>CM054144.1:27044065-27056565 GCA_028751875.1 Rapana venosa
GAACTCGAACTCAAATGTTTTAATGAGGAAAATTGGATAAGCCAGGGACTTCTTTACACCAGGTCCTCAAGAAAAAAAAGAACAAAGACAAAAAAAAAAGCAAAAGGCAAACAAACATGAAGAAATGCATAACATTATACACAATGAAGCTGACAATAAACTTAATCACTTAGTTATACTTGCAGAGAGTGAGAAAGAGAGAGAGAGAGAGAGAGAGAGAGAGAGAGAGAGAACTCAGAACTCAGAACTCAGAAATTTAATGTATCTCAGCCTTAGGCCATAATACATGGTTGGCGTAGAAGGAATTGAAAATGCCACAGGTGGGCAAAAAACCGGATAACATACACAATACCAAGCTCACTTTCAGTGAAAGAAATAATGAAGACAATGCACAAATACATAAAAATCCATATGTATCAAACACAATTCACTATTTTGATCTAAATGTATCTTCCTTATGTCTGGATAAAATCAATATACATATATAGTTTTCAAAATCATAACAAGACGATACCATATCTTCGTTTGTGATGTAAATATCCTAATACAACAAACTTTTTCTCTTATTGATGGCGTGGAATATATATCTAGACAGGCAGTGATTTTTACTACTGTTTTCTGCTTTAAGTAGATCATGTAAAGGTGTATCAACACAATCCCTTAAAAATTTAATTCTTAAGTCATTATACACAAAACATTCATAAAGGAAATGCTTTTCATCTTCAACTTTGGGTTTACAAAATGGACATTGTTTCTTCTGATGAGAGAGAGAGAGAGAGAGAGAGAGAGAGAGAGAGAGAGAGAGAGAGAGAGCTCAAAAGATTTATTCACAAAAAGGCCATTGGCCCATACATGGAGGGGGTTGCCGAATTGCTTAGTATTTGAGTGAGAAAAATAAGGAAAAGCACAAAACAAATGCTGTTGTATAACTACAACCACCACAAACAAAAATCAGAGAGAGAGAGAGAGAGAGAGAACTCTGAACATTTTAATTGTACTTCGGCCTTGGGCCACAATACAAGTGAAAGGGACAAAGGGGAGTGGTAACAAGTAAACGAGAAAACAAAAACAAACTTTCTATCGATTTTCCAGTAATAAAACTCATTCCAATACATTACATATGACTAAGAGTGTCATCATTATCGTCCTCCTCAACACAGTCATGACCAAGAGAAAACATTGCTATGGGTGGCTACAATCCAAACACATCACCTTCAACATCGCTGTTTATGCTATAAGTTAACATTCATAAAGATGAAGTCTCAATCACTTTTCAAGTTTACATCAGCATAGGCATGATAGGCTACTTTTCAGCATTACTTGCTTTGCCAATACAATCACACACACACACACATACACACAAACACGCACACACACACAGGTACACACACACATACACACAAACAAACACACGCACACACGCGCGCGCACGCATTCCCCCCCCCCCCCCCCCCCCCCCCCCCCCCCCCCCCACACACACAACCATTTCAAAGCAGTGTTAAATACCATGAACACATCTTACCCTGAAATAAAATTGAGATGACACATCAATACCAGCATTAAATTCCAGCCAATTCTTTCTTTCTTTTGTTCACTGCGTGAAAAATGTACTTGAGACACCATGCATTTGTTCGGAATTTGACACTTGTAATAACAAGTGGATTGGGGTTGTAGCTAACCCCCCAAGAAACTTGGCTCTTAAATCAGAATATGCAGGACACACAAACATAAAATGATGTTCATCTTCCTTTGCTGACTTGCAAAATGGACAAGATTTCTTCTGGGAAGATTGCTAAAGCGATGTACATTGCATTAATAGGGAGAACATTAAATCTAGCTTGTGAGATGGCAACTCTAAAACAGTAGGTATCCATGTCAGACACGTACTTTTCTTTTTCAAAAATGATTTTAAAAGATCTGTAATTGTCATATCTGTCACGGTCTCTTATAGTGCCAGACCATTCTTGTATGTATAGATCAACCAGTCTCTGCTTAAATAGTCTTAGAAACACTTTGACCTGACCAACACCCTGCTGCAACCAAACAAAGCTAAATCCTGTCTTACATAAAATTTCCCTGATTTTCGACACCCAACAAACTTTTCCCATTTTGTCTAATTCTAATAACATCTGATAAGCTATATGTGGCAGTCTTTCATTCTTCATTTGTAATAATCTAAACCAATACCTTAAGACCGCAACACACGAATTAACATGAAGAGGAAATCTTCCTAAATCACCATAGACCATTGAATTTGGAGTTCTAACTGGTACACCTAAAAATCTTTTGCAAGCCATAGTATGAACTTTTTCTATATGATCTAATTTGTTTAAACCCCATACTTCAGAAGCATATAGCAGAATCGGTTGAGAGAGAGAGAGAGAGAGAGAGAGAGAGAGAGAGAGAGAGAGAGGAGAGAGAGAGAGAGAGAGAGAGAGAGAGAGAGAGAGAGAGAAGACAGAAACAAAGGGAGTGATAAAAAGGGGAAATTTTCGAATACAGAACTTCAAGAAGATGGGGAGGCTATTCATACTAAAAGGATCCACGGTATTCCCTCAGGATAGAAAAAATAAAATAAAACAGAATCACAGCTTTAAAGCTGCGAAAACCAGGTAAAAAAAACAAACCCTATTGCATTAATTTGATACTGCCAAATTCATCAGCAGAGGATTAAAAAAACAAGTCAAAGCGAATCCAAAACAGTATGACCAGAAGATATACTATAAATGAAATAACAATTACATAAATTTACGCAGCACCCAAAATCTGACAATGCCACATTGCCATGTCATTCCGAAAGCCAACAGTCACACAGCTTAGTCAGCAGATGAAACAGCGGCAGAAGCAAAGAAAAAAAGAAAAGAAAATCAGCTAATTTGTTGGCAAAAAAAAAAGTGAGAGAATCGATCGGAGACGCACAGCATGAGCCATGAGAGAGACAGTGAGAGCGAGAGTGAGAGGAAGAGAGAGGTAGAGATAGAGAGATAGATAGAGAAAGTGAGTGAGTTAGAGTGAGAGTGAGAGTGAGAGAGAGAGAGAGAGAGAGAGAGAGAGAGAGAGAGAGAGAGAGAGAGAGAGAGAGAGAGAGAGAGTTGTGCCACAGGATTTGCAGAAACCAGGGATTTCTGTTCGTGCTCAACAAGCTCCTTATTCCCACGAGGACACGCGTGTCGCGCGCGCGCGCGGTGTGAGTGTATGTGTGTGTATGCGTACGCTCGCGTGTGTATGTGTGCGCATGCTTGCGTGCGTGCACGTGTGTGTATGAGTGTGTGTATGTATATGTGTGTACATACTGATGCATACTTGTATGCATGTTTGTGTGTGCGCACACGCTCTGGCACGTGCGCATGCGATTGCAGACGTGCTTGCGTGCTCCAAGGAAAAGAAAAACCTTGAGAGAGAGAGGAATGACAAGAAAGAAAGGCAAGAAACAAAAGGAGCAAATGGGAAGGCAGCAGCCAGGGGATCTAAAAGTGCTAGTGTTTGCTTGCTTTTTGCTGAATGCGTAGGTTGTCAAACATCGTGTTTTCTTTTTTTACTGAACTTTTAGTGTCGCTTTGTAGCGTGTAGCTTTTTGTTTGCCGGCTTTTATACTGATGCCATTCTAGTAGACGGCTTGTGTGAGTTTATTTTTTTCTCTCTCTCTATAGCATAGAATTTGTTAAAAAAAATCATGATCAAAGGATTTTGTGGAGAAATAGCTGATTTTTTTTTTTGCTTCCACTTAACGACCTTGTTGAAAAAACCCACCCCAAAACAAACCCATCCTTGACAATAAAGATAACAATAAAGTCTACAACGTAAAAGCAACAGCAACAACAAGATCGCTTGTGCTTGTCTCGCGTCCAAGCTTTTAAACTGTTCCCACACAAACCCTGCAATTTACTCTGGATTGATCTTCTTCAGACAAGTCGAAGTGAAATGGAGAAATTCTTTGGCTTCACAGAGTGGGTTGCACACATGACGAGCCTGCTAGGACAAGACAAGACATGACATAACAAGACAAGACAAGACGAGACAAGAAAGGACAGCGAAGACAAGCTAAGACGAGAAGAGACAAGGGGAGTGCTTGTTGTAAAAGGCACAGACAGCAGCTCTCGCCCAGGCAGTTAGCGGCCATCACTGGAAGCGTAACTGCCATCCTTACTGCTGCTAACCAACAGTGTTTTGTCGGGTCTGAAATGTCACACAGTGTGAGTGAGGGCCATCTTCCTTCACAGACTCCAAGAAAATACACACTGTCTCTTTTCTTTTATGGACCAGGCGTACAGTGAGGATGGCTATAGTACTAAAGAAAAGGGTAGATGACGACGATGATGATAATGATGATGATAACGTTGACGATGACAGCGATAATGGTGATGATTTTAACAGTGATTTTGGCAATGATTTTGATATAAGCGAAGGTCAAATTGTGTTGGTGGTGGTAAGAATGAAGAATAAGGAGAATGATAAAAAGAGCAAAAAATAAGGAGGAAGAGAAGTAGAGGAGGAAGAAGAACAAGAAGTGAAGAAGAAGAAGAAAGAAAGAGAAAAATAAATAAAGATAAAGAACAAGAAATACAAGAGAAATAACAAACACAACAAACAACAACACAATAAATGATGAAATGATGACAACCAAGACTAGATGATGAACATCCTGATGACGAATACGAGAGTTGTGGTGACAGTGACGATGACAGAAATAGGGATAAAACTGTCCGGTGTGACTACATACAATCTCCCAAAGGTTGAAGGGCCCGATAGGGGTGGGAAGGGGTCATCTCATCACTCTGATGGGGTGTCAAGGAATCACTTTACCGTCAGGGTATTGAGGGAGAGATGATGTCAGAGGGTGGTAGTGGATGTAGGTGGTTTGGGGTAGCATGGGGAGAAATGGAGAAGACGGTGTGGGGGTGGTGGCTGGGTGAATAGGGCTTGCTTCAAGTAGTACAGCCTTTTCAGGGGTGCCGACTAGAGAAGAAGATAGGATGAGAGAAATCAGCCTTGTGCTGTTTTTGGATTTCTCTGATTTTGGCAGGTTTATCATTTGTTTCTTGACTTCCCTGTCTGTCTGTGTGCCTGTCTGTGTATATCTTTTGCAAATGGTCTTCCATTATGGGCTTTTATGTGTGCCTCTTATTTCCATTTATGTTTAAACCAGTGAATAAAAAGTTTGTCTGAACAACCAGCTACTGTGGCACAGTGGTTGTAATTATAGATTTCTTACTGACGAATCACACATTCGAATTCTGTAACTCATGAGTGTTTTTTTTCAGACTCCAAGCAGTTACTTCCTGGAGTAAGTTGACTGTGGATGTATTGGGAAGACTTGGATCACACAGCTGAGCGTCAACCCGTTTACACATGCAGTTTTGAGAGTATTGCTCAATATGTTGATCAACATTGCATGTGTATGTTGCATCTCTCGGGTCTGAATGATGGCAGGATGAATTTTGATAGGAATCACAAAATACAACCTTACAAGCAGTCTCAGTACTGAAGCACTTCCATAGCACCTTTGTTATATTATCCTCATCCTCGTTTTTTAAAAAGATAATATTGTCTCTGATTCGGTGGTCGCTGTTGCTCCGGTCTCATTCTTATCTCAGTTTCGGTTTCTATACTTTTCCTGCCTGGTTCGATTCCAAGCTTTTGGGGTCTGGAAGTGCATGCAAGAAAATCGTTTGAGGCATGCTGTGTTGGTCTCCATTCTAGGGGGATGTCTCACTCAGTGTAGCTAGCTCTGTCACAAGACTAACACCGCCATCAGTAGGAAGTTTAGCCCATAGTTCCCTTGATATCATTAGATCAGCACTGGCACTACTGGTCACCAAGAAAGTGACCCAGCAGCAGCGCAGGGCTCCTCTCGCTGGTGGCCTCATGGCAGCATAACTACGGCAAGTTCCTTATGCTCTGAGGATATTACATGGTGAATCTGGATAAGGCTGGGGGGCGGTGAGATAGGAACGAGCAACGTGAGGGAAGAGCAGCAGAAGTACGTCACAAAAGATAAGACAGCCAGAAAAAGAGACTGTTTGTCCATCCGTAAATATCTCTGTCTGCCTCAGTCTCTTTCTCCTTGCCTCCCTTCCCCCTCTCCCCATTCCCCGTCTTCTTCATCTCGGTCTTATCGCTGCATGTGAATAGATCAATAAATACCGAGCTTGTTTATCTAGGTGCCTGCTGGCATGCAGACCTGTCTGCGTGTAATTGTCTGGAAGTAAGTGTAGGTGCACGTGCCGCCACGTGTGTGTGAGTGTGAGTGTGTGTATGTGTGTGTGAGTGAGTGTGTTGTGGTGGTGGTGGTGGTGGTGGTGTGTGTGTGTGTGGTAAGTGTGTTATGGTGGTGGTGGTGGTGTGTGTGTGTGTGTGAGTGTGTTATGGTGGTGGTGGTGGTGGTGGTGTGTGTGTGTGTTATGGTGGTGGTGGTGGTTGGTGTGTGTGTGTATGTGTGTGTGTGCGCTCATGCACACACACGCACGTGTGTTTATTGGGTGAGGGAATATTGAGCGGGCACTAAAGGGCCAGTCTGTGTGATTGTCTGATGGCTGTATTTTTCTGTCGGCAGTGCAGTGCCAATGTGATTATCCCGCTGCTGCTGCTGCTGCTGCTGTTACTCACCAAGATGACCGATCAGGGATCGATTACTTGATCAACTGGTTGATTAAGGGATGAATGTACTGGTTGTATTCTTTTATATTTATCAACAGTGCATAATCAACTCCTTTTTGACATTGTTTAACCTGCGTATTTTCTGTGGAAAGAGTGACAACGTTCGTACGTCTGTATTAGATATGGCCAATCCTTACTTTACACAATGGCAAACATTGCTTTTATTTTCTTTTTACTTTATATTCCTAGTGGTCTTTAGTTATGACTGACAGTGATTGGTATGTGAGTACAGACATTGATGATCATCGCAGTCCGAGTTAAATTTCATTAAGTGTTAAGAAATACAACGTAATGTGATTAAAACAAAAATCTTGTTTAAATATTCATTAGATTTGGTCAAACGATCGTGAACTGGAGAAAACGGCGCTTATTAAAAGTCATGGCTCCCAGTCAGACTTTCATGTAAATTTCTGAAAGTCGTAAAGGAATACAGCGTAATGTGATTAACAATGATATAAATATTCATGAAGTTTGGTCAAACGATTGGGAACTGGAGAAAATAGCGCTCATTATGATTCATGGGGCCCGGTCAGGCTTTCATAATGGAAAATGGCGTAATCCTCTGAGGGACATACATACCCCCAGAGGGTAAAAAACAGCAAAGTTTGGAAAGTGACATAATCATCCACTCCCACATTCCCCACACATTAAAACCCCTCCAGAGAAAATTCACATACGCAATGCATGAGCCAGAGAGAGACGAAATCTATTGACTTAAAAAAACCCATATCACATAACAAGTAGGGATGTCCCACCAGGTTGTGACTACATACAGTACCAACGCTTTGTCGCGGAGGTTCAAAGGCAATGATGAAGGACGAAGCTAGGCAAGCAGGGCAGTGCAGACAGCATGGGAAAAAGGAAAAGATCAATAAACGTGCTGCAAAAATATGAAAGGATCGATTGAGAAGCACCACCGGCCACATGCAACAAGAGAGAGAAAGAGAGAGAGAGAGACCGAGAGAGAGAGAGAGAGAGGGAGAGAGGGAGAGAGAGACATAGAGGATATTTGTGCCACAAGATTTGCAGAAGCCAGGGATATTGCTTGTGCTGAAAGACGTCCCCGCCCCCCCCCCCCCCCTCCCCTCCCCCTTCATACCCGTAGTGGCACATTTTTTGTGTGTGTGTGTGTGTGTGTGTGTGTGTGTGTGTGTGTGTGTGTGTGTGTGTGAAAGTCAGTCAAACTTTTATTTCCAGATGGTACAGTGTGTGCGTGTGTGTGTGTGTGTCAGACTTTTGTGTGTCAAGTGGAAAAAAGTGACATAAAAAAGAAAGAATAATACTAAACTCCATGCAAACTTTTTTTGACTTGTCACTGGTTAGGTCATCAAACAATGTGCTGTCAGTGAATGAAATTCGTTTTCGTCTTGTCAGTCTTTTCTTGTTCTATTCTTTTCTTTTTGTTACTGTTGTTGTTTTCTATTCTTTATATCAATGGTATTTTAATACACACCCATTTTTAAGATGCTTTTTAATCCAGAATAAAATTTGTGAAAGAGTAATAAAAGCCTTTTTTTTGGTTCAGGGTTTTTCTTCTCTCCTACTGCCGTAAAACAAACAGTATCAGTAACACTAAAGATATCAGCAACATCAACAAAAACAGCAATGTGCATGTTTCATGACCAGCTGTTCAAATAGCACAGGAACTAAACAGGCATATTATCACATTAACACTAGACAAGCCGATGTAGAGATTGACAATATCTGGCTTGACAAAGTCAGTTTTACCCAAGACAAGCCTTCTGGCAAGACAAATCAAGACAAGACAAGAAAGGACAAGACAAGAAAGGACAGCGAAGACAAGCTAAGACGAGAAGAGACAAGGGGAGTGCTTGTTGTAAAAGGCACAGACAGCAGCTCTCGCCCAGGCAGTTAGCGGCCATCACTGGAAGCGTAACTGCCATCCTTACTGCTGCTAACCAACAGTGTTTTGTCGGGTCTGAAATGTCACACAGTGTGAGTGAGGGCCATCTTCCTTCACAGACTCCAAGAAAAACACTACAGACTGTTAGAGCAGGAAAGACAGCAAGGATGGGCACAGTACTGAAGGACATGAGTGTGATGGTCACAGGTTATGGAAATGGTGATGATGATGATGATGATGATGGTGATGATGTTGGTGATGATGGTGATGATGGCGATGATGCATACAGTAACGATGATGATATTCAGGATTTTAATAGTAATGATGATGATGATAATGTTGGTTAAGTACTGCTGGTGGTAGTGGTGGTGGTGGTGAAAAAGAAAACGTTGAAGAAGAAGAAGAGGAAGAAAACATTGAAGAAGTAGAAGAAGAAGAAGAACAAGAAGAAGAAGAAAACATTGAAGAAGAAGAAGAAGAAGAAGAAGAAGAAGAAGAAAACATTGAAGAAGATTCGTAAAGAAGAAGAAAGAGAAGAAGAAGAAGAGCAGCACCAACAACAACATGATGATGAGGATGACAGTAATGAAGACCATGAAGAGAATGGTGTCGAAAGTAATCATGATAATAAACACTGGTTATGCTGCTTGTGCTGCTGGTGCTGCTGCTTCTGCTGGCAATATCGATAAATCTGTTTGGTGTGACTGTCAACATCTTCAAAGAGGTTGAAGGGCCGGGGTCAGGGTTAGGAAGAGGGCTTAACTAACTATTCAGGCAGGGTGTCCAGGAATCACTTCACTGTCAGAGAGCTGATGTACAGATGATGTCAGAGGGTTAGAGGAGGACACACGGGTAGCAAAGTGTGTAATGGACAAGAAGGGAAGGAGAAAATGGGGGAAGGGGGTGGTGGGGGTGGAGTGGGGTCTGGGGGTGGGGGCTTGCTTTGAAGGGTGCAGCCTGTCCAGAAACGATGTTTAGAGAAGACGAAGAGGAAGACAGCACACCAGGAATCCAGAAATCAGTGTCTGCATGGTTCTGCTTTATCACTGATCTTGGCAGATTTACTGTCCGTTTCTCTGATATGTCTGTCTGTCTGTTTCTGTGCCTGTATGTTTGTCTGTGTAATTCTGTTGCTGTTGGTCTCCCTACGTTTTTAAGTAGGCCTCTATTTTTATATATTTCTTGGCTGTCTCACTCTGTCTTTTTCTCTGTTTTTCTTAATAATCTCTCTCTCTCTCTCTCTCTCTCTCTCTCTCTCTCTCTCTCTCTCTCTCTCTCTCTCTCCTCTCTCCTCTCTCTCTCTCTCTCTCCCCCCCCCTCTCTCTCTCTCCCTCCCCTCTCTCTCTCTCTCTCTCTCTCTCCAACTCTGCGTAGGCACGCACTGTTTTGCTTGCATGTTCAAAGAAAACAACAGCTAACACTGATAATACTAAACTCAGTGTGAACATTGGCTAGCTTTTCACTGGTTAGGTCATCAAACAATGAGTTTTCAGTAAATAAACTGTTTTGTTCTGTTAACTTTTCTTTGCTCTTTTTAAAAATTTCCTTTTCTTGTATTAATGCTATTCTACCATACATCTTTTTTTAGATTTTATTTACTCCAGCATACAATTTGTTCAAAGAACAATGAAACCTCTTTTTTTTCTTTAAAGATATTTTTTTTCTGTTTCCATAGAAGAAACATCACCAGCAACAATAAATAGCAGCAGCAGCAGTGTGTGTGTGTGTTTGACATCCAGCTTTCAAAATGCACGTGAGTTAGACCAGTATATATTTTGCATTGTCATCAGACAAGTGGATGTGGTGACAGTGTTTGGCTTCGCAGTATAGGCAGTACACAAGACAATCCTCGTGACAAGACGAGACGGGTTCAGACAAAACATGACAGGCTAAGACAATACAAGACAAGACAACCCGGGACAAGAAAGGACAGCGAAGACAAGCTAAGACGAGAAGAGACAAGGGGAGTGCTTGTTGTTAAAGGCACAGACAGCAGCTCTCGCCCAGGCTGTTAGCGGCCATCACTGGAAGCGTAACTGCCATCCTTACTGCTGCTAACCAACAGTGTTTTGTCGGGTCTGAAATGTCACACTGTTGAGGGCTATCTTCCTTCACACACTCCAAGAAAATACACACTGTCTCTTTTCGTCTATGGACCAGGCGTACAATGAGGATGGGTAATAGTTTTGAAGAAAAGGATAGGAAGATGATGATAATGATGGTAACGTTGATGATGACATCAACGACAAGGATGCTGGTATTGATAACGACGTTGGTTGACAATGATGGTGATGACAAAGAAAAATAAAGAAGAAAGAAGAGGAAGATGAAGAGGAAGAAGAGAGAAAGAGAGAGAAGAGAAGAAGAAGAAGAAGAAAGAAGAAAGGAAGAAGGAAAAAAATAAACAGCAGAACAAAAGGAGCAGAAAAAAAAAAGAAAAATAACAACAAACAAAACCAACAAGATAATGATGGTGACATTTATGAAGAATGTGAAGTGTACGACGATGATAATGACGATGATAATAACAATGATGATGATGGCAATATTAATAAAATTGTCTGGTATGACCATCAACATCATTCAAGAGGTTAAAGAGCCGGGGATAGGGGTGGGATAGGGGGGTCGTCTCATCACTCTGATGGTTTGTCAAGGAATCACTTTACTGTCAGAATATTGATGGAGGGGTGATGGCAGAGAGTGGTAAGGGGGTCGGTGGGTGGCAGGGTTTGTACATGAACAGAAGCAGGGGAGGAGAAACGAAGAGGGGGAAGGGAGAGAGAGAGTGGGGGGGGGGGGGGGAGGAGTTGCTTTGAAAATTGCAGCCCCTTACAGAGAAAATGATGGCTGTACTAGAGAAGAGGAAGGGAGCACACACAAGGAGGAATCGGGTGTTACTATGGTTCCCGTTTATCACTGAACTTGGCAGATTTATCATCTGTTTCCCTGATATATCTGTCTGTGTGTCTGTTTGTTTGTTTATTCGTCTGTTTGTACATTTTGTTGTTGTTGCTGTAAGTCTTCCTAGGTTGGTAAGTCTGCCTCTACTTTTATATTATTGTTATTTCAGCTATGTCAGTCTCTCATCTTTCTCTGTGCCAGTGTTTGTTTATGTCTGCCCTTTTTTTTTGTACGTTCGTCTCTGCCTTGCCTGTCTCGTCTGTTGCTTTCTGTTTCGTCTGTCTGTCTCTCTCTGTTTGTCTGTCCGTCACTCTGTCGCTTGTGTGTTGTGTTTGTGTGTGTGTGTGTGTGTGTGTGTGTGGTGTGTGTGTGTATTTTCAGAATACTTTGCCATTTAAGTCATGTGTGTGTGTGTTTGTGTGGGGGGTGTGTGTGGTGTGTGTGTGTGTTTGTTAGGCGAGGCGCGCACACGGCATCTTTCGCGTGTCTGTGTCTAAAACGAAAAAACGTTATGTTTTGTCCGTCAGTCTGTATGTGTTCTTTGTGTCTGCTCTCTGTACCCTCCTTCTCTCCCCCCCACCCTCTCTGCCTGCACACACAAAACACCACCACACACACACACACACCCACACCACACACACACACACACACACACACACACACCACACACACACACACACACACACCACACACCTGTTTCTTCATATCTGCATGTGTTAAAACGATGAATATGAAATTTTATTTCTGCTCGCAGGCATGTATGACGCATGTATTATCTGCCTGTTTGAGATTGTCTGGGAGTATAAGTGTATAATCTCTTTGCGATGTGTGTGCGCGTCTGTGTGTGTGTTTGTTGTGTGTGTGTGTGTGTGTGTGTGTGTGTGTGTGTGTTCTTGAGTGTGTGTGTGTGTGTGTGTGTGCGTGTGTTTTTGAGTGTGTGTGTGTGTTATGTGTGTGTGTTTAGACATTAAAACGGAACATGCTCAGAGCGAGAGAGAGAGGAGAGAACTCAACTCGAACTCGAATGATTTATTCACAAAAAAGGCCATTGGCCCATACATGAAGGGGGTTGCCGAAC
>CM054144.1:27061565-27064065 GCA_028751875.1 Rapana venosa
AGCGCTAAGTGGCGACGCGTTCTCCCGCTCTTCCCGGGGAGAGCAGCCCGAATTGGAGAGAAATCTGCCATGACTTAAAGTGGTATGAAATAAAATCTGAGCGCTTTGATTTGTTGTTTTACAAGATTCAGCGCTATATAAATTCCATACATATTATTATTATTATTATTATTATTATTATTCAGTATTATCACTATCGAGTATTAGCACTATCCAGTATTAGCACTATCCAGTATTAGCTCTATTCAGTATTAGCACTATCCACTATTAGCACTATCCAGTATTAGTATTATGCATAATCAGCGCTATCCAGTATTAGCTCTATCCAGTATTAGCGCTATCCAGTATTAGCACTATCCAGTATTAGCTCTATCCAGTAATAGCACTATGAAGTATTAGCACTATCCAGTATTAGCAGTATCCAGTATTAGCACTATGAAGTATTAGCAATACCCAGTATTACCATTATGAAGTATTAGCACTATGAAGTATTAGCACTATGAAGTATTAGCACTATGAAGTATTAGCATTATCCAGTATTAGCACTATGAAGTATTAGCATTTTCCAATATTAGCACTATCCAATATTAGCACTATCCAGTATCAGCACTATCTAATATTAGCACTATCCATTATTAGCATTATCCAGTATTAGCACTATCCAGTTTTAGCTCTCACTACTTAACTGTTTCGGGCAATGTGATGTGAGTTTTTAAGTCTTGGAATCAGAGCTAGGTTTAGATGCCTTTACCCTGGTCTGGTGTTTGCTTATGTTATGTTGTGTATGTACTATATACAGTAAGTCATTTTCTTCGATCCACAGGTAGAGCTCCGAGGTTTACCAATGGTGAGATTTCTGCGTATGCAACTGTTTGAGTACACCATTAAGGTAGCTGCATTCCGACTACATTTTAGAATCAGTATAGAATTAGGATGGGTGTAGATTTAGGATTGGAGCAAAGATTGTGGGTCGGCTGGAAGTTTAGGATCATGATTGATATAAATTATCATATTATATTATAATATATATTATATTATAATATATATTATATTATATTATGTTTTATGAAATGGGGACAAGATAGCTCAGTGGTCAGAGCACTTACTTTCCCCAAGCTAAGGTTAAACAGCATTGAGCGTGGTTACCAAGTGGATAGGTGACTGTTTGCGCGCCCTGGCTTCAGTACAGCTCCCCAGTTCACCCAGCTGTATATGGGTACCTGCCCTCTTTAGGGTCCGGGAAGGTACAGCAGCGAGGAAGAGAGAGGATATGGGTGCTGCCCTCAAGATGCTGGTCCCTGGGGAAGTTGAGGTCTCTGACATCTTGCTCCCCAATGGGACAACTTTACCTTTTCCTTTTCCTAGGAATTATTATATAAGCGAGAGCTGGCGCTGGAGCTCAGTCTTGATCAGTATTGAGGGTAGTATAGAGTTAGTGGTTTGGGGTGGGAATTGCTTGATTATTGTTAGTTTTATTCATTATTTCTTATTATCATTTATTCTTTTATTTCGAGGATAATGGAATAAGCACTCGTGTGCTTTTTTCATCCAGTCCCCGTGTGTGTGCAGTTTTGTAAATGTTGTCATCCGTTCCCACCGGCACACAATTGCCTACTCTTCCGAAAAGAAGGGGTTTTAACGTGTGCGAAAGATGTTCTGCGTGCCTTCGCACACGGGACCTCGGTTTATAGTCTCATCCGAAGGACTTTTGGGGAGAGTGGAGTCGGCACTGATGTTAACTCCAGAGGAAAAATCCTCTTGAACGAGAATCGAACCCGGGGTCAGCAGATCACGAATACATCACTCTAACCACCAGGCTATCCCGTACTCCCTTGACGTGTAGAGTGAATATTTTCTCTAGGAGTTAACATCAGGCCGACTCAACTCTACCCTTTACTACCCCCCTAACCCCCCCCCCCCCCCCCCAAAAAAAAAAAAAAAAAAAAAAAGAAAAAGAAAAAAAAGAAAAAAAAAGAAAAAGAAAAGTCCTTCGAATGAGACTATAAATCGAGCTCCCGTGTGTGAACGCACGGAGAATATCTTGCGCACACGTTAAAACCCGTTCCGCTTTTTTTTGAAGAGTAGGTCCTTGTGTGCCTGTGGGAATGGATGACAAAATTGACAAAACTGCATACTAAGTAACACACGGAGACTGGATGTAAAAAAGCACAAAAGTACTTATTCCATTAACCTCGAAATAATAATAATAATAATAATGTATGGAATTTATATAGCGCTGAATCTTGTAAAGCAACAAATCAAAGCGCTCAGATTTTATTTCATACCACTTTAAGTCACGGCAGATTTCTCTCTGTGAAATTCGGGCTGCTCTCCCCGGGGAGAGCGGGAGAACGCGTCGCCACTTAGCGCTGCGCCACCCTTTCACCCTTTTTTTTTCTTTCTTTTTTTTCTGCAGCTGTATTTGTTTCCCTATCAGAGTGGCTTTTTTCTAAGAATTTTGCCAGGGACAACTCTCTTGTTGCCGTGGTTTTTTTTACGT
>CM054144.1:27069065-27076565 GCA_028751875.1 Rapana venosa
AACAATTACAGTTGCAGAGGGAAAAAAAAGGGTGGCGCTGCTTCTGTGGCGACGCACTCTCCCTAGGGAGAGCAGGCCAAACTTCACGCAGGAAAAATCTGCCGTGACTTAATAGTGGTATAAAAATGAAACGAAACGGAAAATGACTTAGTTTTATCCTTGGGTGACAAAAGCTGTGTACGGGTAAGTGACCTTTTCCCAAAGTATGCGTAGCTGTTTCAGTGTCATCCCTTGAAGGATGATGATTGTACTTTTTGTTAGTTGTGCCATCCATGTCAAACAAATTGCAGCCTGTCAGATTTGGTTTTGTTTATGTGTTCGTTTGTTTGTTTGGTTTTTTTTGTGTGTGTGTGTGTGCGCTGCTGGCCAGTTGGGCTGTAAAGCGTTATACTGTGCCCCTTGCTTAAAAGAGTTGTCAGTGGAATAAAACCATTTTTATATTTCAGTTTCAGCTTCTCTCTCTCTGTGTCTTTGTCTGCCTGTCAGTCTGTTACTCTCTCTCTCTCTCTGTCTTTGTCTGTCTGTCTCTCTGTCCCTTACTCTATCTCTCTGTCTTTGTCTGTCTCTTACTCTCTCTCTCTCTGTCTTTGTCTGTCTGTCTCTCTACCCCTTACCCTCTCTCTCTTTCTCTTTCTATTCCCCCCTCTGTCTTTTCTTCCCTCTCCCTGCAGCATCTTCCTCTTCCTCCTCTTCCTCCTCCTCCTCCTCCTCCTCCACTCTCTCTCTCCCTCCCTCCCTCTCTGGCAGTGTGTGCTCATCATCCACGAACGTGTGCAAGTGCACGTGCTCGCGTGCGCCACCATTGTGCGACATACACGTGCGAGGAACCAGAGAGAGAGAGAGAGAGAGAGAGGGAGAGAGAGAGAGTGGGAGGGGATAGAGAGAGAGGGAGAGAGAGAGAGAGAGAGAGAGGGAGAGAGAGAGAGAGAGAGAGAGAGGGAGAGAGAGAGAGAGAGGGAGAGAGAGAGAGTGGGAGGGGATAGAGAGAGAGGGGGAGAGAGAGAGAGAGAGAGAGAGAGGGAGAGAGAGAGAGGGAGAGAGAGAGAGAGAGAGAGAGGGAGAGAGAGAGAGAGAGAGAGAGAGGGAGAGAGAGAGGTTTATTTTGATAAGCGAGATGCCCATTCCACAAGGGGACAGTGGAGGGAGGGTTGGGGGGGGGGGGGGGGGGGGGGGGGGGGGGCGGCTGGGCACAAAACGTATAATATCATACACTGAGAACTTCATTGATTACAACCCAAATAGTCATCATGGCATGGGTTCCGTAACATGGTTACAGGAGAGAGAGAGAGAGAGAGAGAGAGAGAGAGAGAGAGAGAGAGAGAGAGAGAGAGAGGGGCGAGAGAGAGAAGAGAGAGAGAGAGAGAGAGAGAGAGAGAGAGGGCGAGAGAGAGAGAGAGCGACAAAGAGACAGAGAGACAGACAGAGAGAGGAAGAGAGAGAGAGAGAGAGAGAGAGAGAGAGACGAGAGAGAGAGAGAGAGAGACAAAGAGACAAAGAGACAGAGAGAAAGAGACAAGAGAGAGACAGACAGAGAGACAAGAGAGAGAGACAGACAGACAGAGAGAGAGAGAGAGAGAAGAGAGAGAGAGAAGAGAGAGACAGAGAGAGAGACAAAGAGAGAGACAGAGAGAAAGAGACAAAAGACAGAGAGAGAGAGAGAGAGACAGAGAGAGAGAACGAGCGCGCGCGCGGAGAGAGAGACAAAGAGACAGAGAGGAGAGAGAGAGAGAGAGAGAGGAGAGAGAGAGAGAGACACAGAGACAGAGAGAAAGAGACAAGAGACAGACAGACAAACAGACAGACAGAGAGAGCGCCAATGACATAACAATATAATATGGGAGGACGAGCAGAGATTGGGCTTTGACCACGTGTGTGTGTGTCAGGCCTGCTTTGTTCTTTCCCACGCTCACGCTGGTCGGCATGACAGTGTGCTGCAGTGATTCAGCAAAGCAAGGCCCAGCCAGTGTCAACCCTGTGATGACGCCTGCCACCTCTCATCGTCATCATCATCATCATCATCATCATCGTCATCATCATCGTCATCAGCCTCTCATGACACAGATAGGCCCACTGCAGCTGCCTGATATAACAAAACAAGGAACAAAAACTATAGCATCTCTGTGTGTCTGTCTGTCGGTTTCTGTCTGTTTGTCTGTCTGTGTCTGTCTCTCTTTCTGTCTGTCTGTCTGCCTCTCTCTCTCTCTCTCTGTGTTTCCATTTGTCTGTGTCTATCTCTGTCTGCCTCTTTTCTCTCTCTCTGTGTCTGTCTCTTTCTCTTTTTTTCTGTCTCTCTCTCTCTGTTCTCTGTCGCAGTCTCTGTGTGTCTCTGTCTGTTCTCTGTCTGTCCGTCTCTGTCTATCTGTCTGCCTCTGTCTCTCTTTTCTCTCTGTGTGTCTCTGTCTCTGTGCGTCTCTCTGTATATATATCTATCTGTCTTTGTCTGTCTGTCTCTGTATCTCCCCCTTCTCTCTCCCCCCTCTGTACATCTGTCTCCATCTTTCTGTCTCTTTATCCTCTCCTGCCTTTGTCCATGTCTCCCTTTCTCTGTCTTTCTGTCTGTCTCTTTGTACGCTTCTCTTCCCTCTCTATGTCTGTGTGTCTTCTATCTTTTTATCACTCTCTTTCTCTCATTCTATCTTCCTCCCTTCTTCCCCCCCCCCTCCCTCCATCCTTTACACACACTTACACACACACACACACACACACACACACACACACACACACACACACACACACACACACACACACACACACACACACACAAACATCACACACACACACACACAACACACTACACACACACACACACACACACACACACACACACACACACACACACACACACACACACAACACACACACACACCAGTGCCCACATAAAGTGCACAGTCCACAAAAGTAGTCCCCTCCTCCCCCCCACCTGTCTCAACGTAGGACGATTCTGGAAGTACGTCCAGACACGTACGTGTGTACGCTCACAATACAAGTAGCACTGCAGCCAATGAGGTCTGAAGACTGGAACTGATTGGGTTGGCCTGTGAGAAAGACTCCTCCTCCTCCTCCTCCTCCTCCTCCTCCTCCTCCTCCTCCTCATCATCATCGTTGATGTTGTTAAGTCTTTACCATTATCAGGACACACACCACATGTTGTTTTTTTGAACTGAGCTTCCCTCCTCTTAGGGCAACTGTTTTCCATCATTTTGTTGTAACTGTTTTGTCATACGATTATAAAAAACCCAGATATCTTTGCCAAAGAAAAGAAAACAAAAACAAAACCCCCCACCAAAAACACCCCCCCCCCCCAAAAAAAAAAGGAGTAAAAGACAAGAAAGAAAGGAATACAAACTAATAATATATATAAGTGTATGAATTTAATAGCGCGAATCTTGTATAGCAAACAAGTCAAGCGCTCAGAGATTTTTTTTGCATTATGGTGGACTATGAATAAGACTCATGGCTTCTTCTAATCAGTCCCCGTGTGTATGCGTTTGTAAATTTTGGCACCACTGTTCCCTACTTTACAAAGGCCTACTACTTTCCAAGGGCAGGATTTTAATTTGTGGGCAAGATGTTCTGTGCGTTCGCAAAAGGACCTCGTTTATCTTCTAACAGAAGGAATTTCAGAAGCAACAACCACACCAAATCCCACGCAAAAAACCCCCCCAAACAAACAACACCGTAAACAGACAAAGAAATAGAGGATAGTCAAAGGTAAAAGAAATAAGTAAGATTCGGTTCACAGAAATTCCACACAAAATGTACATGTAGTATTGTTTGTCATAAGTAATGTACGTATATTAAGATGTACAATATGTAGAGTATTGAGTTTGAGTGATGGTTCAGTCATAATGTAAAACACATAGTATATATTGAGTGATTGGTTCAGTCATATTGTAGAATGCACAGTATATGTTGAGTGATCGGTTCAATCATAATGTTAAATGTACAGTACATGTTAATTGAGTTGTTAAGTCATAATGTAAAACATAGAGTACAACAATGAGTGAGTTGTTCAGTCATAATGTAAAAGATATTATACATATTGAGTGCGTTGCTCAGGCATACTGTAAAACGCACTGTATATATTAACTGAGTCGTTTAGTCTCTAATGTAAAATATACTGTACATACTGAGTGAGTCGTTCAGTCTTAATGTAAAAGATATTTTACATAATTATTGAATGCGTTGTTTAGTCATAATGTAACAGGTATTGAGTGCGTTGTTCAGTCATAATGTGAAATATATTGTACATATCATGTATGAGTTGTTCAGTTATAATGTTAAACGGAATGTACATATTGGACTGATTTTGCAGTCAATGTAATGTTCTAGACATAAATTATTGAGTGTGCTGTTATTTCATACCCACCAACCCCTATTCGTACGGTCATATTGAAAAGAGAGGAGAGAGAGAGAGAGAGGGGGGGGGAGATGGGAGAGAGAGAGAGAGAGAGAGGAGAGAGAGAGAGAGAGAGAGAGAGAGGATGCTATACATATTGAGTTACTCGTTAATTCAAAATGTGAAAGGATAGATACTGTACACATTGAGTGAGATGTAAATTTACACTGTAAAAGACACTGTACATATTGAGTGTGTTGCTGATTTACACTGTAAAAAGATACTGTGCATATTGAGTTAGTCGTTAATTTATACTGTAAAAGATACTGTACATCTTGAGTTAGTCGTTAATTCATACTGTAAAAGATACTGTGCATGATTATTGAATGAGCTGTTGATTTACACTGTAAAAAGATAATGTACATATTAAGTTAGTCGTTAATTTATACTGTAAGTGTACATATTTACATTAGAAAGATTAGTACCTTAATTAATTACGTAAAAGACAAATACTGTACATATTGAGTTATACCGTTAATATCACATGTCAAAGATACTGTACTAATTATGAATGATCGTTATTTACACTGTAAAAAGATACTGTACATATTTAGTTAGTTGTTAATTTATGCTGTAAATGTACATATTGAGTTAGTCGTTAATTTATACTGTAAGTGTACATATTGAGTTAGTCGTTAATTCACACTGTAAAAGATACTGTACATAATTATTGAATGAGCTGTTGATTTACACTGTAAAAAGATACTGTACATATTTAGTAAGTCGTTAATTTATACTGTAAGTGTACATATTGAGTTAGTCGTTAATTTACACTGTAAAAAGATACTGTAGCCTACACATTGAGTGAGGTGTACATCTACACGTAAACCATCCCTTTCCTATACTGTAATATTAAGTGAGTTGTAATTTACGATAAAAGCTAAGAAATGTACATATTTGGAGTTGTTCATTCTCTGGGCATCTTGAAGCTGTCAAGTGTTGGCTATCATGTTCGGTTTTCAGAGTGGCAGAAACATGATGAAGCGGTGCATAGATATTGATGAGCTGTTTGTTGGTACTTGTCTTTGAGTGTTTCCTCAGTCTGTAGTGTGCTGTGTGTTGTGTTGTTTTGTGTGTGTGTGGTGTGTGTGTTGTGTGTATGTTGTGGTGTGTGTGTTGTGGTCACTCTGATAGCTAAGATGCCTCCGTAGAAGCTGTCGCGTGAGTGTGTTGGTTGTGTACTAGTTCGAATCGGTACTCGCTGGGGGCTTTGATAATCAAGAAGAGTGACTGTCTACTGCGTTTTTGGTTGGTCTGTCTTTGATTCTCCAGTTTACGTTTGTGTTGGTTGTTTGTTGTCTAGTGTGTGGGTATGTGTGTGTATATGATGTGGTGTGTGTTTCGCCATTCAAGCTCTAAACTCCGTAGGTGGCACCACACCCATTCCTGCATGTCTCGTACATGTGTAACTTGTACTCGCGCGTACACGTCAATGAGTGACACGTGGTCATGCCACTGCAGAGTTACTTGTTCTTTCCTCCTCATGACTTCACTTCTGTTGCAGAGTCTGATTATTTACTATTACTAGCCATTACTTCGTGAACCACCCTTCGTTGTCACGTGTAATGTCATCCAGCGGTACCATCACATTGTTGCCTTCCAACGCCCACTCTCACATCAACAGCTCTTAAACACTCTCACCAGTAGAGCCCTCTTCGAACCCCCCACTCCCTTCTCCCCCCCGCACTCTCCGTCCTCCCTCCCATTCAGACACCTCACTCACCCTCACCCCCTCCCCCTCCCGACCTTCTGCTTGCCAATTAACATTGCCCACCTCCTCTCTCACTCCCACTTTCAGAACCTCATATTTCAGAACCTCTCTCACTCCCACTCAGAACCCTCTCCTCCTCCTTTCCTCCCTCCCTCCGAACCTCTCTCACTCTCATTTGCAGAGCCTGACTTTCAGAACCTCTCCTCACTTTCAGAACCCTTCACTTTCACTTTCAGAACCTCACTCACTCTCACTTTCAGAACCTCTCTCACTCTCCACTTTTCACCTCTCTCACTTCACTTTCAGAACTCTCTCACTCTCACTTTCAGAACCTCTTTTTCAGAACCTCTCCACTTTCAGAACCTTCTATTTTCAGAACCTCTCTCATCTCACTTTCAGAATCCTCTCTCACTCTCACTTTCAGACTCTTCATCTCTCACTTTCAGAACTCTCTCACTTCTCACTTTCAGAACTCTCATTTCAGAACTTCTCACTTTCAGAACCTCTGTCATTCTCACTTCAACTTTCAGAACCTCTCTCACTTTCAGAACTCTTTTTCAGAACCTCTCTCACTCTCACTTTCAGAACCTCTCTCACTTTCAGAACCTCTTTTTCAGAACCTCTCTCACTCTCACTTTCAGAACCTCTCTCACTCTCACTTTTAGAACCTCTCTCACTTTCACTTTCAGAACCTCTGTCATTCTCACTTGCAGAACCTCTCTCACTTTCACTTTCAGAACCTCTCTCACTTTCACTTGCAGAGCCTCTCTCACTCTCACTTTCAGAATCTCTCTCACTCTCACTTTCAGAACCTCTCTCATTCTCACTTTCAGAACCTCTCTCACTCTCACGTTCAGAACCTCTCTCACTCTCACTTTCAGAACCTCTATCACTTTCAGAACCTCTATCACTTTCAGAACCTCTGTCACTCTCACTTTCAGAACCTCTCTCACTTTCACTTTCAGAACCTCTCTCACTTTCACTTTCAGAACCCTCTTACTCACACTTTCAGAACCTCTCTCACTCCCACTTTCAGAACCTCTAACTTAAATTTTTTTTAATTATTTTTTTTATTCAAGTTTTGCATATAAACACATTCAAGTATACATTGAACACCAACAATCATCATTTCCAACCCTCTTCCTCTAGAACCTCAAACTTTGTCTTGATGTCATTATTATGTTGTTTTTTTTTTTAAACACAGTAGGCATTATGACCCATATTCAGCTTTCTCTGAAAGGATTGACTTGATCCAGAAGTGACAGCAAACCGTCAGACGAACTCCCAAAACAGTGTGTTCAGAATTTAGATTTAGCAAATTTAAAGTCGAATCAAGCAAATCAATAATTCCTTTCTTGTCTGATCTAAATTGCATCTCCTCCTAGTCAAT
>CM054144.1:27086565-27089065 GCA_028751875.1 Rapana venosa
CTTTGGCCACAATGCATACAGTGAGCAGGGCACAGAGAGAGAGAGAGAGAGAGAGAGGAGAGAGAGAGAGAGAGAGAGAGACAGAGACAGAGACAGAGACCTACAGAGACAGAGAGACAGAGAGAGACAGACGGGCAGAGAGAGAGAGACAGAGTCCAGTTCCAGAGAGAGAGACAGAGACAGAGACATAGAGACGTACAGAGACAGACAGAGACAGAGAGAGAGAGAGAGAGAGAGAGAGAGAGAGAGAGAGAGAGAGAGAGAGAGAGAGAGAGACAGACGGGCAGAGAGAGAGAGAAAGACAGAGTCCAGTTCCAGTTCCACAAAGAGAGAGAGAGAGAGAGAGAGAGAGAGAGAGAGAGGAGAGAGAGAGGAGAGAGAGAGAGAGAGAGAGAGAGAGAGAGAGAGAGACACACACACACACACACAGACAGACAGTCAGAGCAAACACACACGCACACAGACACACAGACAGAAGCAGACAGTCCAGTTCCATTTCCTGTGATGGCTACAGAACGAGGCAGGCCTGTGCAGAGCAACCCCAGGCGCGTTATTCCAAAGCCGAGAGACTGTTCCCAAATCTCATGTGTCAGACAAAATGGACAGGCAGAATGTGACCCCGGTGAGAGGCCTCAGCCGTAAACAACAGGGACTCAGTCACACACACAAAGCGCACCTCGGAGCTTTAGCCTCCTTCGACAAGGTGAGGCTTAGATATGATACAACTCTGTGGAAACTGACAGACTGTGGATGGATCATGTTCATCTTAGACAAAGTGGATGGAACACAACTGTAGAGCCCCAGACTATGGATGGGTAATGTGTGTCCATCTTAGACAGAGTGGATGGAACACAACTGTAGAGCCCCAGACTATGGATGGGTAATGTGTGTCCATCTTAGACAAGAGTGGATGGAACACAACTGTAGAGCCCCAGACTATGGATGGGTAATGTGTGTCCATCTTAGAGAAAGTGGATAGAACACAACTTCGAGAGAGCTATTTTAGTCTATGGAAGACACAGCCTCTTTAGATCCCCCCCCCAAAAAAAATTACCCCCTTCCCTACAGACGTCAAAACCTTATTGGATAATAGGACTGTTAAAACAATAGAGCTTACAGCCACATTGGACAATGTGAAACACGGACATAAGGGAGCATAGTGTTTCTTTGAAAATATGAAACTCGGATGTAGTGAAGCATAGAGTCTCTTTGGATAGTGTGAAACCCGGATTTTGTGAAGTGTACAGTCTCCTTGGACAATGTGAAACTCGGACATAGTGGAGCATAGAGTCTCTTTGAAAAAATGTGGAACTCGGACATAATATTATTCATTGGAGCGTAGAGTCTCCTTGGACAATGTGAAACTCGAATGTAGTGAAGCATGGGATCTCTTTGAAAATATGAAACTTGGATGTAGTGAAGCATGGGATCTCTTTGAAAATATGAAACTTGGATGTAGTGAAGCATAGAGTCTCTTTGGACAGTGTGAAATTCGAACTCTGTGAAGCATAGAATCTTTTTCGATAGTGTGATGAAACTCGGATATAGTGAAGCGTAGAATCTATTTGGATAGTGTGAAACTCAGGGATAGTGGAACACAGATCTCTGTGGACAATAATTATAACACTGGCATTCGGTGCATACAACTGGACATTAAGTGGATCCCAATGTATCACTGTATGAGTGAGCCGAGGAGATGCGAAATGTCTGCTTGGATTTTTCGTAGTCAATTGTGAGCAGTGCATTTGTTAATCATAGACATTCGCTAAGAACAAAAAAACCCAACACCCTCTGCCTTTCGGAAGAGTAGACCATTGGTGCCGGTAAGAACGGATGGTAAACATACAATTATAAAACCCGTGTGCACACTGGTGTCGTGTTTAGACATCATCTCCGAAGTCGGAATGTGGCTGCCTTAATGGTGGACAAAGAAGGTCGCATACGCAAAAGTCTCACCGTTGGTGAACCTCGGAACTCTAGCCGAGGAACAACAACAACAACAATAACAACAACAATCACAGCAACAACAAATCAAAACAAACCTCAAACCAAATTCAAATGCTGGATCACCATCATTCAATTTCTTTTCAAGATTATAGACATTACAAACTGTGTTGTAACAAACGAAGTTTCTTCTTTGTTGGGGGGAAAATCAAGGGAAAAGTAGGTCTGACAGTCATTCTGGTTCAAGTGTGAATCTGGCCCTACTTCTGTAGCTATAAGGATGAGGAATCAATCATACGAAAGATTTGGTCTTTTTCCCTGTGTGTTGACGCACAGGGTTGTGCAATGACAGAAGCATAAGTGAAGTGGTCGGTGTGCTGTAGAGCGTGAGAGAGTATTCCGCTGGCTGTTACATCTCCTTCGGAAAACCGAAGCTGAGATTTAACTCCTAGATTCATTTTTATGTCCGTGATTCTTTTCAACTGTTGTGGTATTGGTGTCATTATTTTGGGCATATTTGTTTATTCGTTTGATATCTTTTGGTATGAATAGGTTT
>CM054144.1:27094065-27096565 GCA_028751875.1 Rapana venosa
AAACAGCCACGTAAAGTCAGACTGCTGTTTAATGATGTCGTTTGGTGAAAAGATCTACATTGAATTGCAATGCCTGCTCATTCGTACCTTAGTTTATTTTTGTTTTCTTTCTCTCTTTTTACTATCCTGTTCACAAATTTGTTGTCTGTGTGTTTGATAATTTGCTGTTTTTCTGACTGCTAACAAACTCCATCACCAACAAAGGTTTGTTATTTATCAAATTATGATGAAGTGTTAATATCATGCTCTTGTGTTGGTTAATAGTATATATATCAACATTGTGCTGTTGTCACACTAGTACACACCATATAACTCACAGTATTGTCTGATTCTATACTTAGACCCACAGGAGGAAGGTATGGTGTTGTTTTTACATCAAAAGCTGTTTTTTCCCATATGTCACTTCAGTTGAATTTTCTATTGAAAGCTTGATATCTGTTCAGTTTTTGTTTGGTTGCAATTTTAAAGATACGGCTGGTAAAGGTCTGCTTGTGCCATCGTGTTCGTTTCGTGATGCTTCTGTTGTGTTCTGTTTGTGGGTTGGTAAGTCTGTCTGCCTGTCTGTCCCTCAATCCACCAATCAGCCTGACAGCCTCCACCGCTCTCTTCACCTTTCAACCTGTCTGTTTGTCTTCTCAGAAAAACCCCCAACCAAAGCCCCCGCCCCCCCAAAAAAAAAAAAACCGAAGAAAAAAAATGCGACAACAAAACATCAACAAATAAAAAGCAAAAATAAAAACAAACCCCACAACAAACACAGAACACAAAACAGAAACAGCAACTTAAAAAGCCTACAACGAAAGCAAAGAAACACAAAAGCAAAACCAACACAAAACAAAACAACAATAAAGGAAACAAGTGAAAAGCCTTTGTGTTGTTCTGTACGACAAAACAAAAGGTGAAAAAGTTACCGCCATCAAAACAAAGAGGAAAAGACCGAATCAATCAATCAATCAATCAATCAATCAATCAATCAATCAATCAATCAATCAAAGAAAGAAACACATAAATAAACTTCCCCAAGTCAATCAAAACGAGCAATCAACAAGTCAGCTGATATTCGTATTCATTCATACTAATATCCCTGTAAGTCACGGCAGATTTCTCTGCGTGAAATTCGGGCTGCTCTCCCCAGGGAGAGCGCGTCGCCACAAGAGCAGCGCCACCCATTATTTCAGTTCTAAATGTTACCTACATTCCAAGACATATATAATTACAAAAACCAATCCGAACCAAATCAAACCAAACCAAACCAAACCAAAGCAAACCAAAGCAAACCAAGCCAAACCAAGCCAAACCAAACCAAACCAAACCCAAGTAAACCAAACCAAACTAAACCAAGCCAAAACAACACCACACGTTTCTCGTTGGCTGCAGGAGTGGAGCCTCATTTGAATAGTCTGACACTTCCCTGTTGTTCTCGTATCCCCCAACATGGCGGCATTGGTGTGCAGTGGTGCTGGCATCTATGGGCAAATCTTGTTACCAAAAGCTATGATACACGAATGTTTTACATAGCACGCTTTCTCAAATCCCTCAGCTCGGGGTGGTGATGTTTGTTGTTGAATGTTAATGTTGGTGTTGATGTTGATGCCGAAGTCAAATCCCTATGGTCGTGGTGTTGATGTTTGTTGTTGAATATTTTATTATTATTATTTTGTTTTAGACGAATGATTTTTCCCCCCACGTGGAAACTTCAATATCAAATTGAAAATAGCATTATCTACAATCCAATATGGCACGGGTGCCATCATTGATATCACCCTCACCATTACCGCTACCACCATCATCCCTACCGCTACCCCATTTATCGTTCTTTTTTGTTTTTTATTCGTTTGTGTTTTTGTTTTGTTTTTTTAAAACAAAAATTCACTGAATATATTGATCAAATAGAAGCTGCAGGCACTCCAACAAGATCACAACCCACCACAGCCTACGAAGTAAATATTTTCTTAAGTTCAACTGTTGTTCAAAGATCATTTCGTTTTCTTTGCAATGCTCATGCACATCTTACCTATAAGAATGATATGGTTGATGGTAGCCAACCTTTGTGATTGCTGATATGTCCGCTTCGGCTAGGAATTCCGAGGGGAACATCCGTGGCAGATAGTTTTGCGGATGACCCAGTTAATTTATTTATGAAAATTAATGTTCTATGTCTTTCCAAAAAGTTGCTAAATGTCAATGTTGATGCTGAAGTCAAATCACTGTGGTCGTGGTGCTGACGTTAGTTGTTCAATTTCATTGTTGATGCTGAAAGTCGAAATCGCTCTGGTCGTTGTGTTGATGTTTGTTATGAAAATTATGTTAATGTTAAAGCTGAAGTCCAATCCCTGTGGTCGTGGCGTTGATGTTTGCTGTTAAATGTTGATGTTGATGCTGAAGTCCAATCCCTGTGGTCGTGGCGTTGATGTTTGCTGTTAAATGTTGATGTTGATGCTGAAGTCCAATCCCTGTGGTCGTGGCGTTGATGTTTGCTGTTAAATGTTGATGTTGATGC
>CM054144.1:27104065-27119065 GCA_028751875.1 Rapana venosa
TGCATGGGGGATGCATACAGACCCACACTGCAGACTGACACCAACACGCAATGGTATACTGCTTCTGCTGCTACCTACATTATTCTCCCTGGCCTGCCCTTCTTTTTTGTGTGTGGAATGAATTGGCGTGGAAATGGCTCTGTGTGTGTGTGTGTGTGTGTGTGTAGAGAGAGAGAGAGAGAGAGAGAGAGAGAGAGAGATTATGTAACTCTGCGCGCGTATGCGCTCACGCGCGCGCCTGTGTGTATGTGTGCGTGTGCGTGCGTGCGTGCGTTCGCTCATGCACCTCTACGAAGAATATACATACGCATAAGATACAAGTTCATTGAAGAATGCACGAATGCATTAAAATAATTCATGAACAGTATCGATAAGACACATAAGTAGACAGATACACAATTCAACAAAAAAAAAATCCCAGTAAGAAGTAAACACAACACAGAAAGATAAGAAAATGATTTTTAAAAAAAGTAGACTATGAAACAAAATCTTCTTCTTGTTCTTTTTCTTTTTGCTCTTCTCCTTCTTGTTCTTGTTCTTTCTTTCTTTCTTTCTTTCTTTCTTTCTTTCTCCTCTCTTCTTCTCTTCTTCTTCTTCTTCTTCTTCTTCTTCTTCTTCTTCTTCTTCTTCTCTTCTTCTTCGCATTAAATTTCCGCCCGATGTTTTATGTCTTCAGTATGTTATTTGTCATTTTCTTTCTTTTATCTGTATTGATTTCTCTTTTTACATGTCTGTTGTTTATTTGTCTGTCTGTCTTTTTTTTTTATCTGTATTGATCTCTCTTTATCATCGTGTTTATCATCTGTGTGATTGTCCTATCTTTTCATCTGTGTTGATTTCTCTCTCTCTTTATCTGTCTGTGTTTATTCTTCGTAGTATAGTTGTCTTCTTTTCATCTGAATTGATCTCTCTCTCTCTTTATCTGTCTGTGTTTATCTGTCTCTCGATGGTCTATCTTTTCATCTGATTGCTTTCTGTCTCTCTCTCTCTCTCTCTCTCTCTCTCTCTCTCTCTCTCTCCCTCTCTCTCTCTCTCTTTATCGTCTGTGCTTCTCTCTGTCTCTCTGATTGTCTCATTCCTCTCTTCTTACACGTCCCCCTACTTTCAGCCCTCTCTCCCCTCTCGGTCTCCCTGTCTCTCTGTCTCTCTCTGTCTCTATCTGTCTCTCTTTCTCTCTCTCACCCTCCCTCTCTCTCACCCCCCTCTCCCCTCGCCTCTCTCACTCTCCCCCTCACTCTCTCTCTTCCCCCCTCTCACTCTCCTTCCTTCCCTCGCTCCCTCCCTCTCTCCTCTCCTTCTATCTCTCTCTCTCCCCCCTCTCACCTCCCTTCCCCTCCCTTTCCCCTCTCTCTCTCCCTCTCTTCTCTCCCTCACCCCCCCCCCCCCCCTCTCTCTCTCTTTCTCTCTCTCTGTTTGTGTCAAATATCTTGTTCATCATCACCTTTGGACTTCGCGTTCGATCACACCTGGTGTTTTTTCCTCCCTGTATTTACTTTCTCTGTAAGAGAAGAAGTGCCAGCTAGCCAAGCACATCATAAAGCAACGGTCTACACACTCCATCCATCACTGCTGCCACCCCCCCCCCTCCCCTTCCTTCTACACCCCCTTCCCTCCCCCCCTCCCCCCCCCCCCCCATTCCACTTTCTCCTTCTCCCCCAACCCCTCCCTAACTTCCCTTGCTGGGGATTCAGAAGTGTGTGGCAGTTCTCTCTCTCTCTCTCTCTCTCTCTCTCTCTCTCTCTCTCTCTCTCTCTCTCTCTCTCTCTCTCTCTCTCTCTCTCTCTCTCTCTCTCTCTCTCTCTCTCCCCGAGAAATGGAGTAGAGGGGTTATGGTGATGGTGGAGAGAATGGAGGACGCACAGGAGGTTTGATGGGTAGAGGAAAAGAAAACTTTATATTTGTAGGTCAGGAGTGGGGACGTGTGGTGTGGGGTGGGGGTGGGGTGAACAAAGAAAACTATTCTATCTATCGCGTTATCGCAAATATTATATTCATAGGTCAGGAGTGGGGAGGAGGGTGGGGTGGGGGTCGATGGGGGAGGGGTGGGGGTGGGGGGGGGGGGCTGACTCAAATGATTTTTTCCCTCAGAGAAAAATGACTTTTTGTCGAAAGTGATGGTTTGGGGCCAACCTTGTTCTTTTCATATCACAATGACATTATACATGGCAAAACAATCGCTTTTGGGGGGGGGGGGGGGGGGACAAAACAGGCTTAAAAAAACCACAAAACCCTGCAAAAAGTTTACATACCTTGGCAGCATCATCAAACCAGAGGGCGGCATAAAAGAAGACATTCACAACAGACTGGGCAAGGCCAGGAATGTGTTTAGGGAGATGAACAATATCTGGAGATCAACTCAGTACAGCACCAACACCAAGCTGAAGCTATACCAGAGCTGTGTTGTGTCTACGCTCCTGTACGGTTCTGAGTGCTGGAGGATGACGGAAGTGGATCTTACCAAACTTCGATCCTTCCACACCATATGCCTGCGAAGAATTCTCCGGATCTTTTGGCCAGAGAAGATCTCCAATGAAGACCTACTACGGAGATGCAGGCAAGAAGACATGGGAACTATCATCACCAGACGACGGTGGAAGTGGATTGAGCACATCCTCCGAAGAGACCCACAGTCAATCACAAGAACAGCATTGCACTGGACCCCAGAAGGAAGGAGAAAGAAAGGAAGACCAAAAGCAACGTGGAGAAGAACTGTAGAAAGTGAGATGAAGGCCATGCAGCACTCTTGGGGATCAGTGACTAGGTTGGCCCAGGATAGGCAGGAGTGGAAGCGCTTTGTTGCTGCCCTACACACCGCTGGGTGTAATGGCTAATGATGATGGCAAAAATAGGCTTTTTTTATTGAAAAAAGTGCCCATTTTTCTGGGGCCCCCAAATGAGTCTTTAACCCGGTGAAATTGGCACTCCCCCCCCTCTCTTGTGTGCGGGAGACAGGGTACAGTACAGACCTAAGGGCACAGGTAATTCCCCATAGTCTGCAACTGTTGGTCTTGCTGACTGGAACAAGAACACGAGACGTCTAGAACCCAGGCGTGGGCCAATCTTCTAATCTGCCGCTGTGCTCTCTGCTTGATTGCCTGGCAAAGAGAGATAGAGCGAGCGAGGAGAGAGAGAGATGGAGAGAGGAGAGAGAGAGAGAGGGATGAGAGAGAATGAGAGAGTGAGAGAGAGAGAGAAGAGAGAGAGAGAGTGTCGAAATCAATTAATTCCTCACTAGTTACCGTAGTCGTTCTGAAAATTGCGCTGTCTGTTGTAGGCTTTTCGTCTGTTTTCTGTGTAGTAAGCTTTTTGTCTGTTTTGTCTGTAGTAAGATTTTCTGTCTGTTTTCTGTGTAGTAAGCTTTTGTCTGTTTTCTGTGTAGTAAGCTTTTCGTCTGTTTTCTGTGTAGTAAGCTTTCGTCTGTTTTCTGTGTAGTAAGCTTTTTTTGTCTGTGTTCTCTGTAGTAAGCTTTTTGTCTGTTTTCTGTGTAGTAAGCTTTTTTTGTCTGTGTTCTCTGTAGTAAGCTTTTTGTCTGTTTTCTCTGTAGTAAGCTTTCCGTCTGTTTTCTGTGTAGTAAGCTTTTTGTCAAGAAAGTATTGACATATACTGTAGACAATAATTATACAAGATTAGTTTCTGATAGGGAAGGAATTCAAATCACTTTAACGCCAGCATCACGGATAATGTAACACCTCTATTATGACAGTTATGATTTTCCAGATTTGACTTGATAATTGCATCAAAGAAAACGTGTACCATATTACATTAGACAGTGAAGAGGGTGAACACGGAGACTGACATAGATTTTCTCCTTCTTCGTTTAGAGCTTTGAGGTTCACCAAAAGTGAGATTTTGCGTATGCGATCGTTTACCAACCGTTAAGACAGCCGCATTTTGACTTGGGGGGACGATGTCCATACACAACACCAGTGTACATGCAGTTTTTGTACATTTTCTCATCCCTTTCCACCGGCACAGATGGCCTACTCTTCCCGAAAGGTAGAAAGGGTTTAACACGTGCGCAAGATGTTCTGCTTGCATTCATACATGGATCCTCGGTTTATAGTCTCATCCGAAGGACTTCCAGGGGAGTGGAGTCTGCACTGAGGTTAACTCCAGGGGGGAAAATCTCCTGGAATGGACGCTTCAGTTGTGGCTCAAACCCGGGCCATCAGATCACGAGCACAGCGTTCTAACCACCAGGCGTTCCAATCCCACCTAACAGCCTAATTCTAAGAGCCACGATAATCCACCACCCCAGTGTAAATGATTAAACAGACAAGAAGACAAGTTTCCCCCTTCTTTTTCTCTTATTCTACTCTTTGACGTGTAACAAACCATCAGAAACACACATACAAAAAAAACTGGACGTCTGTAAAATGCTCTTATGGAAAAGACCACTGGGGAAAAACAAAGAGAGAAAATGTTTGTGCACATCGACCAAATGCCAGTTAAACAAATGACAACAGCAGACACAACACAAAATAATACAAGTATTTGGACAGGACAGGTTAGGGAGGAAAAAACCACCTACCCCTCTCCTATGGAAACCAACCCAAAAACACAGGTTAAAATAAAAAGGTAAAGGTGTTCCATAACCTATGAGGTCGTAGGGGAGTGAGGCATCAGAGATCTCATTTCTCTAGGGGCCAGCATACTGAGGGCGGCGCCCATCTCCTCTCCCTCGCTGCTTTACCTTCCCTGACCCTAAAGAGGCAGATACCCATTTACAGCTGGGTGAACTGGGGAACTGTACTGAAGCCAAGGCGCGCAAACGGTCACCCATCCAACTGGTAACCACGCTCGATGCTGCTTAACCTTAGCTGGGGGAAAGCGAGCGCTCTGACCACTGAGCTATCCCGTTCCACTTCCAACAAACAAAGCAAAAACAAATACCCATACAAGAAAAATAGAACTGTACAACATTGTTTTAAGAAGCAGTCAGGAATGCAAGAAAGGAGAAATAAAAAGCTTTTATTCCAGATGTGTTTTCTTATGCTGTTTCATCCTGCGGACTATTCTGTTTTACACTACACGACACCTGCCAAGACATGGACTGCATCAATGTTCCACCAACTGCGTAACCCAGTGCTCTATCGAAATATCGGTGCATGCATGCCATTTTTGCGCTTCTGCAATTCATATAACGCGCCAGCTGGCGTGAGTGTTAGAATTGTGAATGCGCACGCTCGATTATGCAGGCGTTAAGGCGCAAAGGGGCGTAAGGTACTAGCAGGTCTGCACAAAAAGCAGACCTCGGATATTGTCAAAATCTCACCGCAAAGCATCCACCAGATGCCGCTGAGATTCGAACCCACAATCTTCAACTTCTCGACTGTTAAGGTTAGACAGGCCGTTGCCTTGCCTTATCCACACGGCTAAGGTGCCTGTGTTGAGTACACACACACACACACACACACACAACACACACACACACACACACACACACACACACATTACGCTCAGGCACTTGCCAAGTACGTGACAGTACAACAGTCAGACAGACGTTAAATAAAAGGGAAACACGTGTCCTGCATTGACCATACTAACTACGTCTGGCGCAGTCCAAGAAACTAATATAATCGTAAGAATATCCGAGGTAAGATGATTATAATGAAACAGTATCCAGGAACAAAAATTGCGATTTACGTTGGCAGCAGTCGAAAGTACACAAGACACGTACGATCCAGTACGCATGCAGGGATGCATCAAGACAGCCACGCACACATACATAAAAGATCATTACCAGACAGCAACGGTCACACAGTAGACTACCACCAGATAGCAATAGCAGAGAAGATACAAACAGCACCACACAACATACACAAACACAACAACACGAACACATTACACACACACAGATAGGCAACATAGAAGAAAATACACACACACACAACACACAACACACAGAAACTTACAGACAGACTCAGAGGTAAACATTAGACAGAAACGATTCACAGACACACGACTGCATACACTGACACAAACACACAGACACACACAAACACACACACACACACATACACACACACACATACACTGGGCACCCCCCCCCCCCCCCCCCACACACACATACACACATGAACCATACCTTCTCCTACCCCCTACCTAATAAAGATTCAGCCTATCTATCCCTTGTAAGTAGTACATAGATAGGGTCAGAGCTAAGCCTATAGGTAGACAGATAGGTAGGTCTGCTACAAGAGAGGCTTTTCCCTGGGGTGGCATTAGCACATGGGCTGCTCACAGAAGAGAGAAATGTTCCATCAGCACTCAGGCTGTTTTCTGCCTCATCAGCGCTGTCCATCCCGTTCCCTTCTCCTCTGTGGCTCCTCTGCATGAAGTTTTAGGCAGTAGTAGTAGTAGTGGAAGTTCTGCCTTTAAGTGTTTGTCTGTCTGTCTGTCCATTTCTCTTGGTTTGTCTGTGTTTCTCTGTGTGTGCCTGGTTTTTTGTTTTTGCAGTCTCTCTCTCTGTGTCCCTCCTTCTCCCTCTCTCTCTCAGAACATCTTGCGCACACGTTACAACCCGTTCCGCTTTTCGGAAGAGTAGGCCATTGTGTGCCAGTGGGAACGGATGAGAAAATTTACACAACTGCATACACACGGGGACTGAATGTTAAAAAAGCACACGAGTGCTTATTCCATTATCCTCGAAATAAAAGAAATATAAGTAAAAAAAACCTGTGTGTGTGTGCTTGCGTGCTTACGTGTGTGCGTGCGTGCGTGCGTGTGTGTGTGTGTGTGTGTGTGTGTGTATGCTTCTGTCTGTCTTTCGGTCTTCACTTTTCTAGACCTATTTCCATCTTCTCTCTGTTATGAAAGAATCCAGCCTCCCTCCCTCCCTATCCCTGGTGTGTTTGCTCACTGGCTTGCTGGCTCCACTGCTGGTGTAGCCTGCCTGTCTGTGTGTCTGTCATCTCCTCTGCTTCTCCCTTTGGACGAGGCTATAAAGTGAGATGGGGACAGGAGAGCTTAGTGATCAGAGCACTCGCTTCCCCCCCAGCCAAGTTAAGCAGCGTCGAGCGTGGTTACCAGTTGGATGGGTGACCGTTTGTGCACCTTGGTTTCTGTATAGTTCCCCAGTTCACTCAGCTGCAAATGGGTACCTGCTTCTTTAGGGACAAGGACGATAAAGCAGCGAGGGAGAGGAGATGGGTACCGCCTCAATATGCTGGCCCTTTGAGAAGCTGAGGTCTCTGATGCCTCGCTCCTCTGCGACCACATAGGTTATGGGACACCTTTACCTTTTTCTTTGTTACCTTTTATAAAATGAGGTCCCATGTGTGAACGCACGCAGAACATTTTGCGCACATGTTAAAACCTGTTCTCTTTTCAGAAGAGTAGGTGATTGTGTGTTAGTGGAAACGGATGACAAAATTGACAAAAGCGCATGCACATGAAGACTGGATGTAAAAAAAGAGCACATGAGCGCATATTCCGTTATCGAAATTAAAAAAAAAGTGTTTATTCCTTCTTCCTTGCCTCTGCATTCTTTTGATCTCTCCCCTACACACATACACACACATACGTGCACATGCACAAATGTACATATAAACACATTCACGCACACATAATTTTATATGATCACAGAGACAAACACACACAAAACACATACACAACACATATACACACATACACCTCCCCCCCCCCCCCACACACACACACGCCACACGCGCACACACACATACACACACGCATTCATTTCCTTCATTTCCTTTGTCTTTCCATCTTACATTAAAACGTGGTAGAAGTAGATTTGGTTATTGACGTAAGTAAGACAGTGATTCTCTCTCTTGCTTTTAGTAAATGAACTAATTTAGCTCGTCTCTTCACGTTAGGTTCTGTATATCTCTGCAGCTGTCTACCTTTGTGTTAGATTGATTGCCATGTACTGATTGTTTTCTGCGTAGGTATAGTTTTGTGTTTGTTTTCCTGTCTGTCTCTTTACTGTACTTATGCTTTTCTTTCTTTCTTTCTTTCTTCTTCTTCTTCTTCTTCTTCTTCTTCTTCTTCTTCTTCTTCTTCTTCTTCTTCTTCTTCTTCTTCTTCTTCTTCTCCTCCTCCTCCTCCTCCTCCTCCTCCTCCTCCTCCTCCTCCTCCTCCTTCTTCTTCTTCTTCTTCTTCTTCTTCTTCTTCTTCTTCTTCTTCTTCTTCTTCTTCTTCTTCTTCTTCTTCTTCTTCTTCTTCTTCTTCTTCCTTTTCTTGTTCTTGTTCTTGTTCTTGTTCTTCTTCTTCTTCTGTTCTTCTTCTTCAGTGTTTTTTGCCTGCATGTCTGTACGTATTATTCACACTTCTTTTGTTTATTGATCTCCCTGCGTGTATGTATGTGTGTGTTGTGTGTGTGTGTGTGTGTGTGTGTGTGTGTTGTGTGTGTGTGTTTCTGTCTGTCTGTCTGTCTCTCCATCAATACTGACCTAGTTCTTTCCTTAATGTGGACATGTAGCATACCTGAATACGTCACTTCTGTTCAGTCTTTTGCTGCCTCTGCTTCTTTCTGCCTGTTTTTTTTTTCTCTCTGTCTCTCTGTCTGTCTCTGTCTGTCTGTCTGTCTGTCTGTCTGTCTGTCTGTCTGTCTGTCTCTCTCTCTCTCTCTCTCTCTCTCTCTCTCTCTCTCTCTCTCTCTCTTCCCTCCCTTTACCACCACCCCGCTTTACAATGAGCCAATGATCCTTATGAATAAACTATTTGCATTATCTTTCTTTCCTCCCTGACTTCTCTTCTATGTGTGTGTGTCCGTGTCTATTTGTCGGTCCATCTGTATGTGTCTCTGTACTTCTCTCTGTCTCTCTGTGTCTTTGTCTCTGTGTGTGTGTGTGTGTGTGTGGTCTTTGTCTGTGTGTGTGTGTGTGTGTGTGTGTGTCTCTCTCTCTCTCTCTCTCTCTCTCTGTGTCTCTCTTTTATACTGTGTGAGTATACGGGTATTGGGCTTATTGTAGTATCATGAGGTATCCCTAAGGGGCGGGGACTAGATGTAAAAAGCACATGGGTGCTTATTCATTATCCTCGTAACAAAAGAATGAAAAGAATTTGATTTTATTTGATTTGTTGATTTGATCTCTCTCTCTCTCTCTCTCTCTCTCTTCTCTCTCTCTCTCTCTCTCTCTCTCTCTCTCTCTCTCTTTCTTCCTCTCTCTTCCGCCCTCTCCCTCTCTCTCCCCCAACCTCTCCCTCTCTCTCTCCCATGCCTTTCACTCTCCTGAGACCATTAATAAAAGCCAAGAAGCCCAGCTAGGGCAAGGGACTGAGGCAGGAAGGAGGAAGAGGGACACCCGGTTCTATAGCAGGTTGATTGGCTTTGACACAGGCTTTGGGAAACAGAGAGAGGGAGAGGGAGGGAGGGGAGGGACAGGGATGGAAATGAAAGGGTGACAGCTCGGGGTGAAGCAGAACTTGCTGTGAGAGAAGGAAGGGTCACTGAAGGACACAGTGTGGACAGGGTAGGAAGGGGGTGGGGGGAGGGGGTTGGCTGGATTTTCCCTGTGGTGGATCGGTGGTCTAGAGGTAACGCGCCTGTCTAGAAAGCGAAAAGTCCGGGTCTGAAGTGTGCGGCGGTTCGTACCCCGTTTGGACCGGAAACTTTTCCCCCATCCATTAGACCATGAGTGGTGGTCTGGGCGCTAGTCTTTCGGATGAGACGATAAACCGAGGTCCCGTGTGTTACACGTAATTATTTAGCGCACGTAAAAGAACCCACGGCAACAAGAGAGTTGTCCCTGGCAAAATTCTTAGAAAAAAGCCACTCTGATAGGGAAACAAATACAGTTGCAGACAAGGAAAAAAAAAAAGGGTGGCGCTGCTCTTGTGGCGACGCGCTCTCCCCGGGGAGAGCAGCCCGAATTTCACGGAGAGAAATCTGCCGTGACTTAAAGTGGTATGAAATGAAATCTGAGCGCTTTGATTTGTTGCTTTACAAGATTCAGCGCTATATAAATTCCATAAATTATTATTATTATTATTAAGATGGAAGTAGGTCAAGGAAAGTAAACACACGCAAGCGTGTGCACATGTATTCGCGCGCATGCATGCATACTCACACAGACACGGACACGGACACAAACATGCATGCACGCACGCATTCACACCTACACACACACACACACGCGCATGCACCCACATCACACACACATACACACTCTCACACACACGCGCACCCACACCCGCCCACCCACCCACGCATGCATGCACATCACACACACATACACACTTTCACACACACACACATACATATACGTGCCTGCACACACACATACACATACACACTCTCACACACACACACACGCGCGTGCACACACACATACATATACGTGCCTGCACACACACACACATATACACTCACTCACACAAACAAATACGCACACAAACACTCTCTCTCTCACACACACTCACTCACTCACTCACTCACCCACCCACTCACACACTCACTCACTCACTCACTCACCCACTCACTCACTCACCCACTCACACACTCACTCACTCACTCACCCACTCACTCACTCACTCACTCACTCAAACCTCCCTAGTTCTCCCCTCTGACATGGAAACCTAGTAGAAGTAGAACTGATAATCGAGGAAAGTAACCCACATATTCTCTCTCTGTTGTTTTGCCAAACGAACTAATTTAGCTGGTCTCTTTAAGTTAGGTTGTGTATATCTTCACAGCTGTCTGTCTTAGTGCTAGATTGAACGCCACCATCATGTACTGATTTGTTTTTTCTGTGTGTGTACAGTTTTGTCTTTGTTTTTTTTCCTGTCTGTTTCTTTACTGTCTGCTTGTCTCTGTGTGTTTTCTTCCTATTTCTTTTGCTTATTGATCACGAGCTGTAATGTCCCTCTGTCTATCTGTCTTTAGCCGTCAATGTTGATCTCTTTCTTTTCTTCGAGTATAGTGTTACTGAGTAGACCACTTTCATTCAGTCTGTGTCTGCCTCTAATTTGTTTTCCTGTTTGTCTGTTTTCTGTCTGTTTCTATGTCTTTCTGTTTGTCTGTCTGTGTGTTATTCTATATCTCTATTCCTCTCTCTCTCCGTCTCTGTCTGTCTGTCTGTCTGTCTGTCTGTCTGTCTCTCTCTCTCTCTCTTTTACCATTACTTCTTTCAAAATGAGCCAACAACCACTTTGAATAAACCATTGGATTTGAATTATTTCTCTCTCTCTCCCTCCCTCACCCCCCCCTCTCTCTATCCTCCTCTCTCCCCCCCCTCTCTGTCCCCTTCTCTCTCAGAGCTAATAACTGAAATCTCCCTGAAGTCAGAATGCAGCTACCTTAATGGTGAGCAAGCAGTTGCATGTGCAAAATCTATCTCACCATTAATGGACCTTGGAGCGTTGTCCTAAGAATGAAGGGATAAAAAGGATTTAGTGGAAGAGAAATCTCTACGTGCTGTCCTATTGGTTTGCTAGGACTCTGTAATGACAGAATTAATGTACTTATTCGGATTTTCTGCGGCTGTCCATGGTGTTCATTTAGTTCTCTATCCCTTTCATGAAGAGCAATGGCCTCGTAAAAAGTAATCTGAATCTCTGTGTCTCTCTTTCACTCTTACTTTCTATGTTTTTTCACTCTAATTTTCTCTGCTTTATTTTTTATGTCTTTAAATTTTTAAATTTTTTTTATTCTTTTATATCAAGGATAATGGAATAAGCACTCAAGTGCTTGTTTACATCCAGTCCCCGTGTGTATGCGGTTTTGTAAATTCTGTCATCTGTTCCCACCGGCACACAATGGCCTACTGTTATGAAAAGTGAAACAGGATTTAACGTGTGCGCAAGATATTCTGCGTGCATCTCATCTGAAGGACTTTTGGGGAGAGTGGAGTCTGCACTGATGTTAACTCCAGGGGAAAATATCCCCTTGAACGAGAATTGAACCCAGGTCGTCAGATTGCAAGCTTCTGTCTGTCTGTCTGTCTGACTGCCTGTCTGTCTCTGTCTGTCTTCCTGCTTGTCTGCCTGCCTGCCTGCCTGCCTGTCTGTCTGTTTGTCTCTGTCTGTCTATCTGTCTGTCTGTCTCTGTCTGTCTGTCTGTCTGTCTTCCTGCCTGTCTGTCTTCCTGCCTGCCTGTCTGTCTGTCTCAGTCTGTCTGTCTGTCTGTCTGTCTGTCTGTCTCTCTCTCTCTCTCTCTCTCTCTCTCTCTCTTTCTCTCTCTCTTTCTCTCTCTCTCACTCTCTGGAGACCATTAACAGAAGACCAGTCAAGGCGGGAAGGAGGAAAAGGGACACACGGATGCACAGCAGGTTGATTGGCTTTGACACAGGCTTTGGCAAACAGGGAGGGAGAGGGAGGGAGGGAGGGAGGGAGAGGAGGGACCGGGAGGGGAATGAAAGGGAGACAGCTAGGAGTGAAGCAGAACTTGCTGCGAGGGCAGTGAGGTTCACTGAAGGAACCAGTGTGGACAGGGTAGGAAGTGGGAGGTGGTGGTGGTGGTGGTGGTGGTGAAGGTGAGGGTGGGTGGGTGGGTGATGAATTTAAAAAAAAGAGACTGGAGATGGAACTAGGTCATGAAAAGAACACACAGGAAAGCTTGTACACATGTGCTCACATGAATGCATGCTCTCTCTCTCTCTCAAACACCCCCCCTTCCCCAAATACACACACAACACACACATGCATGTGCACACACACTTCACATACACGTACACACACTCTCTCACATACAAATACACACATACATACCTGCCCCCCCCCCCCCCCCCCACACACACACACACAAACACACCACACGCACACACAAACTCACACACACCACACACAACACACACACTTACATACAAACACATAACACAACACACATACAACACAACACACACAACACACATAACACAACACACACACTTACATACAAATACACAACACACACAACACAAACACAACACACACAGTCACACACACAAACAACATAACACAACACACACACAACACAACACACACTATCTATCTATCTATCTGTCCCGTAGTCTGACGACCGTGGGGGCACCCTCAAAGACTCAGCAACCAGTTCCCTCCATTCTTCTCTCTGTTCTGCCTTTCTCAGGGTTTTGTTGAGTTCTAGGCCTGTCCATTCACTGATGTTATCCTCCCAGCTCTTCCTTGGTCTGCCTCTTCTTCTTCCTCCTTGGACAGTGCCTTGCAAAACTGTCTTTGTAATTCCTTGGGATCTTGTGACATGCCCATACCACTTAAGTTTACGCTTTTTCACGATCGTTAGAAGGTTCTCATAGGGTCCAATGGTTTGCTGGATTCTGTTATGCACGCTTTCGTTGCTTATATGGTCTTTGTAGGAGATGCCAAGGAGTCTCCGAAAGCATCTCATCTCCACTGCCTGTACTCTCCTCTCCAAATCTGCAGTCAGGGTCCATGATTCACAGGCATACAGAAATATGGATATGACAAGGGAGCGCATTAGTCTGATCTTGGAGATAAGTGAGATATTCTTATCTCTCCAGATGGTGTTTAGTTTTGACAAAGCTGTTATTGTCTGTGCAGTCCTGCATACTACTTCTGGCTTGGATCCCTGGTCGGATACAATGGCTCCCAGGTACTTGAAGCTTTGAACTGTTTCCAGCTTCTGGTCATTAACCCTGATATCAGTGCTAATGCCGTTGGTGTTATTAGTCATCAGTTTGGTCTTCTCTGCACTGATTTCCATGCCGTATGTTTTGGAGGCCTTATCCAAGTGTTCTGTTAGGCTGGCAAGCTCTTTTTCTGATCCTGCTATTCCATCAATGTCATCTGCGAAGCGGAGGTTTGTGATCGTTCTGCCACCAATGCTGACTGATCCTTCATGATGTTCCAGTGCATCAGCCATGATTCTCTCAAGGAAGATGTTGAAAAGGGTGGGTGAGAGTAGACAGCCCTGCCTTACTCCAACTGTTGTTCGAAACCATTCTCCAATGTTGTTGTTGTAGTACACTGCACAGACAGTCACCCTATCCTCCGAGAAGAAGTGGAAACAGCAGTCAGATCGCTGAAAAAGGGGAAATCAGCAGGGGCTGACAACATTCCAGCTGAGTTGGTCCAAGCTGGAGGGGAAGCCATGATCAGCGCCCTACTAAGAATCTGCAACAAGATCTGGCAGACAGGAAAATGGCCAACACCATGGACGCAGTCGCTCATCATCACCCTCCCCAAGAAAGGAAATCTACAAACAATGCCATAATTACCGCACAATCAGCCTCATATGTCACCCAAGCAAGGTCATGCTGCAGATAATATTGAATAGACTGAAGCCACAAGCAGAGACCATCATTGCTGAGGAACAAGCAGGTTTCCGAGCAGGGCGCAGCACAACAGAACAGATATTCAACCTCAGAATACTATGTGAGCGGTACCTTCAACATCAACAAGACCTATACCACGTATTTATCGATTTTAAGAAGGCATTTGACAGGGTGTGGCATGCAGCTTTGTGGGCAACCATGAACTTGTACAGCATCAATGCAAACCTGATCAGAGTCATCAAACAGCTGTACAGGGAGGCCACCAGTGCAGTGTACTACAACACACACACATCGTTCAAATTCAAAACTGCAGACCCTCTCATCTATAAGATATAGTCTTAATTTCACGCCTTACTTCATACAAAAACAACAACCCACAATCATGTCATCATCTAGCTTGGTGCATGCCTGATTCCACAAAAATGTACTTACAACTTCATTGCAGTACCTCTACTCAGCTGTCTGTGGAGGGTGGAGGGAGAAACTAGGGAGTCTGATGAGTTCATTAGAGGGCAGAGAGCATGTGTCAGATACAGGTGAGGGAGGGAGGAAGCACCTGTCTCAGCTCAGGTTTTTCGCTGGAATTCCTGCTTTCCTCCGTATGGGTCCTGTAGTTCGACTATTTGTCTGTTTTCTTTCTTTCTTTTTTTCTTTTCTTTCTTTCTCTCTGTCTGTCTTTGTTTCTTTCTTTATTTCTTTGTTTCTGTCTTTGTTTCTGTCTGTCTGTCTGTCTTTGTTTCTTTCTTTTTTTCTTTGTTTGTTTGTTTGTTTGTTTGTTTGTTTCTTT
>CM054144.1:27124065-27189065 GCA_028751875.1 Rapana venosa
ATACAGATAATGATGATGATGGTGATGATGATGATGCAGATGTAGATGATGCTTCTGCTGCTGCTTATGCAGATGGTGATGATGATGATGATACAGATGATAATGATGATGATGATGATGCAGATGTAGATGCTGCTGCTGCTGCTGCTGATGCAGATGGTGACGATGATGATACAGATAATGATGATGATGATGATGCAGATGATGCTTCTGCTGCTGCTGATGCAGATGGTGATGATGATGATGATATGATGATGATGATGATGATGACGGTACCATGTGCAGGCGATGCCCCAAGTGTCTGTACTACACGGGGAGGTGACCAACACGGTGATGGAGATGGTGAAGGCCCATAAAGCCTACACCCTGGAGGAATCCACAGCCCACGAGGCCAGGCAGAAAGTCTCTGAAGCAGAGGACAAGTCAGTCACCTCCCTCTACACCCTCTGTCCGTCTGTCTGTCCGTCTGTCTCTCTCTCTCTGTCTGTCTGTATGTTTGTCTTTCTCAGAGTGTCTGTCTGTCTCTCTTTGCAATTTCACTTCCTTCCAGGTCTATCTATCTATCTATCTATCTATCTATCTATCTATCTATCTATCTATCTATCTATCTATCTATCTATCTATCTATCTATCTATCTATCTATCTATCTATCTGTCTGTCTGTCTGTCTGTCTGTCTGTGTCTGTCTGTCCGTCTGTCTATCTTTCTATCTATCTATCTATCTATCTATCTATCTATCTATCTATCTATCTATCTATCTATCTATCTATCTATCTATATCAAGAGCTTATCTTTTTAGAGAGAGAGAAGGAACTATAAATCACTGCCGATTCCATTATCAGTAAATGGTACCAGAAAGGCTGTATTACCAGCCGCAGAAACAGACAGTCATGATGGGAACATTTCATTTCAGACTACCTTGAACCATGAGATCACTGCGGGGAATTGAAGAAAGGACAGGACAAGACAGAAAACAGAAATCCCGAAGGCATACAGCCTGTCTAAATGCATAAGAATACTAAGAGGGAAAGGAAAGGAGGGAAGGGAGGAAAGATCTGAACAAAAAAACAAACCCCGAGCTAGCGAAAGCAAAAAAAAAAACCACCCGAGAGAGAGAGAGAGAGAGAGAGAGAGAGAGAGAGAGAGAGAGAGAGAGAGAGAGAGAGAGAGAGTAAAGACAGGCGGGGGGAAGGGGGGATGGAAAAGCAAATTAAGAGTTGATAAAAGAATAAAACAAATGCATGAATGAGAAAAGTGAACGAAAGGTGGAATTTTGGGTGTTTTGTGTGTTTGTTTCTCGGTTACATCTTTAAGGTTTACCAATGGTGAGATTTATTTTATTTTATTTATTTATCTATTTATTTTTATTTCGGGGATAATGGAATAAGCACTCATGTGCTTTTTTTTTTAACATCCAGTCCTCGTGTGTATGCAGTTTTGTAAATTTTGTCATCTGTTCCCACACAATGACCTACTCTTTCGAAAAGTGGAACGGGTTTTAACATGTGCGCAAGATGTTCTGCGTGTGTTCGCACACGGTTTATAGACTCATCCGAAGGACTTTTAGGGGGAGCGGAGTCGGCACTGATATTAACTCCAGTGAAAATAAATCCTCTTGAACGGGATTCGAACCCGGGTCAACAGATCACCAACGCATCACTCTCCACCAGGCTATTCCGATTTATTGTGTATGTAATCGTTTTATTAATTTTTTTTTTTACATCCACTAAGGTGTTCAAATTCGGACTTCGAGAATGATGTCTTAACACGACACCGGTGTACATATGATTTTTATTTTTTAATTTTTGGTCATCTGCTCTTAAAGGTATGAATCGCCCACCCTTCCGAAAGACAGAACGTGTATGAAAGTCGAGTCAAGCCAAAGTAAAAAATACTTTAATCATCCCACGAAGGGCCAATTAGGAAAGATGTTCTGCATCCATTCGCACACAGGACCTCGGTTCATAGTCTCATCTGAAGGACTTTCTTGGGGAGAGAAGAGTCAGTACTGATGTTAACTGCAGGCGGAAAAAAACAACCCTTGGTAGTGGCTCAAACCTGGGCTCGATCCCAGGCCTCGTCTAATCGTGAACGCAACGCTCTAACCACCAGGATATTTTACCTCCTTTCCCTTCCCCTTTCCCCCCCGGAAGGCAGAGTGAAACTTGAGATGAAAGGAAATAGCAGAACGGAACAAATGAAATAAACAAGGAAGAGCAAGTCTGCTATCACACATGTTTTTTTCCTCCCCTCTTTCTTCCTATGAAGCTGAGTGGTGTCGTGATCACTATGTTTGCTGACTCAGCCTTCAGAGTGTTTTTTTTGTTTTTGTTGTTGTTTGGTTTTACATGTATGTCTTATTGACCAGGGTCCTAAATTGAATGGGGAGTTATTTTTTTAGTCCTTCTAGACAACTGATACACCAGTTCCCTTCTGGCTGTCTCTCTCTCTCTGTGTCTGTCTGTCTGTCTTTCTGTCTGTCTCTGTGTCTCTCTCTGTCTTTGTCTCTGTGTGTGTCTCTCTGTCTCTGTCTCTGTGTGTCTCTATCTGTCTCTGTCTCTCTGTCTCTGTCTGCCCCTCTCTCTGTGTCTGTCTGTATCTCTTTTCGTCTGTCTGTCTGTTTACCTTTCTCTGTGTGTGCTTTTATTTTTAGTTTAAAGAATCTTCATTGAATGCCATGTTAAGCACGAAAACGTATGTGCAAATGTGTGTATGCATGAATATGTACTCTTTCTTTCTATCTGTGTGTGTGCGCGTGTGTGCGTGTGTGCGTGTGTGCGTGCGCGCGCATCTATCTATCTATCTATCTATCTATCTATCTATCTATCTATCTATCTATCTATCTATCTATCTATCTATCTATCTATCTATCTATCTATCTATCTGCCTGCCTGCCTGCCTGCCTGCCTGCCTGCATACCTACATATCTGTGTGTGTGTGCTTGCACGCAAGATGACCCGATTATGTATATTGTAGTTCTTCAGCTGTACAAAAATTCGTCCCACCCCCACCCCCCAAGAAAAAAGCATTAAAAAAACCCAGATCAATAAAAGAAACCATAAATCCCCGCCAATTCTGATTTCAAGAATGGTTCCAGAAAATATTGCATTACCAGCAACAGAAACAGACATGGAGAGAACACGTCAGACTGTCATCAGCCATCAGATTGATCAATGGAATAGAAAGAACGAAAAAAGAAAAACAATGGAAAAGAACGAACACAGAAATCCTGATGGCGAAAAGACCTTAGCTGTCAAAATGCATCAGAAAACTAAAGAGAAAGGAAAAGAAAGAACAGAACTAACAACAGCTGGAGGGGAAGAAAGAAAAAGACAGGCAGGAAAAAGAGAAGAAAACAAAACAAAACACAAGATTAATGAAATGATTTCTTTAAAAAAAGAAAAAGCATGGATGAGATAAATGACAGGAAGTAAGGAGCAAACATAGAGATGAAAGGAAATGGAAGACGAGAAAAGTGAAGGAAACAAACAAAAGAAACTCTAAAATCAGACATGCTGTGTGTTTTTTATATCTTGTGAAGCACAGTGGCGTCCTGATATGTTTACCGGCTCTGTATGCCCCCAGGCTTTTTCTGTCTGTCAAAGGGACCAGGGTCCTAAATTGAATGGGGAGTCATTTAACTTGTTGTCCTTCTGGACAACTAATACACCAGTTCCCTTGTGACTCCCTGTCAGCCTGTGTGTGTGTGTGTGCGTGTGTGTGTGTGTGTGTGTGTGTGTGTGTGTGTCTGCCTTTCTGTCTGTCTGTCGTGTCTGTCTATCTGACTGCCCCTGCCTGCCTACCTGTCTGTCTGTCTGTCTGTCTCTCTCTCTCTCTCTCGCTCTCTCTCTCTCTCTTTCAGAATCCATCGTTCATCCAAAAGGTCAATGGTGTGAATGTACAACAATACTGCACTGCAGAATAATAGCGCACAGCGGGTTGTGACTCTGTCATGACTTTTCATAAGCATTGACCACATGAATCACCAGAGACTATAGTTTGTTAGTATTGCTTTTAAAAACAACCAACAGGTAAGGTTTTCATATAATGTGCAATGTGTGTATCATGACTGTTGTGACATGTCCTCTGTATTGCATGGATTTACAAAGACAAGGAGACTGCTCGTCAAGGGGAACATATTGAATTCAAAATAAAAAATCGAAAGCTAAGGAGAAAAGATGACATGGAAAAAATATCTGAGGAACAATACCTCGATATCAAAGAACGCTTTAGATTGTGTTCAGGCATCAGGAGACAAAGAGGAAAATAAGAAAAGGATTAAAAAAACAAAGAAACAAATCAAGTAATCTGAGTAGAAAAGACGCAGACATTGACATCAAGAGAACACGTCAGGGTGTCTTTGTGCATCAGAATGCTACAGGGAATAGATCATAGATTAATAATAAAAAACACAACACTATCCCAGCCCCCCCCAAAAAAAAAAACAACAACCCCAACAACAAACACCCAAAAAACCCCAACCACCAAACAACCCCCCCCCCCCCCCCCAAAAAAAAAATTTTGTTTTTCTCAAAACAGGCATGGAGAAAACACGTATAACAATCTACAAAAACTAAAATGCAAATAAAAACAGATAAAAGTGGGGAAAAAAGCACAAATAAGAACAACAGAAAAATCCTTTGACGAAGAAATAAGTAAAAGTATAAATTAATGAACGAACAAAAGGAAAAAGACCAAATGAGATGAAGGAAAGGAAGATGAAAGAAAATAAAACGAAATAACAGAAAAAGGAGAACAATAAAAACTGAGGAAAAAAACCCAACCCAAACAAATCAGAAAATGTCTTCTTCTCAACATGTTTTTTTGTGTGTTCTTTTTGCCGGGACTCTACGAAAATTGTAAATAGACAAAACAAGCACAGCCGAAATGTGGTTCTACAGGCGACGTCTAGGCAGGAGTCAAACGGTCATAGAGAAGAACACACGAAAACATTCTTGATGAAATCTCAGTGCAAAGACAAATGTTGGCTGAAATTGGTAAGCGCAGACTGAGGTTTGGTCGTCTTGCAAACAGAAACACAGACACAAATCTGATGAGGACAGTTCTTCAAGGTAAGGCTGAAGGCAGAAGAAAAAAAGAGGCAGACCACCACCACCATCCTACATTGCCAACATCCCTGAGATCAGTGGTCTGGGAGGAGGGCTGCAAGAGATCGTAGAACTCAGCAGAGACTGAGAGAGATGGCGAACCCTGGTGGTGGCATTGCGTGGAGCACCTACCGACGACAGCGGCGATGGAGACAGGTGACGTGTAGTGAGACAGGGTGTGAAGTGAAGAGAGGGCGTATTGATGTGTTTGCCATTTCTGTCTCCAGACTTTCCGTTTGTTAGACTGGGGTCCAAGACTGAATGGGTGGTCATTTATTTTTGCTAGTCTTTCGGGACAACTGATATACCAATTGACTCCCACCCCCCCCCCCCTCTCTCTCTTATTTTTGTCCATAGGCTTAAAAAATTTTGTTTTTAGCTGTGCTTTGTTTTTATTCATGGTCTACGTCAGCCTCTATTTAGTTTTGATTTTGGAATATGAACATATGAACAAGAGTATCCAGTTTTGAGTGCACGCCAAGGTATTGTTCCAAAGTTCTACCAAAGTTTACGAGAAATTATACTTCATTTTCTTTGCCTCTTCCATTTTTGCCCCTCAAAGGCCTAAGGCCGATGGTACATTAACCAATTTCAGTGTTCAGAGTTCAGAGTTCTCTCTCTCTCCCCTCCTCTCCCCCTTGTGTGTGTGTGTGTTGTGTGTGTGTGGTGAGTGTGTGCGTATGTGTATATGTTTGAGTGTGTGTGTACGTGTGTGACGGTATGTGTGTGTAAGTGTGCGCGTATGTGCATGGGAGAGAGAGAGAGAGAGAGAGAGAGAGAGAGAGAGAGAGAGAGAGAGACTGCATGCGCGTGCGTGCGTGTGTAAGGGCTTACTTATGTGAGCATTCTATCTTTCATTTCCTCAATTATGGAAGAGCACGTTTGCTTTAAAAAAAATCAATAAAAAAGAAATAATAATTCCCTTTTAATTTTGCCAAGATTGGTTCCAGAAAGGCTGCATTATCGAGCAGCAGGAGCAGACGTTAAGAGAACACTCCAGGCACTGAAGTTCTTCCAGGGGAAAAGAAAGAAGACCCCCCCCCCACCCCCCCACCCCCCCAAAAAAAGCAACACCCCCCAAACATATTAAAATAAATCCCGCAAACACATGCCCGGGAATTAAGACATAACAAAATAACAGAAAAAAACCCAAAGAATAACTGGAAAGAGTAGAAAAGAAAGTGATAAATGAGCTTAAGAGAAATCAAAAGAAAAAAAAAGACATTGGAAAAAAAAACCAACAACAGAACGTGGGTGGAGAGGGATGAAATCGATGAAAAAAACAAACAACAGATCTTTTAAAAACTGGCCGGGAAAGAAACTGAAGATGCAAAATAAAAGGGAAAAAAGTTCTTTGAAATGAAACGAAGGGAAAAGGAAGCGAGCAGCAAGCGAGGGGAGAGAGAGAGAGAGAGAGAGAGAGAGAGACAGCAGACAGAGACACAAGGAAAAGAGACGCAAAAGAAACAGAGAAACGACAGAGAGACAGAGAGAAGGGGAGAAAAGAAGAGAACAGAGAGAGAGAGACAGAGACAGACGAGACAGACAGACAAGAGAGAGAGAACAGAGACAAGAATTTTTAAAATAATGAAAAACATAATTCAAAATGAAAAGGGAAGGAAAAGGAAGATAGATTAAAAGGGACTTAGTTTTAAAAGTGGAAAAACAAAGGTAAGTAAAACGCCTTGCAACCATAGCAAACTCATAAGAAAGTTTAAAGGAGTTAACCTCAGGAATGGAGTCGGAGTCTCCGGGCCAGTCCGAGCCTGTATACAGAACGTTCGGGCAACTCCTGCGACGGCACTGGAACCATGTGTATCGGCGTTGTTTTTCCCAAAACGGACCTTCCAGCGACGGGGAAGAGAGAAGAAAAAGGAAGAGAGAGAGAAAAAGAGAGAGAGAGAGAGAGGGGAGAGAGAGAGAGAGAGAGAGAGAGAGGAGAGAGAGAAGGAGGGAGGGTGGGGGGGGGGGGTCTGCTGCATGGGTAACAGCTTGCCCTCCATCTTACTTACCCAGGCTTGCGCTCTGAGATTTTAAACACCTAGAGCGCAACCCCATAGTCTTTCCGAGACTGAAGCTGCCATGAAGAAACGGAAAGCAAGAAAAAAATGAAAAAAAAGAAGACAAAAAAGAAACGAACGAAAAAAAATCAACTTTCAAACGGTTGTTTTCTTTGTTGTTGTATAATTTAAGGGAGCGAAGGTGTGTGGATTTCAGTATTATTGACCTGCACTTTCCTCAAGCACTGTGCAGTCAGTGTCTTGTCATTTGCACCAGGGTCCTAAATTGAATGGGGATCCATTTACTAGCTTTCCTTCCTCTGGACAACTTGTACACGAGTTCCAGTGTGATTGTACATGCGTGCGTGCGTGTGTGTGTATGTATGTGTGTATGTATGTATGTGTGTGTGTGTGCGTGGTGTGTGTGTGTGTGTGTGGTGTGTGTGTGCGCGCGCGCGTTTTTTGCACGCGTGCGCATTTGTGTGTGTGCATGTGGTGTGTGCGTGTGCATGTGTGTGCGTGCGTGCGTGCGTATGTGGGCGTGCGCACGCGAGTGTTTAGAGACTTATTCAATTCTGGAAGAGCAGATTTACTAAAAACGGTTAAAAAAAAACAATCTCTGCCCAGTCTTCCTGTAAAAAGAGTGGTTCTAGTGAAGGATGCATAACCAAGCAGCAGGAACAGACACATAGAGAACACTTCAGACATTTGGATGCTGAAGGTAAAACAGAAACAGAAGACAGAGACAATTTTAGAAAAACCTCTAAGTAAAAAATACTCTAAGAAAACACTTCAGACATTTGGATGCTGAAGGTAAAGCAGAAAAAGAAGACAGAGAAATAAAATAAAAACTCCAAGAAAAAAAATACTCTAAGAGAACACTTCAGACATTTGGATGCTGAAGGTAAAACAGAAAAAAAAAAGAGAAAATTTAAAAAACCTCCAAGGAAAAACAACAGACTCTAAGAGAACACTTCAGACATTTGGATGCTAAAGGGAAAACAAAACAACACAAACAAACAAACAAAAAACAGAGAAAAGAAAAACAAACAACTCCGAGAAAAAGAAACAGAAAACACACAGAGAAAAAGAAAAGGAAAAAGAAACTCCCAGAAAAAGACACAGACTCTAAGAGAACACTTCAGACATTTAGATGCTGAAAGGAAAACAGAAAAAAAAGACAGAGGAAAAAACTCCAAGAAAAAGAAACCGTGGAACAGACACAGAGAGAACACTTCAGACTGTCAACAGCTGTCACACTGCTGACAGAATAACAAAGAAAACAAATCCGAAAAAAATATCTATCTGGAGAAAACAAAACAAAACCCAAAAAATCACACACAAAGAGAACACGTCAAACTGTCTATTTGCAGTAAAATGCTAACGAGAAAAAGACGGACAGAGATCCGATATAAGAAACCTCTGATGAAACAAAAGAAAAAAGAAAACAGGAACAGACAGAGGAAAAAAACCTAGAAAAAAGGGATTAAAAACAAGTAAACGACATAACTGAAATAGAACAAAGCAGAAGGAGGAGTGGGAAGGGGCGGAGGAGAGGGGGGAGGGGAGAGGGCGGAGAGGGGATTGGGGGAGGGGAAGGGAACATCCCAGTGGTTAGAACGTTGTTTTGGCGATTTGATGGCCAAGGATCGAGGCCGGGTTTGAGCCACCAGCGAGGGCGCCCCGTTCACAGGGATTATTCCCTGGAGTTGACAGCAGTTCTGACTCCACTGCCCTCAACGTCCTTCGGGTGAAACTATAAACCGAGGTCCTGTGTGCGAATGCAAGCATGCAGAGCATCCTTTTCCGCACGTTGAAACCCATTCTGCCTTTCGGAAGAGTAGGCCACTCGGGCTTGTAAAAACGGATGACAATAATAAAATTCTACTGCCCTGGAAGTCCTTTAGATGAACCTATAAACCGAGGTCCCGTGTACAAATGCACTCACGCACGCAGAACGTCCTTTACACTCGTTAAAACCCGTTCTGCCTATCGGAAGAGTAGGCATAGGCCACGCGTGCTAGTAAGGATGGATAACAAAAAACAAACAAACAAACAAAATCCCCAACCAAAAACGCATGCACACTGGTGTAGTGTTTAAACCGTCATTCTCAAAGAAGGAATATGGATACCTAAATAGTGGGCAGAAACAGTCGTATAAGCGAAAATGGGTGAACCTCGGAGCATTAGCCGAGAAACGAAAAAGAAAAGAAGAAGAAGAAGAAGAAGAAGAAGAAGAAAAAGAAGAAAAAGAAGAAGAGGAAGAAGAAAGAAGAAGAAGAAGAAGAAGAAAAAAAGAAGAGAGAAGAAGAAGAAGAGAGAGAAGAGAGAAGAAAAGAAGAAGAAGAAGATGAAGAAGATGAAGAAGATGAAAGAAGAGAAAGAAGAAGAGATGAAAGAAGAAGAAAGATAAGAAGAAGATGAAGAAGAGATGAATGAAGAAGAAGAAGAAGAAAAATGAAGATGAAGAAGAAGAAGAATGAAGATGATGAAGAAGAAGAAGAAGAAGATGAAGAAGATGAAAAAGAAGAGAAGAAGTGAAGAAGATGAAGAAGAAGAAGAAGAAGAAGAAACAGAGAGAGAGAGAGAGAAGAGAGAGAGATGAGAGAGAGATGAGAGATGAGAGTAGAGAGAGAGAGAGTAGAGAGAGAGGAGAGAATGAGAGGAGAGAAAACAAAGCAAAGAGGAATTAACAGATGACAAAAAAAGTTTCTTTTGGAAAAAGAAGAAAGGAATGAGAAGAACTTTAGTTCCAAGGATTTCGTTTTAATAATCATACTTGGAGAAGGATGGTCCTGATGTGTTACACTACGATGACTCAGACCTTTTGTTTGTCTGTTATAGGGACAGGTCTAAACTGAATGGGAGTCGTTAACTTGTTCTTCTGGACAACGAACATCAGTTCCCCTTTTTTGACCTTGTCTGTCTGGCTGTATCTTTCTGTCTGTTTCTCTATCTTGGGGGTCGTTCTTTCTTCTACACTTCTCAGTTCTCCTTCTTACTCTTCTTCTATCTTCTCTCGTCTCTCTCTCTCTCATCTCTCTCTCCTCTCTCTCTCTCTCTCTCTCTCTCTCTCCTCCCCCCCCCCCTCTCTCTCTGTTTGTGTGTGTGTGTGCGAGCGTGCATGCGTGTATGTTTATGTGTGTGTGTGTGCATGTACGGACGCGTATGCGCTTTCATGTATGCTTGGGTGCATGCATGCGTACGTACGTGCGTGCAGGAGTGTATATGTGCGCATGTGTGTGTATGTATGTAAGTGTATGCACGTGCGCACATGTGTGTGCACAAGTACAAACATGCACCGGCATGTATCTGTTCGTCCTTTAACTATACAAAGGTCAGCTTACTGAAACAGAGTTTACAGAAACACAGTTTTAACTCACTGCCAGTCTTTACTACCAGCAGGAGTTCCAGAACGGCTGTATTACCAGAAGCAGAAACACGACTTTCAAAGAAAACTTCAGACTTTCTTCACCCATCACATATCTGTAAGGAAAGAAGAAAACGAGGAACAAAGGACAAAATAATATCCCCCTCCCCCTAACCCCCCCCCCCCCCCACCACAACAACGCTACCCCCCCACCACACACACACAAAGAAACAACCCAACAACAACAAAATAGAACAAGCAAACTCAGGATATGGAAGGAACAGAATAAGCTGTTTTCATGCATCAAACATCCAAGTATAAAACAGAAAGAAAAAAACAAACCCTTGTATTCCAAAGGAAAACTGTATCGAGGGGGAGAAAACCCAGATGAGAAGAGAACACGTCTAACTGTCCTCGTGCCTCAGAACGGTGAAAAGAAAAAGAAAAGGAACCAAACAAAAAAACCAAGCAAACCCGGTACCCAAAACTGACCACTTCAGCAAACACACACACACACACATACACACACACACACACACTCACACACACACACACACACAAACAACACACACACACACACACAACACACACACACACACACACACACACACACACACACACACACACACACGAATCCAAAGAAAACAAATACAGACAATAGATACAGGAGTAAACCCCCCACCCCCCACCCAGAAAAACCAAAAACAAAATGAAGAGATAATAAAAACAACAACAATAACACTGAACGAGATCACTGAAAGGGAACAAAGGAAGAAAAAAAGGATGGACAAGGAAAAGAACAGTTAAACAAACAAGAGATTAAAAAATGAAACAAGAAAAAAACCCACCCCACTTTCTAGCATCAATTTGTTCCCGTTGCTATTTTCAGCTGTGAAGCAGAATGAAAGGGGTGTCCTGATATGTGTACCAGCTCTCTATGTCCCCAGGCCTTTTCTGTCTGTCATAGGGGCCGGGGTGCTAAATTGAATGGGGAGTCATTTGACTTGTCCTGGACAACTGATACACCAGTTCCCTTTTCTGACCCCCTGTCTGTCTGTCTGCCTGTCTCTTCTTTAGTTCTGTCTGTCTCCCCCCCCCCCCCCCCCCCCTCCCCCTTGCACTGATTTATTTTTGTTATTTTTATGCCTATTTCTCGATATCATCTTTACGGCATAACCTTTCTCTGTTAAATGTAATGCTCGACACAAAAAAGAGTGAATGCGTGCATCCATGTCGTGTGTGTGTGTATGTGTGTGTGTGTGTGTGTGTGTGTGTGTGCGTGCGTGCGCGCGCACGTACGTACGTACATATGACTGTGTATGTGTATGTGTGTGCGTGCGCGCGTGCGTGGGTGTGCGCTTGCACTGACCTGCTTACTTAACTGCTTGCATGTAGGCTTGCTTGAGCATGTGCGTGTTTTATTTTTTACTTCTTTAAGAAGAGGAATAGCAGGAATGGAATGGAATAGCAGGTTTAATCATACAAAAAATGGAACTATGATTCACTGCCAATCCTTCTGCCAAGACTAGTCCAGAAAGACCAGCCTGCGTTTCCAGAAACAGACATCAGGAGAATACTTCAGACCATCTCCAATGATCAGATTGCTGAAAGGAAGAGAAGAAAAAAAAACACCCTAACAACAAAACATCACCCTTCCTAAAGATACCCGAGTACATCAGGAGAACACTTCAGACCATCTTCCAATGATCAGATTGCTGAAAAGAAGAGAAAATAAAATAAAAACTAACAACAAAACATCACCCCTCCCAAAGATACCCGAGTACACCAGGAGAACACTTCAGACCATCTTCCAATGATCAGATTGCTGAAAAGAAGAAAAGAAAACAAAAAATAAATAAACAATACTGTCCCCCTTTCCCCCCAAAATAAAACAACACGGGACATAGAGAGAACACTTCAAGGTTTTCGGAATGCTAAGGAGACAGGAATAAAGAGGAGAAAATAAAGAACAATCCCAAGAAAAAAATCTTATGGTAAGAAAAAAGTTAACGCAGACGTGAAGAGAACTCTTCAAGCTATCTTCGTGCATCAGAATGATAAAAAGAAAAAAAGGTAAAGAAAAAACGCAATCTCAGCAAACACACTCACACAAACACAGGGAACCAAGATAGAGAAAAAAGACAGAAAATAAAGATAAAAGAGGAAAAAATTAAAGAACCCAAAAAAAAAAACGAAACAAAAGAAAACCACGCGCGCGCGCACACACACACACACACACACACACACACACACACGCGCGCGCGCGCGCGCGCACAGAGAGAACCAAAAAGAGAGAGAAAAAAGACAGAAAATAAAGATAAGAGAGGAAAAATTAAAGAATCCAGTAAAAAACGAAACAAAAAAACAATCAAAGGATTGAAGAAAAAGACTGAACGAGATAACTGAAGTGGAACAAAGCAGAGGAAAAAAAAGGACCGAAAGAAAAGGAACAGTTAAACAAGGCAGCGAAAAGACACCCCCCCCCAAAAAAAAAAAAAAAAAGACAACCTCCACTTCCAAACATCCATTTGTTCCCCCTTTTTCGTTTTGCTGTGAAGCAGAATGGGTGTGGTGTCCTGATTTGTTTACCAGCTCTGTATGTCCCCAGGCTTTTTCCCCTGTCCGTTATAGGGACCCGGATGCTGAATTAAATGGGGAGTCATTGAACTTGTCCTTCTGGACAACTGATACACCAGTTCCCTGTTTGACTTTCTGACTGTCTCTCTGTCTTTCTGTCTGTGTGCCTGTATGTCTTTCTGTCTGTATATATAAAGATAGACACACACACACACACACACACACACACACACACACACACACACACACACACACACACATATATATATATATACAGATATATATATATATATATATATCTGTATATATATCTGTCTCTGTCTCTCTCTGTCTTTGACTCTCTGTCTCTGTCTCTGTCTCTCTCTCTCTCTCTCTCTCGTTTTTTCAGTGTTGTCTCTCATTCCTACCAACCCCATCTCTTCCCTGTCTTAATGTGTATGTCGTATGTGTGTGAGTGTGTGCGCGCGCGCGTGTGTGTAATATATTTGTTGCGTGCGTGCGCGCACGTGTGAAAATGTGTGCGCGTGTGCACGTACTCTTACGCGCGCGCGTGTACGTGAGGAGAGAAACAGGGATAGAGAGACAGAATCAGAGACAGATAAAGACATACATACATGCATAATTTAATACATGCATACATACATACATACATACATACATACATACATGCATGCATGCATAAATACATGCATACATACATACATACATACATACAGACAGACAGACATACATACATAAATACAGACAGACAGCCATACATAAATACAGACAGACAGACAGACAGACAAACAAACAGACAGACAGAAAGACACACACACACACACAGAGGAAACAGTCTCATGTTTCTTTGTAAGTTAAACCTGAGAAGAAATAGTAGACACGGAAGTTATGGACCTGGACATGCAGTGGAGACAGACACATAGACAGACAGACAGACAGACAGAGAGAGAGAGAGAGAGAGAGAGAGAGAGAGAGAGAGAGAGAGAGGAGAGAGAGAGAGAGAGAGAGAGAGAGAGAGAGAGAGAGAAAAGAACCCTGAAGCACAAGCAGATTACAGTTCGGCACTAGCTGGTATTGATCGCCGTGAAACGAAGCCTTGAACATTACTATCTGTGGGTTGATCAGAGGCAATGAAGAAAAGAAAGAAAGAAAGAAAGAAAGAAAGAAAGAGAGAGAAAGAAATAACGGAAGAAAGAAAGGAAGGAAGGAAAGAAAGAAGGAAAGAAGGAAGGAAGGGAGGGAGGAAGGGAGGAAGGAAGGAAAGAAGGAAGGGAGGGAAGAAGGAAGGAAAGAAGGAAGGGTTGGAGGAGTGGAGGGTTGGAGGAAGGGAGGAAGGAAGGAAAGAAAGGAGGAAGGCAGGAAGAAAGGAGGGAGGAAAGAAAAAAAGAAAGGAAGGAAGGAAAAAAGAAGACAGAAAGAAAGAAAGAAAGAAGTAAGGAAGGAAAAAAAGAAAGAAGGGAAGAGAAGAAGGAATGGAGAAGAAGAAAAGAAAGAAAGAAGGAAGGAAGGAAAGAAGAAAGGAAAGAAAGAAAGAAAGAAAGGAAGGAAAGAAAGAAAGACAGAAAGAAAAAATGAAGGAAGGAAAGAAAGAAGGGAAGACAGAAAGAAAGAACAAAATAGCCAGCTTCGTATTGATCGTCATGTTATGTTTCTGTATGTGTAGGCCTGTAAACTAAAATAACATAACAACACGCTCTGTGTGGAGTTCCAGATAGAGTCCCCTACACACTACTGGCGACTTCATTCTGCTTTTACGTGATAAAACACCGTTATTACAAAGTTTCGAGAAATCCCAAAGTTTGACACAGCACCCCCCACCCCCCCCACTCCTCCCCGCACGTTTTGTGCTTGATTCTATACTTCGTTATATACACAAGGTCTGTGTTAAATTCTTGTTAGTCCAAATAGCTTAAACTAGTCAATTTATAAAGAGCTGGTAATGGAGACCTATTACTTTCTTCAATCAAATGCAGTCATGCCAGCATTCGAATACTCAAAAATGAAACAGATTTGACCCAAAAAAATTGCTACTAAAACTCATGACAGCCAAGGAATAGTTTGACTTCCTCACATCTCCTCCATTAAAAACCAAAATAAAAGAAGACAGAAACAACAACAATGATAACAAACCACAACGAAAAACACATGCTTTAAAGCAATCTAATTACGAAGGCTGTTATTTAAGTTAATGAGCGCAAAACCTGTATTTTGGTTGGCTATGCTAAGAATGTCTAAGATACTCGCACAAACACACACACACACTCTCTCTCTCACACATATGCACGCACTCACGCACGCACACACACGCGCGCGCACTCACACACACTTTGACCCTGGAGTTAACATCAGTGCAGACTCCTCTCTCCCGAAAAGGCCTTCGGATGAGACTATAAACCGAGGCCCCGTGTGCGAACGCAGGCAGAACATCTTGCGCACACGTTAAATCCTGTTCCGCTTTTCGGAAGAGTAGGCCATTGTGTGCCGGTGGGAACAGATGACAGAATGTACAAAACCGCATACTCACGGGGACTGGATTTAAAAAAAGCAAATAAGTGCTTATTCCATTATCCTCGCTATAACAGAATTAAAAATAAATAAATAAACACACTTTCACTCACTCACTCACACACTCACTCACCACTCACTCACTCACTCACTCACACACACACACACACACACACACACACACACACACACCATCACACACTATCATACATCTCAGTCCACTAACAGTATATTAATCTCTTCCATACAGAAAAAAACCCCGACATTAAACTAACTGAGGTAAACTTCAATGCTAGAAATGGATACTTCATAGTATCTTCCCGGCTTGTCAGGCTAGTCAAGTTATGAATTACTTTATCCATTGAAAATCTCACCAGTTAATGCCTGTTTATGAAGTTAACATCTTCAGTTTTTTTTTCTTTTTTTCTGTTTGGTACTTTTGATAGCAAAAGAATGGCAGCTTGTTTTTCATCACCAGAAATACTTCAATGGAGTTTTGATTTATAAGCTGTCATATGAAAGTTAATTCTTGTAGTATCTTTTTTTCCCCTCATTCAAATCCAGTTTGAAAAAACATCTTCTTAATACTTCTGACTAAAGTTTCAATTGTGTGTGTGTGTGTTGTGTGTGTGTGTGTGTGTGTGGGGGGGGGGGGTGGTGAGTATGTGTGTGTTATGAATAGGTATGTATGTATTATTCATGTGGTATGTATATGTTTTGTGATTGAGATAATTTTTTGGTTTGTAAGCGATGTTTGTGTACATTGTTTAAATGACATTCACTTTAGTGTAGGAGTTGTGTTATGTTTGAGTGTATCAGTGTTATGTATTCGAGTGTATTGGTGTTATGTATTTGAGTGTATCTTGACCTTTTTTAAAAATAGTGTAAAACACTTTGTGCTTCCCCCATAAATGTGAATGAAAGTGCTCATAAAAATTCCATCTTTATTGTTATCATTATCACAAAATACAAGCCTGTAAAATTGCCACATCTTTAATTAATATGTCGCAGACGTTGCAACAAAACACTTTAGAAAAAAAAGTTTTCTGTGATAAAGTATTGTGTTTTATCATGAAAAACATCAATCTGAACAAGTTTTTTTTATCTGCTGTAATCGTCTTCTTTCTTTTTGTTTTAGTGCATGCTAATCAATGATGATGAGGATGATGATGTAATGATGCTGCTATGGAAGTGCATGTGTTTTGAGACTCCTTGACAGCGTTGTACTCTAGGCTTACTATCATAATATATCCCGGCATCAAACTGGCCCAAGAAATACAGACACCTGCAGTGTTGGTCAGGTAATTTGAGCCACACTATCCAACTTGCATCTTTTAAGAGGATGAAGCTCGACTGTGTGGTCCCAGTCTTGTCACTGAGCCACGGCACACTCTCTCTGGGTAGGGGCCCTCCGGAGTCCGAAAAATCCCCATGATTCTCATGGGATTTGAACCCGCGACCTTCCAGTCCGTAACCCAAGGCGCTGACCACTACGCCATACTTTGTAAAAATCTTTCTCGGGAACATAGGCAGTTTTTTTTCCATGTACAGTGTTGTATTCAGACATATACATATTCACATGCAGCAAAACATCCGTTTTAACGTGAAGTGTATATTTAACAGATACAGACGGACATATTATATTGTTTAGATCATGAAGTGTATATGTAGAGAGATACAGTAGGCATAGAACACATCAAAGTCAATTAAAAGATATTTCCAGATGGTACATGGAATAAAGTATATCATTTGCTTATTACCCCTGTCAAATGATCCTTTTAAAGCAATAAAAATGACTAGAACGGAAGCGAAACAGAAAAAAAATCCAATATAATGCACAGAAGCACAAGTATATCGCGTTACAACATACTACCCCCACCTCCACCATCCGCTTTCTCCTCCCGATTCATTTTCCACGAAATATACATAACAACAGAATGAGCCAGTTTCCACGGAGAAATATTGTCATATATACTACTAGATTCACACAACTTGGAAGAGAAGGGAACTTCGAACAAAGCACTACATATTTTTGTTGCCAACACGGATATTGCCCAAACCGGTGGTCTAGAGGTAAGGCACCTGCCTAGAAAGCGAGAAGTGCGGGTTCTATCTCCGTATAAATGTTATAATATAGTACAGACCCAAAACAGAAACGTCAAAACGCAAGAATATTTTGTTAGAAAGGAAAACAAAATCATGTGTCCGAGAGAAAAACAAACCACACGATACATGCAAACAAAAAAACAAAAAAGTATAAATGCAAAAGAAAAATTCAAACAAAACTGTTTGAACAAGTGAACACTGAAACAATTACATCACATCTAATTCTCGCATACTAACAAAAATGTATTTACAGGTAGGTCTTTGGAAGCTATCAATTTAAATTCAAGAACTTCTTTAATCAATCAAGACTCTGACAGATCTGTTTGGCAATCCACTTGAAAAAACCCATCTCCCTCCACCCGCGTCCCCCCCCTCCCCCACCACGCACACCCCCACCCCCCATCCTCCCTCATCCTCCCTATCCCCACACCGTTGTGATAGGATACTGCCGTGTCGTTCATCTTGACCAGACTGACAGACTGACGGACAGGGAACGACAGAAGTAAGGGGTGAATGAAGAGACTGGTTTGTTGTAAAAAAAACGCTGCACACACTTTTGGCCCACACGAGACAGTGTTGTTAGATGTTATATTGCTGCTGGTATCGATCCAAAGAGCGCTCACTATTGTATTCCTGCTGACTAGGTGATGGCGATGAAGACTCAGGCTGGGATATAGTGTGTGTGTGTGTGTGTGTGTGTGTGTGTGTGAAGTCAAGTCAAGTCAAGTCAAAATTTTATTTCCATATGGTACATTGAATAAGCAATGCATTTGCTTTTTTTCATCAAGCCATGTGTGTGTGTGTGTGCGTGTGTGTACGTGTGTGTTGTGTGTGTGTGTGTGTGTGTGCGTGTGTCGTGTGTGTGTGTGTGTGTGTGTGTGTGTGTGTGTGTGTGTGGTGTGTGTGTGCGTATGTGTGTGCGTGTGTGTGTGTGTGTTTGTGTGTTGCAGAATCAAGAGAAAATCCACAGGACTCTTTCAGTCCATGTCAAGTCTTCAGAAAACTTGTACAAAGGTAAGCAGTAATGTGTCGTTTGTAAAGGAAGTGGGATTTAATAATAATAATAATAATAATGATAATAATAATGATAATAATAATAATAATATAATAATTTATACAGGTCAGGACATCCCCCCCCCCCCCCCCCATAATCCAACCCCTTCAACCTCTTTCTTCTCTCCCACTTGCCGGCCCAAATTTCTTGTTTTTTTAAAATGGACAAAGGAACATAACTCTCCTGAGCAGCATTGGCTAGGAGCTGTACACTTACGCCCCTTTGATGTTCTTGCGTGTCAGTGATGCTTCACCACAGTTCCTTGTCTATATTCGGTATTTTATTTCACTGTTTGAGAATAAAGCAAAATCAGAGAGATTAACAACACACTCCCTAAACATCTTTACGACGTTCATATGCATATGTAGGGAAACTTTCATTACATTCTTTTAAGGTGACAATTTTTAGATAATTGTTTTGACGTTGGCCTCTAAAAGAATTTGAGGAAACGTTAGCTTCACTTTAATGATGATACGTATGTGATACTTTATGAAAATAATAATAATAATAATAATAATAATAATGATAATAAGAATAATACATACATATATAATTTTCTTAAAGTATCACATACTTATCATTATACACACATACACATAATATCATTATACGCATATATGTGTATATATACACACACACACACCACACACACACATATATATATATATATATATATATATATATATATATATATATATATATATATATATATATATGCGTGCATGCGTGCGTACGTGCGTGCGTGTGTACGTGCGCGCGTGCGTGCGTGCGTGCTCTCGTGCGTGCATGCTCTCGTGCGTGCGTGCGTATGCGTGTGTATACGTGCGTGCGTGCATGCCCATGTGTATGTGTGTGTGTGTGTGTGTGTGGACAGTTACGGAGTCGCAGGGACGCGTGTGACAGCCGGTCGACAGCGGCGCGCAACGACTACCTGCTGGCCATGTATGGGTCCAATGCCCACCAGATCCGCTTCTACAGCACTGACCTGCCCGACCTGATGAAAGTCAGCCCCTGTCTTGTCTGTCTCTCTGTCCGTCTGTCTGTCCGTCCGTCTGTCTGTCTGTCCGTGTGTCAGTGTGTGTGTGTGTGTGTGTCTGTCTGTCTGTTTGTCTCTCTGTCTGTCTGTCCGTGTGTCCGTCCGTCTGTGTGTCTGTTTGTTTGTCTGTCTGTCTGTCTGTCTGTCCGTCCGTCTGTCTTTTTGTCTGTCCATGTGTCAGTGTGTGTTTGTGTGTGTATGTATGTCTCTGTTTGTCTCTCTGTATGTCTGTCTGTCCGTGTGTCAGTGTGTGTGTCTGTCCATGTGTCAGTGTGTACGTGTGTCTGTCCATACGTGATCTGTGGGTCAGTCCGTCTGTTTTGTCTTATCTGTCTTTTCTGTCTGTCTGTCTGTCTGTCCATGTGTCAGTGTGTGTGTGTGTGTGTGTGTGTGTGTGTGTGTGTCTATCTGTCTGTCTTTCCATCCGTGTATCTGTGTGTCAGTCTGTCTGTCTTGTCTGATCTGTCTTCTCTGTCTGTCTGTCCATCCGTGTATTTGTCTGTCAGTCTGTCTGTCTGCTCGGTGTCTGTCTGTCTGTTTATCTGTCCATCCATGTATCTTTGTGTCAGTCTGTCTGTCAGTCTGTCTGCTCGGTGTCTGTCTATCTGTCAATCCGTGTATCTGTGAGTCAGTCTGTGTGTCAGTCTGTCTGCTCGGTGCCTGTCTGTATGTCTGTCTGTCTATCTGTCCATCCGTGTATCTGTGTGTCAGTCTGTGTGTCTGTCAGTCTGTCTGCTCGGTGTCTGTCTGTCTGTCTGTCTGTCCATCCGTGTATCTGTGTGTCAGTCTGTGTGTCAGTCTGTCTGTCTGCTCGGTGTCTGTCTGTCTATCTGTTCATCCGTGTATCTGTGTGTCAGTCTGTCTGGATGCTCGGTGTCTGTCTGTCTGTCTGTCTATCTGTCCATCCGTGTATCTGTGTGTCAGTCTGTTTGTCTTGTCTGTCTGTGTGTTTGTTTGACGGTATGAAAGTCAAGTTCTTTGTTTTTGTCTTTCTGTCCGTTCGTGTGTCAGTCTGTATGCTTGTATTTTGTCGGTGTGTCTGTCTGTGTGTCTTGTCTGTTTGTTTGTTTGTTTGGACTTTTTTCTTTGAAGTGTGTGTGTGTATGTGTGTGTGTGTGTATTTTAGAGAGAGAGAGAGAGAGAGAGAGAGAGAGAGAGAGAGAGAGAGAGAGAGAGAGAGAAAGAGAGAGAGAGAGAGAGAGAGAGAGAGAGAGAGAGAGAGAGAGAGAGAGAGAGGGAGAGAGAAAGAGAGAGAGAGAGAAAGAGAGACAGACAGATAGACATACAGATAGACATACACATTCCCACACACATACCCACGCACGCACGCACGCACGCACACCCACGTACGCTCGCTCGCACGCACGCACGCACGCACGCACGCACGCGCGCACGCACACACACACATACACTTATATACAAAACCATAGACATGAAGACCCAACAAGAGAATATATCAACAAATTACGTTGAATTATCATTTACACACATTCATTTCAGTCATATCTGTCTGCCTATCAGTCGGGGACGGGATAACTCAGTGGTCAGATTACTCAATTTTTCCCCAGCTAAGGTTAAGCAGCATCGAGCGTGGTTACCAACTTGAATGGGTGACAGTTTGCGCGCCTTGGCTTCAGCACAGTCCCCCAGTTCACCCAGCTGTAAATGGGCACCTGCCTCTTTAGGCTCAGGGAAGGTGAAACAGCGAGAGAGAGAGAGAGAGAGAGAGAGAGAGAGAGAGAGAGAGAGAGAGAGAGAGAGAGAGGAGATGGGCGCCGCCCTCAATATACTGTCCCCTAGAGAAGCTGAGGTCTCTGATGCTTCGCTCCCTCTACGACCACATCACAGGTTACGGGACGGAGACCTTTACCTTTTCCTCAGTCAGTCTCTGTCTGCGGGTCTAACTGTGCTGTACCACCATTCTGTGGGCAGACCCTAGACTGTGATATCTACGAGAGGATCCAGGAGTACCTGACGCTAGCTGGCTACACGGCGGCCAACATCTCCAAAACAGAGGCCAACTCCTTTGCTACCATAGCCGAGGAGGCCGAAAAGGTACGCTTCTCTCATGCTCATGAAATGGCCTGCCTGCGTCCTAGTGTTTGTTTGCTGCGTGTTTTGTTTGTTTGGCTGTAGTCCGTGTGTGTGTTTTTCCTCTCGTATTTTTTCTTTCTCTCTCTTTTGCGTTTTGTTTTCTGTGCTCTCCCTTCCCTCCCTGTCTCATTCTGTCTCATTCTGTCTGTCTGTCTGTCTGTCTGTCTCTCTCCTCTCTCTCTCTCTCTCGCATTCGCATTCGCATTCGCATTCTCTCTCTCTCTCTCTCTCTCTCTTCTCTCTCTCTCTCTCTCTCTCTCTCTCTCTCTCTCTCTCTCTCTCTCTCTCTCTCTCTCTCTTCTCTCTCTCTCTATCGTGTGTGTGTGTGTGTGTGTGTGTGTGTGTGTGTGTGTGTGTGTGTTGTGTGTGTGTCCGTTTCTCTCTGTGTACGCCTGTCTTTCCTGTCAGTCTGTCTTTTTTGTCAGGCCGTTGCTGTTTCTCTCTGTGTATATCTGTCTTCTCTTTCTGTCTGTAAGCTCTGTCTGAATGTCTGTAAGCCTTTCTCTGTTTCTAAGCGGGTACGTGTCTTTTCTGTCGGCCTGTCCTTGTCTTCCTGTCTTTGGTTCTCTCTGTTTATGTCAGTCTTTTTTTTCTCTTGTTTATTATGATGATTACAGTTTGATGTCAAGCTTGAAGTTCTTGATATTCATTAAAAAAAAAAAAACCCAACCAAACCCCTGTTTATGCAGCTTATATTGCGTTTAGAAACTAAAGTTAGGTTTCAGCTAAGACATCTTGGCAGAGTGAGCTCCGAGTTCCAAGACTATTATTGTGTAGTATTTTTATTTTCTGTACTCTTTATCTCTCTTCACCCTCACCTCCCCCTTTTTGTGTCTATCAGGCAGTTGTCAGTAAGTCAGTCAGTCAGTCATCTCTCTCTCTCTCTCTCTCTCTCTCTCTCTCTCTCTCTCTCTCTCTCTCTCTCTCTCTCTCTCTCTCTCTCTCTCTCTCTCTCTCTCTCTCTCTCTCTCTCTCTCTCTCGTTCTACGGGATAGCCTAGTGGTTAGAACATTGCGCTGGCCATCTGACGACCAGGGTTCGATTCCCGTTCAAGGGGATATTTTCCCCTGGAGTTAACATCAGTACAGACTCCACTCTCCTCAAAAGTCTTTCGGATGAGACTATAAACCGAGGCCCCGTGTGCGAACGCACGCAGAACATCTTGCGCACACGCTAAATCCTGTTCCGCTTTTCGTAAGAGTAGGCCATAATGTACCGATGGGAACGGATGACAAAATTTACACTACCGCATACACACAGGGACTGGATGTAAAAAAGCAATAAGTGCTTATTCCATTATCCTCGATATAAAAGAATAAATAAAAATAAAAATAAATAAAATTCCTCTTACCACGTCCCTATTCTGTTGTCAGTCTGTCTGTTTCTTTCTCTGCATTTTGTTCCTGGTATTCTTCTCTTCATCTGTACTTTTTGTCTTTAAGAATCACCTGCTCCATTATCCTGTGTGTTATTCCGTAATTTCAAGTATTTATCTTACAGTTGTAAGTCAGAAAACGAGGAGTTGCATACAAGCTCAATATATGTATATATATATATATATATATATATATATATATATATATATATATATATATATATATATATATATATATATATATATATGTCCGACTTACTAAGAATAATTAAGAGAGCAGCTTGTTTTTGTATGATTCCCTCTGTCAGATTAATACAACTTAGTTTTTAAGGGACAAATCTGCAGAGGGAAATTGATGCAGCATGCTTGATGTAGAGTTTTCTGAAGTGAACCAATTTGCACCCAAATGAATGCAACTTGTTTGGTTGTGTATTGTTCCAGATATCGAGGCAGTTCAGTCTACAGTGCTACCTCTTTCAGAACCAAGTCTTTACCAATCTGGTCCAGTACCACTTTGAACCTTGCCATAATGATGAGGTACGTATTTTGACACTGTGGTTCAGTATCACTTTGAGCCTTGCCATAACGATGAGGTAAGTATTTTGACATTGTGGTTCAGTATACATTTAAACATTGCCATAATGATGAGGTAAGTGTTTTAACACTGTCGATAAGTATAATTTTGAAACTTGTCATAATGATGAGGTAAATGTGTGTCATTCTGTGATAAGGTAAATATTTGACACTGTAATTCAGTACCTCTTTGAATCTTGCCATCATGATAAGGTAAATATTTGACACTGTAATTCAGTACCTCTTTGAATCTTGCTATCATGATAAGGTAAATATTTGACACTGTTATTCATCACCACTTTGAACCTTGCCATCATGATAAGGTAAATATTTGACACTGTGATTCAGTACCATTTTGATTTTTGCCATCATGATAAGGTAAATATTTGACACTGTGATTCAGTACCACTTTGAATCTTGCCATGATGATAAGGTAAATATTTGACACTGTGATTCAGTACCACTTTGAACCTTGCCATTGTGATAAGGTAAGTACCGTTTTGATCCTTGCCACAGCGACACGGTAAGGTTTTCCTTTTGTCGTTATAAAAAGAAAAACAAGTTTTCAAATCTGGTACACAACCAGTTAAAATACTTGCCTGTCAAACGTGAAAGAAAGTGCTCGTATGAAGAATCGTTTATCCAAAGATGTTGCTATCTGGAACAATCTGAACCACGATCACCATCTGAGAAATTCTCGACAAGCACAAGAACATCCATAACGGAAGAGATGCTTTTTTCTTTTCTATCTTTCATTGAGATGACATAGATAGCTGGTAGCTGATCATAAACAGTGTTGAACTGATAAGGCTCACAGTATTGACCAGCGTAGTGATATTGACTGATTGGAGTGTTGTGTTGTGAGTGGTCAGTGCAATCACGTGATCAGAGAGCCAGGGCAGTTCAATTGTTTGATTGACTGATTGGAGTGTTATGTTGTGTGTGGTCAGTGCAATCACGTGATCAGAGAGCCAGGGCAGTTCTATTGTTTGATTGACTGATTGGAGTGTTATGTTGTGTCTGGTCAGTGCGATCACGTGATCAGAGAGCCAGGGCAGTAATATTGTTTGAATGACTGATTGAAGTGTTACGCTGTGTGTGGTCAGTGCAATCACGTGATCAGAGAGCCAGGGTAGTAATATTGTTTGATTGACTGATTGAAGTGTTACGTTGTGTGTGGTCAATGCAATCACGTGATCAGAGAGCCAGGGCAGTAATATTGTTTGATTGACTGATTGAAGTGTTACGCTGTGTATGGTCAGTGCAATCACGTGATCAGAGAGCCAGGGAAGTAATAATTATTGTTTGATTGACTGATTGGAGTGTTACGTTGTGTGTGGTCAGTGCAATCACGTGATCAGAGAGCCAGGGCAGTAATATTGTTTGATTGACTGATTGAAGTGTTACGTTGTGTGTGGTCAGTGCGATCACGTGATCAGAGAGCCAGGGCAGTAATATTGTTTGATTGACTGATTGAAGTGTTACGCTGTGTGTGTGTGTGTGTGTGGTCAGTGCGACCACGTGATTAGAGATATTGTTGATTGACTGATTGGAGTGTTACGCTGTGTGTGGTCAGTGCGACCACGTGAGCGGAGATCATGGCGCCACGCCGGAGCTGGAGAAGGAGGCCAGGAAGTGCGCCACCAAGATCGCCAAGGAAACCAAGCTGGTCCGCGACTACTACCGGGCCCTCACCCAGCTCCAGTCCAGAACTGCGGACAAAGTGAGACTGGTGTCTTTTTTAAAATATAGGTTATACGTGAGCGTGGATATTTTTGTACTGATGAGCTGACATTGGCTAGACTTAACATCTCACAGTGTGTCGTTAGCGAGTCGTTGACTTAGATAAATTATAATTATGATTGGATACCATGTCAGACGAGAGCATAATCCATCTCACAGCGCGTTTTTAGCAAGTCGTTAACTTAGATGTATGATGTGCTGGGCCTGACTTGTCAGGCGCTTAAAGGCAGCGCAGCGCATTTTGCTCGTATGACAGATAGCAATAGTTGCTGTCTGAGCGCCCGAAGAAGATATATGATTGATTAACGTGTTAGACAAGAACATAATACATCTCACAATGCGTCGTTAGCGAATCATTAACTTAGATATATGATTGATTAACATGTTAGATAAGAACTTAATGCCTTTGCTAGGTGGCTTTTTAAAACTTAACCGAGGAAGAATTGTTTTTAGTGAATAGAAATTGATTTTCTAAATGACTTGAGCATGGATAACAATGTTATTGTCAATTATGCTTCGTTAAGCAGGAAAAACTGAACATTTTTGCTTTAAATAAAATATCAAAGGCTTAGGTTTTTTCGGGGAGGGGGAGGGGTGGCAATTATTGACTTGAATTTTTTCTTGTTTACGAGTTAAATTGCTGATACATTCGTGAACACAAGCTTAGCATACGAAAGAGATGGATAAAGCTGTAGGCAGGCAGCTCCAATGAATTTGCAGTCTGTTTTCATAACATGGACAGACTTCTTTGCCAATACACCTCATAAACAGAGAGATGAACGTTATGAATGACAGAGAGAAGGCACCGAGATACAACATTGTGACTAACACCAAGATGTAGTAAAATGACTGACAATCAAGCCAAACAAAATACATTCCTCTGTGCCTGATGTCAAAATGTAAACGATGTAACAGACACGCCAAGAAGATATAGCACTATGACTGATATCAAGAAATAAAAATATGACTGACACGTTGAAAAATCCCACTATAAATGATATAGAAATAACAAAAATATGACTGACATAATACTTAGAAAATACCGCTGTGACTAAACATGGATTAATAACAGTCTTAGTCAAGGTCCAGCTGTAAATGGGTACCTGCCTCTTTAGGGTCAGGAAGGTAAAGCAGAGAGGGAGAGGAGTTTAGCGCCGCCCGCAGTATGCTGGCCCCTAGAGAAGTGAGGTCTCTAACGCCTCGCTCCCCTACGACCTTATTGGTTATGGGACACCTTTACCTTTACTTAGACAAAGTCATGTCAGAATTCTGTATTGATAAAGAAACCAACCAACCAACCCACCAACCAACCAAACAAAACCAACACCTATTTGGGTCCTTGGAAAAGCATACACAAAACCCATCCAAATAATCATTAGCAATTGAGACTGCAATCATTCATTTCTCAATTCAAAACAACCCACCAACCGCAGAAAGAATGTCTGACGTAGAGCACTCGTTTTCTCCAAGCTAATGTTAAGCAGTGTCGAGCGTGGTTACCAAGTGGATGGGTGACCGTTTGCGCGCCCCCAGTTCACCCAGCTGTAAATGGGTACCTGCCCTCTTTAGGGTCAGGGAAGGTAAAGCAGCGAGGGAGAGGAGATGGGCGCCGCCCTCAATATGCTTGTCCCTGGAGAAGCTGAGATCTCTGATGTCTCCCTCCCCTACGACCACATAGGTGATGGGACACCTTTACCTTTACCTTACTGTGACAAACACAACGAAACAACAGTATCGATAGCATGGAGGGCAATACAACGGCATAGGGGGACGAGATAGCCTGGTGGTTAGAGTGATGCACTCGTGAACTGCTGACCCAGGTTCGAATCTCGTTCAAGAGGATTTTTTCCTCTGGAGTTAACATCAGTGCCGACTCCACTCCCCCCAAAAGTCCTTCGGATGAGATTATAAACCGAGGTCCCGTGTGCGAACGTAACATCTTGCGCACACGTTAAAACCCGATCCGCTTTTCGGAAGAGTAGGCCATTGTGTGCTGGTGGGAACGGATGACAAAATTGTACAAAAACTGAATACACACGGGAGCTGGATGTAAACAAAAGCACACGAATGCTTGTTCCATTATCCTCGAAATAAAAGAATAAACAACAGAAAGAAACGACACTGAGGGTGGCCATGGCCTGGTGTGTGGCTGCGGGGTGCAGATGACGGAATCCAGTCAGGAGGACAAGCCAGACGCCAAGGCCAATGGCGGGGCCGCTGTAGACCCTGAACAGAGGATGGAGGACATTCGGCAGAACATCCGCAAGGCAGAGGTGAGTGGTACTGTTTGTTCTGTTGTTGTTGTTGTTGTTGTTCACCATCGTCTTTGTCATCGTTGTCGTCATAATCATCATGATGATCAACATCATCATGTTGGTCATGATGGTCATGATGGTCATGATCTTCTTGTTCTTTGTTCTTGTTCTTGTTGTTGTTCTTCTTCTCTTGTTGTTCTTCTTCTTGTTGTTGTTGTTTTCTTCTTCTTCTTCTTCTTCTTTTCTGCTCCTCTTTTATTTTCCCTCCTTCTTTCTTCTTCTCTCTTATCCTTTCCCTTCGTCTCCTTCTGCGCCTCGTCTGCTTCTCTTTCATCTTCTTCCTCTTCCTTATCTCCTTCTTTCTGTCCTCCTTCTCCTCCTCTTCCTGCTGCTGCTGCTGCTGCTGCTGCTGCTGCTGCTGCTGCTGCTGCTGCTGCTGCTGCTGCTGCTACTACTACTACTACTACTACTACTACTGCTGCTGCTGCTGCTGCTGCTGCTGCTGCTGCTGCTACTGCTGCTGCTGCTGCGGCATCTTTTCCCATCCTTTTTTCGTTTTCTTCTTTTCCTATTAATTTTCTTGGTCTTCCTTTGTAATCTCTTCCTTCATCTGTTTATCTTGTTGTTGTTGTTGTTGTTGTTGTGGTTATTATTATTATTGTTGTTGTTGTTCTTGTTCTTGTTGTTCTTGTTCTTCTTGTTCTTGTTCTTCTTGTTCTTCTTGTTCTTCTTGTTCTTCTTGTTCTTGTTCTTCTTGTTCTTGTTCTTCTTGTTCTTGTTCTTCTTGTTCTTCTTGTTCTTGTTCTTTCTTTGTTCTTCTTCTTCTTGTTCTTTTTTCTTTCTTCTTTTCTTCTTCTTCTTCTTCTTCTTCTTCTTTCTTCTTCTTCTTCTTCAGTCCTATCATTTTGCTTTGAAAATCAACGATTTGTTCATCGATTCATGCATTCGCGTTATTTTTGTCTTCTGTTGTGTCCGTTTCCAGACTGCCAAAATGAAAGCTGAATCCCGGTTAGAAGCACTGCGAGTAGCGGGAAGTGAGTATTGCAGTGCTGTCTGTCTGTCTGTCTGTCTGCCTGTTTTGTTTACAGTCTGTCCACACATAGTGTATTATGAAGACTAAACTACTGCAATACCTGCAGCATGGCACTTATACATGTAGTGTATATGAAGCATGGCACTTATACATGCAGTGTATATGAAGACTAAAGTACTGCAATACCTGTAGCATGGCACTTATACACGTAGTGTATATGAAGACTAAAGTACTGCAATACCTGCAGCATGGCACTTATACATGTAGTGTATATGAAGACTAAAGTACTGCAATACCTGTAGCATGGCACTTATACGTCTGTCCTTTTTGCATAAGTATCAGTTCCCCGTTTTGCTTATAAAGGAGTATGCGCGCATGTTTAAAGGTGTGTGTGTGTGTGTGTGTGTGTGTGTGTGTGTGTGTGTGTGTTAGTGTTAGTGTGTGTGTGTGTGTGTGTGTGTGTGTGTGTGTGTGTGTGTGTGTGTGTGTTAGTGTGTGTGTGCGAAATTTCTGTGAAAAAGTTATTAAAGCACACAAGGACATAATCTTTTGTATGATAAGCATTATCAGGACCCTCATTTAAAACATTGAAAGAAAATTAAAGAGATGTTAAAATGGTAATTATGTCGCGCTCGCGCGCGCGTGCGCGCTTGCTTGTGTGTGTATTAGTGTATGTGTTAGTGTTAGTGTGTATGAGGGTGCGCACATGTGTGTGTATGTATGTATGTATGTATGTATGTATGTGTGTATGTATGTATGTCTGTATGTATGTATGTATGCATGTATGTGTGTGTAGATATGCATGTATGTATGTATATGTGTGCATGTATGTATGTATGTATATGTATGTGTGTGTATGTGTGTGTATGTATGTATGTGTGTTTGTATGTGTTTGTATGTGTGTGTATGTATGTATGTATGTATATGTATTTGTATGTGTGTTTGTGTATGTATGTATGTATGAATGTATGTATCCATGTGTCTGTATGCGTGTTCATGTGTGCATGTGCGTATGCATGCGCATGCTATTGCTTGTTTATGTACGTGTATGAGCGTATATGTATGCGTAAACACACGCGCGCGCGTGTGTGTTTAGTTGTTGTTAAATTTAAAGTCTATCCACACTTAGTGATACTAAGCTCTCTGTGTTTGTGTGTGTGTGCGTGCGCGTGCGTGTCTATGTGTGTGTGTGTGTGTGTTCAGTCAATGTGGAGGAGTGGCTGAACCAAGCGCAGATGGACTCGCTGACTGCTGATGAGAACGGCATGCAGAGGACGCCCTCACAGATGTCCCTGCGCACAGAGAGCTCGGGAGGGGTAGGTAGACCTCCAGACATATTATAGGCTACAGACACAGACATACAGATAGAGGCGAACTCGCGATGTCGTGCTTTTAGGACAGGCGCGTTATCTCCAGACCACCGATCGATCCACCTATAAAAAAGTCATTCAACCTAAAGCTGAAGCTGTTTGCTAGCAACAGATTGTTTTTTCTGATCTTGTAGCACAGTGCTGATGACCAGGAGCCGACCTACACCCACTACGATGAAGATGACGATGACTTCATCGACGACACTTTCAACAGTGGCGCCACAAGTCGGTTTGGTCGTCCCTTCCCTGTCGTCTGCAAAGCCTTGTATGACTTTGAGGTGAGTCTGTGTTTTGTGTGTGTTTTATGTGTGTGTGTTTGTGTGTGTGTGTGTGTGTGTGTGTGTGTGTGTGTGTGTGTGTGTGTGCACTTTTGTGTGCATGTGTGCACACGCCCGTGTCCTCGCGCGTGTTGTAAGTGCACATACAGACAGTTTTATAATAATGATAATGATAATAATAATAATAATAATAACGTATGGAATTTATATAGCGCTGAATCTTGTAAAGCAACAAATCAAAGCGCTCAGATGACATGATTAATTTTTTTTTTAATCGAGCATAATGGAATAAGCACTCAGGTGCTTTTTTTTACATCCAGTCCCCGTGTGTATGCGGTTTTGTAAATTTTGTTATCTGTTCCGTCCGTCACACAATGGCCTACTCTTACGAAAAGCGGAACAGGATTTAACGTGTGCGCAAGATGTTCTGCATGCGTTCGCACACGGGCCTCGGTTTATAGTCTCATCCGAAGGAATTTTACACAGTTTTTTGAACAGTAGTGGCAAACTGGTAATGATGTTGAGGTCCAGATAGATTTAAGATTACAAAACGGGCATAATTAAATCCATCCCTTGTAAAAGCCAAAACAAAGAAAGTCTGTCGTGAAAGCATGCACAGGTTCTGTGACAAAAAAAGAAGGAAGCGATTTCTTTGGGGCAAATCTACGTTTCAGTTTGAAATAAGTATTACGAAGCTGGTGTGGCGACATCTGATTGTAATGGCATTTTTGATTCGCATCTGTTCATGACAGAGAGCATGTAAGCCGCACTCAGAATTCCGTCAGTAACGTTGAAAGAGAACACATTGAGCTAGACACTACTTCATGCTGATAGAACTGAACCCACCGTCGGCTAACGTTGTATCTAATGCGCTTAACACTCTGCTTAGATGGTTATTTTAATTATAGTAGAGCCGCACTATTGGTATTACGGGACGTACAGGTTTGATCAGTGTTCAGAGCACTCGCAATCATCAAGTTAAGGCTAAACAGCTTTGAGCGTGGTTGCCATGCAGATAGATGGGTGACCGTTCAAGCGCCCTGGCTTCAGCACAGTCCCCCAGTTCACCCAGCTGTAAATGGGTACCTGCCCTCTTTAGAGTCAGGAAAGGTAAAGGGAGAGGAGATGGGCGCCGCCCTCAATATGTTGGCCCCCTAGAGAAGCTGAAGTCTCTTACAATATCGCTCTCCAACGACTGCGTAAGTTATGGGATACACCTTTAATTAATTTTGCTACCTTTTAGCATTTTAGAGATTCTGTTTACAGAAATGTATGCAAGCAGATGATTAAAGGTTGGCTAGTTTATGGCTATGTGAGTGTATGCTGCCAATGATAGGTTGGTTAGTTCATGACTATGCGACTGGCTATGTGCCTGACTATGTGACTGGCTATGTGACTGGCTATGTGACTGGCTATGTACTGGCTATGTGACTATATGACTGGCTATGTGACTGGCTATGTGACTATATGACTGGCTAGGTGCCTGGCTAGGTGACTGGCTAGGTGACTGGCTAGGTGCCTGGCTAGGTGACTGGCTAGGTGACTGGCTAGGTGACTGGCTAGGTGATTGGCCATGTGCCTGAATATGTGACTGGCTATGTGACTGGCTATGTGACTGGCTATGTGACTGTATGCTGCAGGCTAGTAACTATGATGAGCTGACCATCAAGCAGCGAGAGCCGCTGACACTGGTGGCTGATGGGGACGGGGAGGGCTGGGTCAAGGTAAGTCACGCCTGCTCATTCAGGACTCTTCTTCTTCTTCTTCTTTGCGTTGCCTGGGTTATGTTGTGAGGCCAGATCTTTTTAGGGATTCAGCAGTTGCCTGCAGGTCATCCACCGATTCAGGACTGTTGTTCATCGATGGGCTTTCTCTCTTAAAATATTGTTTGGGAAATGTTTTTTTTGTGTGAAAAAAGGTTCAGTGTAAGTTCGACCCACTTAGACCACTGCACTTGGTTTTGTGTCTATTGGTGAACACTAAACGATTTGTGTGCTATATTGTGTGGTCAGTTTTGCTGACACTGCCAACAAGTTTGTTTGTTTTTAAAAAGCTGTTTGCAAGTTATGAAAGGTAGTTGTCCTTCAAGCTAAGAACTTAAACATGTATATAAAATAAATATCAACCTATCCAGCCCTTAATGGCATTTATGTAACCGACCAGCCAAGAACTGTGGAACAGTCATATAGAACAAAATAATAAAACCCTCTTGTACTTCAGGGTGTTTATAAGACTCCGAGGCCAAGAAATCTAAATAAACAGGCATGATATAGAACAAACATAAATTTGTCCAACTCTTAATAATATTCATGGAACTTGCAGGTCCCCCAAAACACCCTTCCAGATTTAATAAGAATATAGAACAAAACATAAAGCCGTCCTCCAGTCCTATATCCTTAATAGCATTCACGTGACTTAACCAAGACATATAAATAAGACAATGATATAGAACAAACAGAACCCCCAACCTCAATCACCACCATCACTTTATCCATAATGAAATTCACGTAACTCTGGTAAAAAAGACATCTAGATAAGACAATGAAATAGAACCAAACAGAACCCCCCTCCCAACCCTCCCCTCCCCCTCCCCTCCCCCTCCCCCCTCCCCTACACACACCCACCACCAGGTGGATCGGTGGTATAGAGGTAACGCGCCTGTCTAGAATGCGAAAAGTCCGGGTGGGAAGTGTGCGGTGGTTCGAATCCCGTTTGGGCCCGAAACTTTTCCCCCATCCATTAGACCATGAGTGGTGGTCTGGGCGCTAGTCTTTCGGATGAGACGATAAACCGAGGTCCCGTGTGTTACACACAATTATTCAGCGCACGTAAAAGAACCCACGGCAACAAGAGAGTTGTCCCTGGCAAAATTCTTAGAAAAAAGCCAATCTGATAGGGAAACAAATATAGTTGCAGACAAAAAGAAAAGGGTGGCGCTGCTCTTGTGGCGACGCGCTCTCCCCGGGGAGAGCAGCCCAAATTTCACGCAGAGAAATCTCGTGACTTAAAGTGGTATAAATGAAATAATCATCAACTTCACCCCTAACAATCGCAGCGCATTTTCGCAGGCCAAGAACTCCACAGGGCAGACGGGCTACATCCCAGAGAACTACGTGGACCTCAGCGAAACCGACATGTCCATGTCCGCCTCCGCCTCCGCTTCGGACGTAGAGACCATCATCCAAGCCGCCAGCGGCGCGGAGAAAGACGCCACCCCCACTTCCCCCTCCACCCCCATCTCCCCGCCCGCACCCACGGCCCCGCCAGCGCCGCAGTCGCCGCCCGCCGCTGCCGCTGCCGCGCCGCCCCCCCTTCCGCGGCGGACCTGCAACAATCGCCCCCTGGGGAGGCCCCGCCAGACACCGCCACGTCTTCCTATTCTTCTGGGGACCTGGAGGTACAGCAGGCCACCGATGACATGATCGACGAGAACGTCTTTCCCCCGCCCCCGCCCCTGTCCGCTATGGGTAAGCCAGGGAATTAAGGGTTGGGTGGGTTTTGGGGGTGGGGTGGGGGGAGGGGGGTGGTGGTGTGTGGGTGGGGTGGTGTGTTGGGGTGGTGGGGTGGTGTGTGGTGATTGAGTTGGGGTGTGGGTTGGGGGTGGGTGGGGGGGGTGGGGTGGTGGGTGGTGGGTGGGTGGTTGGGGGTGTGGGTGTGGTGTGGGTGTGGGTTGGGTTGGGGTGTGGTGTGTGGAGTGGGTTGGGGTGGGGGGGGGTGGGTGAGTTGGGTTGTGGTGGGTTGTGGGGGTGGTGGGTGGGGTGGGGTGTTGGTGGGGTGGGTGTGTGGGGTGGGTGGGGTCGGGGGTGAGGTTTGTGGGGTGGGTTGAGGTGGGGTGGGGTGTGGGGAGTGGTGGGGTGGGTGAGTGGTGGAGTGGAGTTGGGTGGGTGGGGTGGTGGGTGTGTGGTGTGTGTGTGCGCGCGGGTGTGTGTAGTTGTGTGTGTGTGTTGTGTGTGTGTGTGGTGTGTGTGTGTGTGCAAGCGCGGTTGGTGTACGTAAGTGCGTATAGTGCAAGTATATATGTTTGTGCATGCGTTCGTCTGTGTATATGTACGCATGCGTGAAATTTTTATTAAAAAAAATCAAAATACAAATACATACTACACACACACATGAAAAAATGAGCTCGTGTGATTTTACACACAAAAAATCCATTCCAACTCTATCTATATACAGTTAAAAGAAATCACTACCTTCCCCTAACCCTCAACGGAAAAAACCCCAGAAAAAGAGAGAAAGTGCAAAACAAAATAACCCAACAACAAGCCCCCACCCCTCCCCCCTAAAACAACAATCTCATTAAAATTCCAATCCCAATCTCATTTTTAATAAAACCACCCCCCCACCCCCTCAAAGCCTTCCCCAACCCCCTACACACACCACCAAAAAAAAAGAAAGAAAATAAATAGATGGGAAAACCCCCCAACAACAACAACGCAAAGACACACAAAACAAAACATACAAAGAAAGAAAAAAGCCTAGAAAGTCATACAAACAAACAGAATAAACAAACAAACAAAGAAAGAACCCCCCCCATCCCCCCAAACTAATCTAACCTAACTTTCCCTAGAAGGAAGGTGGCAAGAGGATTAAGACGTTCGCCCGCCAACAAGTAAACCGTGAGGTTCTGGGTTCGATTCCCAGCCTCGCCCTTTCTTCCCAGTTTGACAAAAAAAATCGAACTGAATGTCAAAGTCCTTCGGATAAGACTATAAACCTAGGCCCCGTGTGCGAACGCATGCAGAACATCTTGCTGCACACGTTAAATCCTGTTCCGCTTTTCGAAAGAGTAGGCCATTGTGTGCCGGTGGGAACAGATGACAAAATTGACACAACCGCATACACACGGGGAGTGGATGTAAAAAAAAAAGCACCTGAGTGCTTATTCCATTATCCTCGATATAAAAACAAAAAGTCATCTGAGCGCTTTGATTTGTTTGCTTTACAAGATTCAGCGCTTTATAAATTCCATACATTATTATTATTATTATTATTATTATTAAAAAAAACGAATAAACAAACAAACACACAAACAAACAAAACCCCAAACTAACCTAACCTAACCTAACCTTCAAAGCGGACGCAATTACACGGACGGTGTGCAGGCATAACCTGGGCCAGAGCGCTGTACGACTACGAAGCGCAGACGCAGGAAGAGTTGTCCTTCATGGAAGGGGCGATGATCAAGATCGTGCGCAAAGACAACGGGGTGGATGACGGGTACTGGGAGGGCGAGTTCAACGGCCGCTGCGGGGTCTTTCCTTCCTTGGTGGTGGAGGAACTGATGGATACTAATGATGAGGTCAGGAAGGGAGGGTGGGAGAGGGGGGTGGGGTGGGTGTGGGTGTGGGTGGGTGGGAGGAGGAGGAGGAGGAGGAAGAGGAATGGAGAGAACTGAATTGAATTGGATTGAATAAATTTTATTTAAAAAGGGTTATGGCTTAAGCAAACATGGGTTCTTTTTTTAATTTTTTTTTTTACAACCAGCCCTCTAGGGTAAAAGAACACACAAAAAAACTTCTCAACCAAACAACTGAGAACTCAATTCTGTTCGAAGAAAAGGGGGGGAGGGGGGGGGGGGGTAAAAGATCAAATCGTCCAAGATGTAAAATACGTGATTATTGTAAGCATGTGACTTAAAAGAGAGAGAGAGAGAGAGAGAGAGAGAGAGAGAGAGAGAGAGAGAGAGAGAGAGAGAGAGGAGAGAGAGGGAGGGTGGGAGAGAGAGAGAGGGAGATAGATAGATAATGTATTTGTGTTTTATTTCTTTCATTTTATTCCTTTATTTTAATTTTATTTTATGCTTTGTTCTATCCAGGCCCCGTGTGTATGCGGTTTTGTAAAGTGTTTGTGTGTGCATGTGTGCGTGCGTGCATGCGTGCGTGTGTGTGCACGCGTGTGCGTGTGTGTTCACGTGTGTGTGTGTGTGTGCGTGCGTGCGAGCGTACGTGTGTCCATCTGTCTTATCTGTCTATATTCATGTCTGTCTCTGTATCTATCAATCTATCTATCTATCTATCTCTGTCTATCTATCTATCTATCTATCTATTATCTATTATCTATCTATCTATCTATCTATCTATCTATCTATCTATCTATCTACTACCTACCTACCTATCTATCTATCTATCTATCTATCTACTCTCTGTCTTCTTCTGTTGTCTGTCTGTCTGCTGCGTCATGTCTTGCTGTCTCGTATCTCCTTGCTTTTTCATTTGTCTATGCTATCTCATCTACTTTCTATCTATCTTATCTTCTATATTCTTCTTCTCTATCTATCTCTATCTCTCTCTATCTATCTATCTATCTATCTATCTATCATCTATCTATCTATCTATCTATCTATCTATCTATCTATCTATCTATCTATCTATCTATCTATCTATCTATATCTACCGACTTACGTTTGTGTGCGTTGTTGTTGTGTTCATGTCCAAGTTACATTTTAGAAACATCTTGTTTGTATTGTTGTCCCTACCCCCCCCCCCCCCCCCCCTTCTATCTATCATCCATCACTTGCTCCCTTCTCACATCCTATTGCCTCTAACAACGACTACGGGCTCCACCCGGTGCACCGTCACCATGGACACCCTGCGTGGCCCCCCCTCCCCCCCCCACCTTCTATTCTGACAAAATCGCATCACGGTTGGCTCCTGTCTGCAGGACTCCTGATGCCTCTAGACAACGACTACGGGCTCCACCCCCGGTGCACGTCACCATGCCGACCCAGTCCGACGAGCCCCTCCTCCCCCCCCATCTGCAAACGGAGGAGGTAAGAATGAGACGTTGCATTGTTCTTACTTGTTCTTGTTCTTCTGTTCTTCTTGCTTCTCTTCTTTTCTTCTTTCTTCTTGTTCTTCTTCTTCCTTCTTCTTCTTCTTCTTCTTCTTCTTTCTTTCTTCTTCTTCTTCTTCTTCTTCTTCTTCTTCTTCTTCTTCTTCTTCTTCTTCTTCTTCTTTCTTCTTCTTCTTCTTCTTCTTCTTCTTCTTCTTCTTCTTCTTCTTCTTCTTCTCTTGTCTTCCAGCAAGTAAACATGATGCAGTATGTTGATGGCTGTGCTGTGCTGTGATGTGCTGTGCTGGAGATAGTATTGTTGCATGGATGTGCTTGATAGGGGGGTGGTGGGTGGTGGTGGGTGGTGGTTGGGGGCTGGGGGTGGAATGGTTGTTCCGTGAGATTGCTGTAGAATCAACTTGGAGGTGTTTGTTGGGAGTGACGTGAAGCAGTTGTTTTATTATGTTAAAAGTTGTATGAATCGTTCAGGGTTGGGTTTTTTTAAATTTTAGAATTCTGATTTTTATTTTTAGCTTACCGTAACATTTACAAAAAATGAAAGTTGTGAATTTTAATTGATCACACTGCAAACATCCTTCTTCTCTACTCAACTCATCTCTCTCTCTCTCTCACTCTCTCTCTCTCTCTCTCTCACTCACTCCTCACTCTCTCTCTCTCTCTCTCTCTCTCTCTCCTCTCTCTCTCTCTCTCTCTCTCTCTCTCCACTGGGGGTGTGATAGTTCAGTGGTCAGAGCAACTCCCCTCCCTAAGCTAAGGTTAAGCAGAGTTGAGTGTGGTTGCCTCTTGAATGGGTGACCATTTATGGGCCTTGGCTTCAGTACAGTCTCCCAGTTTACCTAGCTGTAAATGGGTTTCTGGCTCTTTAGGGTTAGGTAAGGTAAAGAGCCAAGGGAGGGGAGATGGAGCCACCCTCAAAGTGCTGGCGCCTAGAGAAGCTAATTCTCAGACACCTCGCTGTTCAACGCCCATAAAGGTGATGGGTGCACCATTATCTTTTCTGTTTTTTTTACACTAAAACAATGGAATTTTCAAGAACATAGTCTATGACTGCACTATTTAGAACTTATTTGATCAGGGTTGACTGCACTATTTAGAACTTATTTTATCAGGGTTGTTAAAAAACACCCTTTAAAATAACGTATAATTATATTGTGTTTAAATTTGAAGCTGGGAGGAAGGGGTAGAGTAGGCTGATAGAGGATTGGAATTGGTCAGAGTGAGTTAAATCGCGGTGTCCTCACATGCAAACAACTGTTGACACTGCACTGCTTGGTTGCTAGCAAGAGAGAGAGAGAGAGAGAGAGAGAGAGAGAGAGAGAGAGAGAGAGAGAGAGAGAGAGAGAGAGAGAGAGAGAGCATACAATCAGAGAAAAGTTCTGTCAGTGTTAGCACATGTGTCTCATGGCAGTGATCGATTTAACACCAAGAAACCCACGCACCCTGTCCCACCAGTGCACTAGACCAAATCTCGGTCCTAAGCGCGCGCACGTGTGTGTGTGTGTGTGTGTGAGGTGTGTGTGTGTGTGTGTGTGTTTGTGTGTGTGTGGGGTGTGTGGAGTGTGTGTGTGTGTGTGTGTGTTGTGTGTGTGTGGTGTGTGTGTGTGTGTACTGCAGAATGCCGCGTGAAATAATGGATATCATATTTTTTGTGTGAGTGCAATGGCTTTTAATTTCCCACTTCTGTGTCTGTCAGGGAAAGTAGAAGATGATTGTCCAAAGCATGGGTGTTGTTGTCTATGGGTCCCTAGATTTAAAAAAAAGAAACCTTGCAGAAATGTTTTTGATCAAAGCATGCGTTCATCAGGACGAGCCAAGGCAGTACGTTTGTTGTCCACTATGTTAGGGCTGTCTTTTTCCTTCCCTGTGTTGTTAGTTTAGGAGCTGGCTTTGTTTATGTCTTTGTGTCAGTGACATCGTAGGTTTGTTGATTTTTTAGTACGAGTATGGATTGTAGGTAACACAATTAGAAAAAAAAAGCAAAGCATAGGTCGTTATGTGCTTGTGTATACTTTGGCTTGAATTCAAAGTCCTAATGTTTAAATGTTTAGTATTGTCGTCCCCTGTCGATGTTAGAATGCAATACTGGGGTTAAAATATTTGTTAAGTGTTTACGTCGTAGGTTTGATTGTGTAGTTATTTATGTTAGAGTGACAAAGATGAGCGAAGTGAAGAAATCAGAACGATCTATGATGATCTTGTGCAAGTGGAAACGAGATAGTTATGTGAGATTTGTTTTAGATTCTATGTATCATCATTAATAGATAAACAGAAAGCTTGAGAAAAAAAAGGAAATATGAAACTGCAACAATTCTTTGGTTCCATAGTTGCTGATCAAAAATCTTTCCAGTATGGTTTTTGATCCAGTTTTTGTTTTTTTGCTCATGTTTTGTGGATTTTTGTAGATGATAAATGAAAATAATTGTAGTGTGTGTATGAGGGGGGGGGGGGGGGGGGCGTGCACGTGTGCGTGTGTTTATGTGTTTGTGAAATCCTGAAGGGATAGGGACGGGAGAGAAGACCAGGATCCTCATACACTTGGACTATGTTCTCAGCCCACTAATATGCTTTCCCCTTTCCCTCTGGCCTCTTTTCTATATCATTTGTTCCCTTTTTTCCTTCCTATGTCTTTCCTACGATCCGTCTTTCGCCTTCTCGTTATACCTTTTTCTTTGCCGTCTTCAATACACTGTATGATGTCTCGTTCTCTCAAATTCTACCTTCGCCTGTCCCATGTACCGTCATAGCGCTAACCCAAACAAACAACCTTATATTATATGCATACCAGCACGTATGCTTGTATAATTGGACATGCACACATTCGTCGCACGAACACATATGCATGGTCGCATACATCTGTGCATGCGCACGTACACACACACACACACAAACGCGCGCGCGAACGCACACACGCACACATGAACACACACATACGAACACACGCACATGCATGCATATACACACGCACGCAAAAACTCATATTTTCTGTGTCTTTATTTGTCAGACACTGTCTCTGTCTGTCACATACACTTGCACACGTGCATGTGCACGCTCAATATATGCACATGCACCCACGCAAACATAAACACTCACCCCCCCCCACACACAACACAAAACACACACATGAAACACACGCATGCATACTTACATACACACGCGTGCGCGCACACACACACTCATGCACACATCCACACACACACTCACACACACAGACACACGCACGCACGCGAGCACATCCATCCATCCATCCATCCATCCATCCATCCAAAAATGCAGTTTCGTTCACACGCACACCCGTGTTGTATAGAAGCCCATGTGTTCAGTGTGTTACCAGTATGTACTGTCCATCTGAATGACTGTTACTCTCTGCACTTCAACAGCAGCAATGGTGTTTTGGAACATCTGTAAGTGGCTGCCCCCTCCCCCTCTTCCTACCCCTCCCCCACCCAACACCTCCCCACCCCTCCCTCTCTTCCTCACCAGCTTTTTGTCTATTGTCTGGCACTTTAGACACCTGTCTCTTCTGGTCGTTTTTTGTTTTGTTTTTGACACCTGTAGTTTCGTGTCTGTTGTTGTTGTTGTTTTCTTGGGATATTAGTCTTCACATTCCATATCAGTAGACAAGACATGAGTCCGATGTTGTAGTATTGTTGAATATTTTTTCCCCAAGCACTGTAGTTAAGTTGCACTTTTCTTCTTGTTCTTGTTCTTCTTGTTCTTGTTCTTCTTGTTCTTCCTGTTCTTGTACTTGTTGTTGTTGTTGTTGTTCTTCTTCTTCTTCTTCTTCTGCTCCTCCCCCTCCTCCTCCTCCTCCTTCTTCTTCTTCTTCTTCTTCTTCTTCTTCTTCTTCTTCTTCTTCTTCTTCTTCTTCTTCTTCTTCTTTTCTACCCTCTTTCAAATCTCCTCTTTTCTCTGTAAAGCACTTTGTCTTTCTATCTGTCTGTATGTACATATCTTACCTATATCTTCTTAACATTGTATTGTTTCTTCTTCACTCATTCTTGAAGTATATGTTATGAAGCAGTGTGATGCAGTTCTAAAACTAGTGTCAGTGTCTGTTTTTTTCTTAGCTTTTGATTGACGCTTTGTTGTGGTTTGTTATTTTTTTCTCTCCAAAACTCTCTTCTATGTTGCACCGCTTTAGCGTTCGTTATTCATTCCGAGGAGATGTGTGTATATCAAGTTTCCCTTTTTTGTGTATGATAAAATGATTGGTTGTGTGCCGTTTTGAAACTAAAGAAAAGGTACTTAGCTTTGTGAATTTGCTATTATATGCGTGTGTTTCTTTCTCTCATTCTGTGGTTAAAATATACACATTTTATTATTTCAGGATTAGTCTGGTTTCACTTCTCATGTTTTTTCTAAGGAAAAAAGGGTCATAGCCTGTGTGAAAAATATTATAGATGGTGCACCACCTCATGAAAAAAGACCAACCCCAAAATACCCTTCAACAACATCTCCCTCCCAAACAAAACCAAAACGAACCCCCAATAATAAATCAAGTAAGCAAGCAAACAAACAAAAAACACTCAGACTACAAAATGAGGAAAGGAACAACAGCAACAAAAAGCAAAAATCCCGTTTAGCAGATGGGTGACAATCTGTATTGCTCTGTGTGAGGGAGAGGATACCGCAGGTGGATGATGCATGCTGCATGCAGGGTATTTTCGTGTTACCCTGACCAATCGAAGGCTGCCAGGGGTTATAATTATTATGATCTTTCATGTGCATGGTGATTTTCCGCGCGCGCGCGCGCGCGTGTGTGTGTGTGTGTGTGTGTGTGTGTGTGTGTGTGGTGTGTGTGTGTGTGTATGCGTGTGTGTGTACGCAAAGGAAAATAAGGCAGTGGCAGGTCTACACGATAGCTGACTTAAGTGATTTAAGTGGCCATTTCTCACAAGATTCTGATTGGCCACATGTGACGTTCATGCATGCGTGCCCGCAGACACAAATGCATGATGTATGCAATTGCAAGTGCGCTCACATGTTCACGTGTGTACACATATTGTTATACTCACGTGCGCATGCTTGAATATGTACATACGTGTACGGGAACACATATACATATGCGCTCACGCACATAAACGCGCACACACATACATATGCGTGCACACGCTGATGCATGCACGCATGTACACACACACACACACATTTCCACCTTACCTACACTTCTAGACCGTATCCATTTTTTTCACTTATCAGCGAATCTTGCAGTTTTCTTGGCATGTTATATTTTTGTCAAATGAAACTAAAGCCTGGCTGTCTTGTCTTTGTTTTTGCTTAAATAGGATTTTTGAATTCATACATTTCAAAAGTATCAACAAATTTGTGTATGTGTGTGAATGAATATCTATCTATCTATCCATGTCTATCTATCTATCTATCTATCTATCTATCTATCTATCTATCTATCTATCTATCTATCTATCTATCTATCTTTGTGTGTATGTGTGTATGTATTTGTGTGCGTGTGTGTATGTATATGTGTGTGTGTGTGTTTGAGGGAGAGAGAGAGAGAGAGAGAGAGAGAGAGAGAGAGAGAGAGAGAGAGAGAGAGAGAGAGAGACAGACACACAGACAGACAGACAGACAGAGCCAGACGGAGAGAGACAGCGACAGAGAGTCAGAGACACAGAGACAGATAATTTTCATTTTTTTTTTTTTTTCAAAGAAGGCACTTATCCAGTCTGAAAGGCTGCGAGAATGATCAAATCTTGAAGGACGAAAGCAGTATTGATGATCGTATACTTATTTCGTAGTGTATTATTTTGTCTTGTATTGTAACTACTCTTTACTGGCAACGTCAACAGAGTATGGATAGCCTATGAACAGTAGTTCGGTAGTGCAGCTGTAATCTGTAGATGTAGACTAGAACCTAACTGCAGCCGGATTCTTTTTTTATTTTCTTTTTTAATCACCAACGAGTTGGAGTACAGCGGATATCGTGATAGTCAAGTCAAGCCAAGTGAAGTCAAAAACACTGTAATCATCCCATGAAGGGCAATTACCATACTGACAGGCACATTGATACGCATCAAAAATCTCAAGACACAAAAAGCTTTAATTCATATTGGTTAAAATGACTTCAAATAAAAATGTCTGTATGATATAGGATGATGATAGACATTAGTGGTATTTATCTGCAAGATTGTTCTTTGCTATTTTATTTTTCTGGTACCACTCCTCCATCTTATTACTTTTTTTGTCCTTACCTTTTTCTTGTCTGTCTATGTCTGTCAGTATATCAGTCTGTCTGTCCCACCCATCATGTATTCTCTTTCATACAGTGTGTAGTGTGTGTGTGTGCGTGCGTGTGTGTGCGCGCGTGTGTAAGTGTGTGCACGTGTGTGTGTGTGCGTGTGTGTGCGCGTGTGTGCGCGCGCACGCACGTACATGAGAGAGAGAGAATTGAATACATTTTTATGGATAGTGAAAGTATTGAACGATTTTTCTACGTATCTATTTTCAGACAAGACGAGTACAAAAGCCACGGAATTCTCCTCCAATGAACAGGTAATATTGGTGAGATGCTTTGAGAAAGTGTATTTGTAAAAGTAAGCGTTTGCATGTATGCGTGGTCACTCACACGTGCGTGCGTGCGTGCGTGCGAGCGTGCGTGTGAGCGTGTGTACGCGCGCGTGCGGTGTGTGTGTGTGTGTGTGTGTGTGTGTGGTAAGAGAGAGAGAGAGAGAGAGAGAGAGAGAGAGAGAGAGAGAGAGAGAGAGAGAGAGAGAGAGAGAGAATAAATAAATGAATGTATGGAGGAATAGGTAAATTATATTTTAGACAAAGCCGAGTCTTGCAAACTGTCTTTGTAAATATACGTGCATCACAACAGAGACACACAGACAGAGAGAGAAAGAGGCAGAGAGAAAGAGATAGAGACAGAGACAGAGATGAGATAGAAGATAGATAGACAGATAGACAGATAGACAGACAGAGAGAGAGAGAGAGAGAGAGAGAGAGAGAGAGAGAGAGAGAGAGAGAGAGAGAGAGAGAGAGAGAGAGTGAGAATAAATACATAAATGAACGAGCGAACGAATGAATGAATTATATTGTAATCAAACCCTAGTCTTGCAAACTGTCTTTGTAAATATACCTACATCAAAACAAAGAAAGACAGAGACAGACAGAGAGACAGACAGAGAGACAGAGATAGGGAGAGGATGGGTTGGACACAAAGAGAAAGAAAGGCAGAAAGAGAGAGAGAGAGAGAGAGAGAGAGAGAGAGAGAGAGAGAGAGAGAGAGAGAGGGGAGAGAGAGAGAGAGAGAGCGGACGCGCTAGCTTGAGCTTTGCAAACCGTGTAATAACAAACTGTGTAATAAATATGAATTATTTGATTATAAATGTATAATTTTTTTTTCCTTGCTGCCCCCCAAAAGACTGACTGTTGAGGTAAGTTGGGTTTTCTTTTGGCCAAAAGACCATGCCTCCCTTTTTTCTGTGACTCTGAAAAGAAATGTCCACTTGTCCTCGCACATCTTTTGCTGATTAAGAGGGTTTGATGTGGGGATTGGTGAGGTGTGGGTGAAGGAGATTAGATTAGTGAAAGCAGTATTTGTTGGTTTGTTTCGTGATCTTGAAAACAGTTGGATAATGGTGAAGGAGGTGTATGGGTTACTTATAATGACGGATGAGCGTGCATGAGTGTGTTTGTGTGTGTGTTTGTTTGTTTGTGTGTATTTGTGTGTGTGTGTGTGCGTGCAGGTAAATGTACGTGCGCGTGCATGCCGACACGTACGTGTGTGTTTGTGAGTGTGTGATGTGTATGTGTTTGTTTTGTGTGTGTGTATGTGTGTGTGTGGGTGGGGTGTGTGTGGGGTGTGTGTGTTTGTGTGAGTGTATGCGTGCGTGCATGTAGGGAAGTGTACGTGTGTGTGCATGCAGACACGTGCGTGCGTGTTAGTGTGTGTGTGAGTGTGAGACAGCATAGTATATAAAATTCTTCTTTTAACAAAAACAAAATACAGTTAATCACACAAAAGGGAAAACCAGAGACTGCATGAATCAACGACAAAATTAATGATGTGACACAGTAACAAAGAGTTGGTTAAATCCATACGCAGAGAAACATCATGAAACTGTGGTAGATATCTCCTCAGAATCTAATACTAAAACAAAATGAGAACGCTAGAAACTGTTTTCACCATTGCATACTTTGAGTGAGTTTTGTTTGACAGGTATCATAATGTCATCCTATGTAAAAAGACAAAAGTGACAACTGGTCTTAATTTAAGTAGGTTGGAAATATGAAAGCTATATTGAGAGCAAAAGAATATTTTCGAAATCCCGAGTTGGACAATTGCACTGGGGAAAGTCAGCGTTCTCTTGTTCCTATCTTACACGTTTTCAGCACATGTTTTCAGGTTTGGCATAACACTCATGAAGACACAGTGGAATATCTAACATGGTTGAAGTGCTTGTGTGTTTTGGTTTTTTTAAAACTGATCTGTCATCTTTTTCATTAGAATATATACCGCAGTGAGATGGAACCCAGCAAAATGTAACATTAGAGCCCAGTGAAATTAGGAGATGTACTCAGATTAAGAAGTTCAGTAGTAAGGTCTAAGAATTTCAGCAGTAAGGTTACATTTGGCAATTGATAAATAATTATTAGGAGCTTGTAAAACATAACACATTTCAAATGCAGTTTGAGGAATAGCAAACAGGTAATTTAAGACCATCTAGATAGCAGTGGGTTCAGCAGTAGTGTGTGCGTCTTCGAGAGTCTATCCACTAGAAAGTCATATTAAACAGAGCAGCAGCAGTAGTGTGTGTGTGTGTGTGTGTGTGTGTGTGTGTGTGTGTGTGTGTGTGTGTGTGATGTGTGGTGGTGTGTGGTGTGTGTGAGAGAGAGAGAGAGGAGAGAGAGAGAGAGAGGAGAGAGAGAGAGAGAGAGAGAGGAGAGATGAGAGAGAGAGCAGTATCAATATTAATGACATAATCATGATATTTCTTCCTTTTAAAAAATACATGGCATTTTCCTTTGAATGATGTCATTTTCAATCCAACCGTTTCTGTCCCTGTCCTAGGGCTTGTTTGTATCTGTGTCTTTATTGTTTGAAAAGTATTTTGAGTGCAAATGGATGTTGGCTCGTTTTTTTGTTTTGTTTTGTTATCATCTGAAACTGGTGGCATTGGTGCCTGTTCTTCTTGTTTTTTCCCCGCATTTTGTATCCTTTGCCATATTTTCATGAAGACTTTGGAGTAACGTTTATTGATTTATATTTATGTTGATAAAAAAAATTCAGGTTGCCTTTTGTCAACGTTTATCAATCTGATGAATAATGCATAATTGTGAAATGAAAATTCATGATATTGTTTTTTGTTTTGTTTGTTTGCTTGGTTGTTTCTTGGATTGTGTTTGTGTCTGATGAAGTTTTGCGATGTACAGTTTCTTCTTCTTGCGCTGTTATGAGTCTATATTTTTTCTTATGCTAATTCCTCATAATCCCTAAACTTTGTCTTCACCTTTTGTCCCTTCACAGACACACATAGACACACAGACACACCACAGACACACACACACATAGACACACACATAGACACACACATACACACGCACACACATAGTACACACATAGACACACACACACACACAACACACACACACACACACACACACACACACACACACATACACTACACTCACACACCAATTTGCTATTCTGCCTATTGAGTTACCCAGATCCCAAAAGCAAATATTCATGTTCTTTTCATCTAAAATTCCTCCTTGAGAAATACTTCCCTTTACTCTTTTAAATCTGTTCACGATTTTACTTCATTTCTTTTCGAGAAACCTTTTTTCCAATACATGTTTATCCACATCTTGTGAAATACTTCCCTTTTCTCTTTTAAATCTGTTCACGATTGTACTTCATTTCTTTTCGAGAAACCTTTTTTTCAATATATGTTTATCCACATCTTGTCTGTCCCTCCAGACAGTTGATCAATATATGATGATTTTAAGTGCATAATGTTTACAAGCATTGTATGGCCTCTGGGCTATGTACTCTTACGCTCTATCTGCATATGATCTTTCTGTTTGTCTGTCTGTCAGCCTGGCCTGTCTCTCATTGTACTGTCTGTGTCTGTCTCTGGCTGTATCTCCTCCCTTTTTCTCTGCCTGCCCTCCCCCTAAGTCTTTGAGGTTATTTGTCTTGCTCATGTTTATGGACTGTGGGGCATTGCTTATGCATATTTTGAACTAGCTTCTTGACATTTTCCTTCCAATTTTGAATCAATTGCTCAATATTTTAAGTTTAATTCACTTGATTAATAAGCTTTGGATTTTTTTGTTTTACTCGATTTATTAGTTTTTGTATTTTTTGGTTTGATTAATGTTTTTCATTGATGTTTCTTGCTCATTTTTGTTTTAATGAGAGTTGATTGCATAAGATAGATTTTGGTTATTAGTATTGCTCAGTAAGTAAGAATGATTCTCTCTTTCTCTCTCTCGCTCTTCTCTCTCTCTCTCTCTCTCTCTCTCTCTCTCTCTCTCTCTCTCTCTCTCTCTCTCTCTCTCTCTACCTCTCTCTCTCCCTTTCTCTCCCCCCCACACCTATATATTTTTCTCCTGTCTATAGTTGTAGATGTTGTAATCACCTTTATCTGTTACCGTAAAAGCATTTGTACTACTTCATTATAATGATAAAGATGAGGACAATACAGGTGTGTGCCATGAACCGCTATGCTGCTGTTAATGTTGATGATGATGATGATGATGATGATGATGATGATGATGATGACGACGACGATAAACAAATTGATAATAATCATGATTGGGATGATAGTGATGTAGATAATAATGAAGATGACTATGTATCTAAAAACGCTGAACCGATTGTAATTATGACGATGATAATGACTATGGTGAAGAGGGTGATGGTGACGACGACGATGATGATGGTGATGATGATGATGACGACGACGACGACGACGACGTGATGATGATGACGAGTATGGGATGGTGGGGGATGTGCGATGATGATGATGATGAGGACGATGACGACGATGATGATGAAGGAGAAGATGATGAGGAGGATGGTGATGATGATGATGATGACGATCGACGATAATGGTGTTGATGACGATGGTGACAATGACGATAACGATGATGACGATGATGATAATAACAACTAAGATGACGATGTGTTGGAAAACGCAGGTGTACGCCCTGAACCGATTGTGATTATGACGATGACGATGATAATGGTTATGATGAAGATGATGATGACGATGATGGTGACGATGATGACAATGACGTCGACGACGATGATGACGACGATAATAATAATAATAATAACAACAACGAAGGTGACGGACGATGTGTTGGGTAACGCAGGTGTACGTGCCGAACCGCTACAGCAACTACAAGAAAGTTCGCTTCAGCACCGAAGAGGTGGACCACGCGGGGCTGGCGCAGGGCTGTTGTGAGGACTGGGATTCCGAGTGTGGGGAGGAGTCCCTCGTTTGAGGCCAGCTGCTGTGTAGCTGGGACACTCCCATCCCCTCCATCTTTTTTTTTTCTTCCTCACCTGTCGTTTTGGGTTTTCCTTTCGATTCTCGTCATTGTCATTCACGGTGTTTGTTTGGTTGTTTTTGGGGTTTTTTTACCAAAAAAAAGTTTAAGTATATTTTATTGACATATCTTTTTTTTTGTTTGGTTTTAGTTTTGTTTTTACTCGTCTATACGTTGTTTTTTTTTAAAGTCTTCCTCTTAAATGAGAAGTGGACAGGAGTATTGATAAACGTCGTGTAGGTTTCCTATGTTTCCTCCTCTCACTGTGTGAGAGTGTATAAAACGCATGAATATGAAACAATTATTTAAAAAAAAATCGATCGCACTCTAGCCCAAAAACAAAGAAGTCTCAAAGTGTAGCAGGGATATGTCAGTGGTGTGTAGCTTCTGGCAATTCTCTGAGAATCTCTCTTGGGAAACTGGGACTGACTGGCTGAATGGATGGAAGGCCACAGTTTGGGGTGCCGAGATTCAAGGAACTCAAAGGAAAAAGTAACTTTAAAAAGAATTATTTTATTCTTTTCTATCGAGGATAATGGAATAAGCACTTATGTGCTTTTTTTTACATCCAGTCCCCGTGTGTATACAGTTTTGTAAATTTTGTCATCTGTTCCCACCGGTACACAATGGCCTACTCTTACGAAAAGCGGAACAGGATTTAACGTGTGCGCAAGATGTTCTGCTTGGGCCAACAGGGTGTTAGTGATACAGTATCGACCAGCTAGTCAGTGCCCGTATGATTTTTTGTTACTGGTATTCAGAGATTTTTTAATTTTAGAAGGATGGATTATCCTGTTCTAGGTAAAGGAGATCTGTAACAGAGCACTGACAGAGAAAGGAACTGTAACGATATAGATGCGCTGATGTATCACTCTAATTCCACGTTTGGCTCGGTTTGACTGTACTTCAGTCCCAGTGGAGCTGTCAGATTTAGGGACTGCCCCATTAACCAACCATAAATCTACTTAAAAACGCTGTGGTTAAAAAAAAAAAGCCAATCTTGTTGAGAGCAAGTCTTCCGCATTTCGGCGCATCAGTTAAGGAGACTTTGCTTTCCACTGCTGTGGAGGGCAGAGGCTGGCCTGCAGTTGTGAAGACTGTAGGCAATCCCGTGACTCCAGTTCTCACTGGGGAGGTATACAACTGCTCTCTCGTCTTCCTTACGTATTTGTGCTCGATCATTTCTTCATTATCAGAGTGGGTTTTAAAATTTTTGACCATGGATACATATTTTTGCTTGGGGTTTATTCAAAGAGATGTTTATTTAGATAAAAAGCCAACGGTTATCATACACAGAAGCGTTGTGAAAAAAGCAAGAAGGCAACGACTTGTAGTGTGTTTTTGGTTTTGGAAGGACTTGAGATTGTATAGAAGCGTCAGATAAAATGCTAGACAGAGGGAGGGGTAGAGGGGGAGGGGGGTTGTGGAGTTGTAAGAAAACTTAGGCTACCTCTGATTTAAATGTATACTTTGCAACACGATTAGAGATTACACGTTTCTTAGTGGTTGCGTGTGTGTGTGTGTGTGTGTGTGTGTGTGTGTGTGTGTGTGTGTGTGTGTGTGTGTGTGTGTGTGTGTGTATGTGTTTGTGTGTGTGTTGTTGTTGTTGTTACTGTGGTTATTTTAAAGTTTAAAGTTAAGGAAATTTCGCTGATTTTGAATAATTTTGAAGCCTTGGTAACATGATTTTATGTAAACCCATTTTATCTCTGTATATCTGATCTATTTATTTATTTTTGTTTTGTTTTAAAAATCTGCTGCAAAGTAGAGAGTACTTTTTGTTTCAGTCTTCAACTTTGAATGTTGAAAGGTGGTTATTTGTCATTTAAAAAAAAGCATGACACTGCCCTCTCATTTGGATGGACCATCATTTTGACCCCTTTGTGTGGTCAAGAACTTGACCACTGAGCAGCTACACATATGTTCCCCCACTGTTGGTTTCCAGGTTCTATGCTTGATGTGCTCTGGGATATTGTGGTGTTTTTATTTCAATATGCCTATGATTATTCTTCACACTGGTTTACTATGTACTTATTTTGTGTGTGTTTGTTTTATAGGACGCTTTGCTTGTAGTTTTGTAGGGTGGGTTTCTTTGGATTCGAGTCATCCATGGTTATGTTTGTGTCCCCACCCATCACTGTTTTCTCTCTGTTGACGCCCAGACTTCAGGGACTGGTTGACGGTGTGGGGAAGTACAATGTCTCACTGGGAGGGGACCACTTTCACCTGTTGGATAGGACTATGTAATGATGTAGCTTGCTGTGTTAGAGAAAGTTGGTAGAATATATATATATATATATATATATATATATATATATATATATATATATTATATATATATATATATAGAGAGAGAGAGAGAGAGAGAGAGAGAGAGAGAGAGAGAGAGAGAGCTGGTTATATCATCAAGCATTGTCGTATGGCTGCACAACTTCATTACTAAACCAGGACTCATCTGATCTGTAAAAGGAGCCTAGGCTGAACTAGTGGCTGTCTGTTAAAGCGTGTACTGTACATATCTTACGTTTATTGTAGCTGAATAACCACGTAGCGAATATGAAAACTCTTCAGTCTTGTGGCCAATTAGTTTGAAAACGAAAATATTATTAGTTTTATTATGTGTCATTTTGTACAAGAGTTAGGAGTTTATTTAGGGACACAGAATGTTCGAACCGCTCTGAGCTGATTCAGTTTTGTATTTTGGTGTATGTGTAGTCCTTTAGAAGAGTAAACACGTTCATCAATATATGTAATAGTAATGAAAAAATGTCGTTGCCAAAAAATGTTGAAAATGCTGTCTTGCTTGCTTTCAGCATTTTAAAACAGCAGCCTGTACAGTAAAGCTGTAGAAGAGACAATGGGGACCACAGCCATGGCTGAAGCAGACAGCTCACTTGGGTCATAATACACAGTTATCTATATAGCATGACCAACAGAAGAAAGATGCTTTCAGTGTCATTTCCACTTTGCTTGAAGATGATGTCAAACGCGCAGAAAACTCCACACATGACACGCCACATCTGCCAGAATTCCAAGAAGCAGAAACTTTTTGGTTTGTTTTTACTCACACACACACACACAAGTTTGCTTTATTGGGAGTCATTGGATTTGTCTTATTTCAATACAGAAGTAGTAAGGAAAGATGTGATTTTAAATAATGCAGAATACCATTGGATGATTCTACACAACTGAAAAAACCCATTGTGTGAATCAAAGGTCTCCCAAGAAAAAAAAGCCAGCAACATTTGTTGTTTATTTTCCTAGATTTCTCCTCTGAGATCTGTTTATTTATCTATCTATCTCTGTCTCTCTCTCTGTGTCACTTTCTCTCTCTCTCTCTCATAATCATGTCCACATTCTCTTCTGGTCCTGAAAACTCCCCCTGTTTTATTTCTATGGTAAATTGACTGTTCAGAAGGAAGCATGTTGTGTTTACTGACAGCTGATGGGATGTTCCTTATGAAGTGCAATATGAATGATGTGGACACTGTGCTGTATGTAACCAGTCCTGTCTGTATGTATAGGCCAGTGCAATATGTCTGTAGTCTGCGTGTAGAAGAACGTGTGTGGTGTCGTTAAGTGGTCATCTTGTCGCTATCTGGCTCAAGACGTTCACCTGCGCAAACCTGGTCCAAAAGTGAATGGAAGTTATTTTTTAAAAAAATGCTCATCACACTGCTTTACATGAACACAGATGAAAACAACACGCACAAGCAGCGGCGATGGAAATATATCAATGAAGGGAAAACTCAGTGGAGACTGCAAAAGTAAGACGAGTAGTCCCTAACGTCACTGGAAAAATCTCTTGAGTAAGTAGCACCCTCGTTTGTTTAGCGATTTGCAGTCAGTGCACTGGTATCCCACCTGGTGAAGGAAAGAAACGCAAACGCAAAGGCAACTTTATTTCATAAGGGTAATAGATTAAGTTACAAGGACTTTTTCATCCAGCCCTCAACATGAGAAGATAAGTACATTTATTTCGACATTTACCAAATACAAACACATTCAGATGAGAACTACGCTATATTCCTGGAAAACAGAGCACTGGCAGGGGGAAAGACCTTGACCTTTTTCTGACATCCGGTCATTTACCAAACACAACAGTCTGCACGAGGTGTCCATACTGGGAGGACCAGTTCTTATCTGTGCTGTCGAGTCTTTCCACTTTGCGACAACAATCACTTAAGGACACCACAAACGTGTCACACTATTCCGCTGATGTAGTCAAGGGTTTGCTCGCTGGTGACCTCTCCTTCACTGACCCCTTCACTGAGCGGCAGTGTGTAAAATACCTTGAACACCAGGACATGTGGTTCCTAGTATGGAGTGTTGGAACACTGACATACTTCACGTGTACATACCTTGATTGATTGATTTTGTACAGTTCTGTTTTGTAAATATTTCATTGCTTCTGGAGACCAGAAATTCTACATTCAGCATTTTTGGGTATTTATAGATTGGAAGTTTTACGTGCACAGGTAACTAGTTGTACGTGTATGGGAACTAGAAATCATGTTCAATAGATTACTGTGTTGGCACAAGGTGATTGTCATTGTGTATCATATGTTATAAGCAGCTGACTGGGAACAAACAAGGTTTTCTTGTCCCCTCAAAGCTGCCTCCCCTTATGCACATTTTATTATTCAATGTAGAACCTGTAGATTTTGTCTGTGTGTGTGTCTGTGTGTGTGTGTGTGTGTTTCCTGAACGTTTGATCACACGTTGAGAATTGCCATGACCAGGACTTCTGAGGTGTCTTAACTGCCCATGAATGAGGTAGAGAATGTTTCAGGTGTGAACAAAGGTGGTGGGAGGAAAATAATGGGTATGTGTGTGACCAGCAGTGATGATAGTTAGCTGTACTGTATAGACTGTAGATTACTATACTGTAGACTGCAGACCTAGAACAGCTGTAGACGCAGACCTGAATGTGTAATTGTACATAATTATGACAATAGTACCATACTGGGTAGCCTAGTCTTTCTGAAAGAATCTGTAGTAGGTAGCATGGATTTGTTTCTCTCCGTCTTCATGTCTTCATAGCCTTTAACTTATATACTGATTCCTTTTTCGGAACTCGATAATGACGACCTATAGCAATTGCAAAGTGTGCCTCTTGGTCTATGCACACTTACTGACATCCTGAGACGAAGTTTTGTTGAAAACGTTTCTTTACGAGATACGAGTTTCTTCAAGTGTTTGTTTGTCAGTGGTTATCACGAGGAAGGATTGTTCAACTTGACGAGACATAGGACGAAAGATTTCTTGCTTTGTGAAGGAGATGTTTTCTGTCAATTGAGTTGTTGGACCTGCGTTTGTGTGGGTGTTCTCTTTCCCTGGGTGTTCTATTATGAATGAACTGGGTATTCCGGCTGAAGAAGGGTCTGGAAGTATTATTTTGATGTAGTGTTAAAAAGTGTTCAGTACTGCAATGTGTGTGTGTATGTGTGTGTGTGTGTGTGTGTGGGTGTGTGTGGTGTGTGTGTGTGTGTGTGTGATGTGTGTGTGTGGTGAGAGAGAGAGAGAGAGAGAGAGAGAGAGAGAAGAGAGAAGAGAGAGAGAGAGAGAGCAAATCAGAGCAGTTGGTAACTAGTGCCTATAACACACGTAAGGTATACAGTTTTCAGATGCATTTTGCGAAATGTAAAAGAGTAAATACTGGAACACTTCAAATAAACACACACAACACAATACAACACACACATACTGTGTATCAAAAACGTTGTTTTTGAAGAAGCATAGTATACTTTAAGGTTTGAAGTTTTTAAAAATCAAGCTAACTAGTCACATAGGAGCATGAATGCAGTGCAAATCAATGTAAAACAGTACTTGAGTGTGTTGACAATATCAATGGTGTGTGTGTGTGTGTGTGTGTGTGTGTTCAATAGTTATTTGATGCATGACAAATATCTGGTGTGGGAAATTGTGATTAAATCACGAATGAAAATATCGCCATGTATACGTGCTTGATGAAGAGAAAATGAATTGTCAGTGTCATGTACATAATCGTACAACAGGTGTTTTCTTCCCCGTGCGTTAAATGTTACCAATCCTTTTAACATACCCAGATTACATTTTCTTTGCACTGTAAACCAGGTCTTGTGCATACAGTAGGACTGGACTCAATGCATACCCAGGATCCGATCAGCGAGATAAGATCCTTTGCATAACTATTCCAAAATGAGAGGATGGAAGGACAAAGAGATAAGATCCTTTGTACATTTCAACATTAGAATGCGGGAAATATGAAGATCCATTGCAGGCGGTAGGATGAAAAGCACACCGAGTAGGATCCTTTGGGCTGTGCAGGATCCGATTCGTGGACACTGGAATATGATCCGTTGCACACGGCAGAATCATAGCTAACACAGTCAGATCAGGTCCTGTGTAGATTGTGACATCACATCAGCAGAGTCAGACTAGATAGATCCTTTGCACTCTGCAGGATCAGATCCAGGACAATGTAAAAAGACGCTATATGCAGTGCAGGATGAAAGCAGAGGAAAAAAGATCAGATCCTGTGCACTCTTCGGGATCAAACCCAAGACAGCATGGGCAGATCCTTGGCACACTGCAGGGACAGATTCAGCACAGTGGGTTAAGACCCGGTATAGATAAAAGCATTGCGCCCTTAAGATGCAGTGAGATCAGAAGATCCTCCACCCACAACGGCGTCAGATCCTTTTTTGCACTCGCTTTGTTGACTTTAGATCCCTTGCACACAGTGGTGTCCATCAGCATGCACACGGCGGGATCAGGATCCTTTGCACATCGGAAGTAGACCTCCTTTGCCACCGTGGTGGACTCAGATCCTTTGCACAGAGAGAAATCGACCATTTTTTGCACAGTGGAGTGACATCTTGCACACAGTCGGACTGGATCCTGAATACATAATTATAAACTGAGACCAGATCCGATACACATTGTAAAGAACCATATATCTTGTTTTTGCACACACGGTCATGCATGCCTAGCCGGCCACTCAAGGGAATACACAACGACTGAGAAGCGGTGGACAATGAAACAAAGGATGGACAAAGCAAGGAAGAAATGATGGACAAAGGAAGACAGGATGGACAAAGGAAGACAGGATGGACAAAGGAAGAAAAGACGGAGAAAGAATCAAAGGATGGACAAAGAAACAGAAAATGGAAAAAGAAAGAAAGGGTGGGCTAAGAATGAAAGGATGAACGAAGAAAGAATGAATGGACAAAGAAACAGCAGACAGAGACAGAAACAAAGAATGTAATTATGACAGCGGGAGAAAAAGCAGGAATGAAGAAAGTAAAAGATGGACGTAAGCTGGAAAAAGTTGCGAAACAAGCTGTCATGGGATTGATGTTTGTTGTAGACTTGTCTTGTGTAGAGTTCAGAAACTGTATTATTTAGCGTAGTGAGGTAGTCAGTCATGTAGTGGACATCAACATGGTATAGACGGTCAAGTCATGTAGTGGACATCGACATGGTATAGACGGTCAAGTCATGTAGTGGACATCGACATGGTAAAGAGGGTCATCATTGTACAACTGCATTATCACCAGTATTCTGAAATATTCGTTTTTCATACAGCCAGTCGTATTTGTTATTATATGGCTTGTTATCGATTGTATGATATGCGTATACAGTGCTCTATGTGCGAGCGTGCATGCACACATAATGGTGCATGTGTGCACGCGTGTACTTCTTTGCATGTACTTATGCATGCGCGTGCCACACATAGCCTATACACACACACACACACAAATACACACACGCACGCACGCGCACGCACACACATATACACACAAACACGCACGCACGCACACACACTCACACACACACACACACCACACACACACACACACACACACACACACGCACGCACGCACGCACGCACGCACGCACGCACGCACACACACACACACACACACACACACACACACGGAACATTCGCACTCGCATCCACTCTTACTTCTCCAAGTGCACATAATTACAAGTAACATATTACTTATCTTCATAACTTTGTGAAAAAAACCCCACGAGCAATACAGCTTTAGAGTCACTTACAAACACAAACACATGTATACAAGCACACATACACTTCTTTCATCATCATCATCTTCGATGTCGTCGTTCTTGTCCTTGTTGTTTTACAAACACACTCATACATGCAAGCGCAGACAGACATATCTAAAACAGCTTTTTACATACTCTTCTGTCTCCACTAAACGCAGGCTATTGAAATATCTATGCATGCTTTTTCACTATGACATGTTTTCAGAAAAAAAAGTTTGGGTTTTTTCTTTACGTGGGGGAAAGGTAATGGCAATGGTAAATGGTGTTTGGGTTTGCTTTTTATTGCACACACAGGGTGGGCAGGGAGTGTAGTATTTTTGGCTGTAGTAGACTGGTTATCTGGACAGGTTTCTTAATGTTGCGTTGCTGGGAGCTGGTTGGTGGTGATCTTTCTATGAGTCTGATGAGTTTGAGTTAGCATGGAGTATTGTCAGTGTTGTGATCGTGGTAAATAAACCTACGGCTGCATTTGAAATTTTGGTCGTGTGTGTGCGTTAGTGTGTTAGTGTGCGTGTGTTGGTGTTTGTGTGTGTGTTAGTGTGTGTGTGTGTGTGTTTTAGTGTGTTTGTTTGTGTGTTTGTTTGTGTGTGCGCGCGCGCGTGTGTGTTAGTGTTAGTGTGTGTGCGCGTGTGATGTGTGTATTTGTTAGTGTGTGTGTGTGTGTCAGTGTTAGCATGTGGGTGTGTTAGTGTGTGTATGTGCGCGCGCGCGTGCGTGCGTGTTCCAGAATAACTGAGCGGCAACTGTAAGTTATAAACACATGAAAGTAGTACAAACGATCCTCCTGAAGACGATTTGCGGAACCTGAATGGTTCAACAGCACCTGATCTGTCTTCTATTGACAAATAGCTGCAATCTTCAAATGTACGCTCATAAACACTTTTTAATATTTATTCTTCATGTGTAAAGTGACATATTAAGCCGACGCACTCTCTGTATTTGAATTCCAAAGTTTGGATAAAAGGTATCCTCAGAGTAAAATTATGCAATTTTGTGTTGTTCCTTGGATAGAGGTTTGTGGTTCACCAATGGCGACATTTTTGCGTATGCGACCAACTTTTGCCCACAATTAAGGTAGCTGCATTTCGGTTGCGGAGAAGAGTTAAAATAAAAGCTTCTCGTGCTGTGTTTTAGCTACACCATTAGCGCAGTTGGTGACATCACCTCTCCTTGTCTTGACATCCCATCTGGAGGTTTGTTTGCTTTGGTTTCTTCTCTTTCACACCTGCATTCACGTGGTAAGGGATGAGGTTTCTTTGCATGTTTATTAATTATGTATAGGGGGAAAGACATAGAAAACACAAATCAACAATATAATTATATTCATAAGCATGTGTGAGATTTTATTCATTTTCAGATCCACATTCACTCTTACTACAAGCTTTTTCAGTCATACCCTTTGGTTTAAAGCAGAGGAATGGAGGATTTCAACAAAACAAAATAAAGCAGATTTTTGAAAACAAACCACAAAGCCTCTGAATAATTTGCAATCATCCCCTCCTTTTTTAAGCTTAAGGTAGAATTCAGCGCTGTAAGGGGGTATCTTGCTTTCTTATTAGTTACCTTGGAGTTTCCAGATTATCTGAAAAAGGCAACAAACATTTTTATAGGAAAACAATTAACGCTGAAAAAGAAAAGAAAGCAAGTCAAATGTCACTTAATTTTTATGAACAGGGATGATCACAACATTAGCCATTTTTCTTTCAGTGGTATAATATTTCTGCAAAAACGTCACAGAGGTTATCTCCCATAATGTAGTAATTTTCATTGTGTAGTAATTGTGTTTGAAACTATCTACAATAGCGTGATCTTGTGGGTTTTTCATTTTTGTAGAATACACAGTTGCTGAAAAAATCGCGATGGTATTGTTATCACCAGAACGTGCATTCACAAAGAACCGTATCAAGATGATACCACAGATTCTTTTTGTGTTACAGGTATGACTCACTGACAAAAATCATACCATATATAATAAACATAAAGGTTAACAGACTTTGCAAAAAGTCGTTGTAATAAATTCTCATGAATATTTTCATCAAAATCAAACTAGCCACAGAGTCAGTTCAATTAACTCGAGTCAAGAAGTGAAACCAAACATAGTCTACCAATTTTGTGATTTGGGTGTTTGCGGAAAACACATCTGTTTTTAACGCAATTGACGGGGTCTGCCCTTCGTTTTTGATCCTCGATGAAAGAAACAAAAATTATGCCAAATGCCACTAAGGTTTTGCTGTGGTGGAGACTGTGCGAAATGTGGCAATAGAAAATGCTTCTAATATCTGAAAGAAGAAACACTCCGCATGGACAGAGACATTTTTGTGTATCAAGTACAGAAAATAACAAAGGAAATAATGTTTTGGAAATGATGCATTCCTGTTGCTTTTATTTCAGAATGTCCACGAAATCTAGAAGTAAAATCAGTGTGATTTTTGTTTTTTAATCACCTGAAGTAAAATAGCATTTCTTGCAGGGAAACGTTTTTAACTTTTTTGCCTTGAATTTTTTTTTCTCCCTTTTGCTTTGACACCAAGTCCTTGCTATAAGCGATGACAAAATAATATCAGCAAAACAAAGTACAGGAGAATTTATTAGACGTAGATTCCCTTAATATTGTGGTAGTTTTTGTATGCCAAAACAATCTATGTTTAGGTTTCATTCTATGATTTTAGCTGCTTGAAAAAATTTCATGGCGGAGATTTTCTTAACCAGAATGATTTGTCAGTGAGATTGTATATGCTTCTGTTAGTTTCCTTTCAGATGTGCTAAAGACTTGCTGGAAAGACTGGGGCCACCTGGAAAGTATTATCCTCTTGGTATTTTATATCAGCACAAGTCAGTGTCATCAAAAATATTGCTGTGCATCGGTACATTTATGCAATAAAAACATAGAAAAACCACATTTTTACATCAAAATAATGCATTCACATTGTTGTATACTAGTGAAAAGCAGCAAGCATTTTAAAACTGTTACCTTAACAGAATGTAGGTTACATCAGCATGTTTCCATTCTTACATAAATGCAGATTTTTTCTAACGCACATTCTTTCTATATCAGACCATATCTGCATAAAAAAACTGTATGCATCAATGTATATGTACATCAATAAAAGATTGTCCTTTATCATAAAAATCATATCTAAAGGAACAACTAAAATGTTGTGCAGGAGTATACATTCAGATCAACAAACTAACAAGTCACTACATATCTACATCATCAACATGATAACTCTCTCATCAGCAAGCATAGAACAAACGCATCAGTATTTACACAATAACACCTGCATCAACACATACTACATAATTATCAACTCACTAATAAATTGTAGTACTACGGATCTGCACACAGGCAATGTCTCCCATCAATGTATACTTATTTACATCCACACAAAAGATGGACTGCATCAGAACACGACTTCTTTCCTCCTCTCTGTGTCCCTTTATTCGACCCCTAAGGTGCTCAAAGCATGGCACTGAACAGAGGTTTACCAGATTCCTCCATTTATGGCCTACATCCGGCAAGGGATGGATGACGCAGACATAACCAGCATGCCCCTCGCTATAAAAAGAGGGAGCAGATCCTAGGACTTCTACTCACAGTCCCTAAATCGGAAAGCTCCGCTGGGATGTTAATATAATCACAACAACAAGAACGTCAGGTTCAGAATGTCCAGAACATGAACACACCGAAAAATTCAACACGTGTCCCAAGACCTCCTTGAGGAGTTAAGGAAGAGGTCAGTCATGTAGCCTGCCACCTAGAGGAGTCATTATTAGCCCTCCACTGGTATTTGTAGCTGGGTTTATCTACTGGCTTTCCCCCAAGTGTTTCATTGTAAGTTGGCTATCTGATGCCTTCCGTCGCTTCACAGAAACTGTTGTCGATTATCTGTATGATAAAATCGCTTCAGCTTGAATGTACATACAAAAACATCATGCATTTATACAATCAGTTAAGTATTGCAACTGCACAAAATATTGTATCAATAGAAGAAGTTTTGGCATTTGTAGCTAGTTACAGTAACAAGTCATGCTTCGACACACTGAATTGACATCAATAAAAGGTACATACACTTTGACATCAACAAAACAATGCCCCACATCAGTACATGTTTACACCAGCCAAACGGTGGAGGCATTTCCGTAAAGTTTGCTTGCAATGTCACCAGCCAGAACAAAAACAACATTGTAGCATTTTCCTTCATTAACGGATAGAACGGAGATATAAACCTTTACTAGAAAGACAAAGACAGGGAGACAAGCAGATGCAGTTGCTGTTTTTGGTTCTCAGCTTTGTCTTAAAACTGGTGACTAATCCGTCCCTTTGTAGGGGTGGAGGAGAGGGGGCAGGATAGCCTAGTGGTTAGAGCATTCAGCTGGCAACTTGACGGCCCGGGATAGAGCCCAGGTTCGGGCCCCCACCAAGACACTCATTTCAAGGGATTTACTCCCGGGAGATAGCATCATCACTGACTCCACTACCCCAAAAGTCCTTCAGATGAAACAATAACCCGAGGCCACGTGCACGAACGCACGCAGAACATCTTGCGCACACGTTAATCCCGATCCGCTTTATGGAAGTGTAAGCCATTCGTGGTGGTAAGAAGGGATGCAACACACATGCACACTGGTGTTGGGTTTAGACATCATCCTCGAAGTCGGAATGCGGCTACCTTCATGGACGGTAAAATCGGTCGTATAAACAAAAAATCTGATCTTTGATAAACCTCAGAGCTCCAGCCGAGAAACAAACAAACAAACAAACAAACAAACAAAAAGACGTGCTCACCTTCGTTCATTTGGTCATGAACTGCAATAGCAGTTTGTTTCTGTATTCTTCTGATTTCTTTGTTTCATCTTACCATGTTTTCTGATTTGACTAAGGTTTTATATGACCCACCACATGGTCAATTTGCCTTTCTAATAAAAGGGCTGCCTGTCTATTTCTGTGTGTCAGCCCCCCCTCTTGTTTTTCCTCCATATTTCCATTCGTCGGTTGTTTTTTTTAACGTTTGTAACATTTAACAATACTATTTACAAACAATGTTGGTCATTCCCACATGTGAAGTAAAGATTATTCAGAATGTAGCTTTTTACTTTTTAGCATGCTTGCTTGCCAGTCCCGTCGAAAAAAATGTTGTGTGTATGTGCACATTTTTTTAACTGTCATTATTGCATGCACATGCACAACGACAAACTTTAGGGTCTTCTGTTTGCTTTTTGAAGAAACTTATTGATTTTTCTCCCTGTATAAAATACTTACCTGTATGTATACTGGTGAAAAGTATAAACATCCTCGGCTTAAAACTGTACACCTCTACTTATTTTCAGAAAAACACTAAACTTCCCTCTCCTCTATTTTTGTTATGTCTGCAGACAAAAACCTACCCACCCTCTCTCCAAATCCCCACCATTTGATAAAATCTAGTGAAGCGTTCTTAACCAGAAAACGATTTTGACCTCCCAGAAATTCTGCAACCAAAAAAAGTATGGACGACAATCAAGGGCAGTCACTATCAGCATCGTGTAGCTTAAGTCCCTTAGATCATCGACACAGATCTGTTGAACAGTAATGGCCGGCCTTGGCGGTTTTCATAAGGAAAGGGGAGCACCAGCAGCAATAGCAGCAAACAAAAAACACAAAAATGATGATGATTGTATACAATGCCCATTATCAGCAAGAAAACCGCTAATTGGCTTGGACAAAAGGCGAACAGCCTGGGCAAACACACACACGCACCGTGTCTTTCGCAATCATCCTGTAAGATTGTCAAGGAAGCGGACTCAGTATCGTACGCGGTGGTTGCGGCGTCGGTTTCTGTCCCGGCGCTGGTATCTGGAGGACCAAGGGATGAAGGGCTCACAGCTACACTTGAGGACATCATCCACCTTGTGTAGCACTCCGTTCACAGCCAGCTGGTCAGTCTGAGTGTGCACACACACACACACACGGCAGCGGTTAGCATCGCAGTGTTTTGGGTTGTTTATTTTTCCATAAGAGAGAGAGAGAGAGAGAGAGAGAGAGAGAGAGAGAGAGAGAGAGAGAGAGAGAGAGAGAGAGAGAGAGAGAGAGAGAGAGAGAGAGAGAGAAAGTGTGTGTGTGTGTGTGTGAATTCAAGTCAATTTTTTTATATTTCCAGATGGTACATTGAACAAGCAATATATGTGTGTGTGTATGTGTGTGTATGTGTTGTGTGTGTGTGTGTGTGTGTGTGTGTGTGTGTGTGTGTGTGTGTGTGAGTGTGTGTGTGTGTGTGTGTGTGTGTGTGTGAATTCAAGTCAATTTTTATATATTTCCAGATGGTACATTGAGTAAGCAATATATGTGTGTGTGTGTATGTGTGTGTATGTGTTGTGTGTGTGTGTGTGTGTGTGTCTGCATGCGTGCGTGTGCGTGTGTGTGTGATTTTATTTTATTTCTTTTATTCTTTTATTTCGAGGATAATGGAATAGGCACTCATGTGCTTTTAAAAAAATCCAGTCCCCTGTGTGTATGCAGTTTTGTAAATTTTGTCATCCATTCCTACCGGCACACAATGGCCTACTCTTCAGAAAAACGTAACGGGTTTTAACGTGTGCACAAGATGTTCTGCATTCGCACACGGGGCCTCGGTTTATAGTCTAACCCGAAGGACTTTTCGGGAGAGTGGAGTCGGCACTGATGTTAACTCCAGGGGAAAAATCCTCTTGAACGAGATTCGAACCTGGGTCAGCAGTGTGTCTGTGTGTGTGCGCGCGTGCGTGCGTGCGTGTGTGCGCGCTTGCATGACTTTGTGTATGTGTAAATGTGAATAAAAATTAGGGGGAAATGCTCGTCTTCATGTTATTTCTTTTCCCTTATTTTCTCTCTGTTTCATTTTCAAAAAGCTTCCTTTTCTTTCAAATTCTCAAGGAATGCATGCCAAACTAAACCGAGAAATTATCGTTTTTAAACTTGAATATTATTATTCACTGACTTTTTTGTTTTACTTCTCCTCTGTTCCGCCCATTTGAGTCACTACGTATTAGTAGTTTCCCTTCAGCTTCCCTTTCTTTTTTTCTTTACCTTTCTTGTCTTCCCTAGTCTCTTTCTGTGTTTTCTGTTTTGCTTTCTTTCCTACTTGTTGCTACTTTTTTTTTTCTCTCTCTCTCTTCGGTGATTTTTGTGGGGATTTTTGTGTAGATATTTTTTCCGTATACTGTGTAAGTGTATTGCTATGGGCTTTATTTTATTTTATTATCATATATATGCCTAAGGGCGGGGACTGGATGTAAAAAAGCACATGGGTGCTTATTCATTATCCTCGAAATAAAAGAATTTGTCATTGTCATTGTCATTGTCATAGTTTTTCTTCAATCTGCATTCCTGTTTCTTGCTCTACATACATATCCAAAGCATTTTTCAAAAACCTACCTCTACTACCTTTCACCAAGTTTCAGAACATAAGCAACAAAATATATGTCCCACATAGGGTGACCCCGAAAGACGATAAGCCTTGAATAACTTTTGATTTGTTTTTGCAAGATATAGCGCTATATAAAATTCCATTTCTTGTTCTTGTTCTTCTTGTTCTTGTTCTTGTTCTTCTTCTTGTTCTTCTTCTTCTTCTTCTTCTTCTTCTTCTTCTTCTTCTTCTTCTTCTTCTCCTCCTCCTCCTCCTCCTCCTCCTCCTCCTCCTCCTTATCATCATCATCAGTCATAATCATCAATCATCAATCATCATCATCATCATCATCATCATAATTATTATCATTATCATTATTATTATTAAAGAGCCTGGTGGACTCTACTAGAACGCTGACCTGTCTGACGTAGATGAGGTCGTTGACCAGGAGGCGGTCCTGGGTGTCGTAGTTGAAGACGGTGAGGTCTCCCTGGCGTGACTTGATGCTGTAGGAGCCTTTCTTGGGCACCTCACAGCGGGGAACCATGCGGTTGATGATGTGCCGGTCCACGAACTGGGAGACAGAGAGAGAGAGAGAGAGAGAGAGAGAGAGAGAGAGAGAGAGAGAGAGAGAGAGAGAGAGAACTCGAAAGATTTATTCACAAAAAGGCCATTGGCCCATACATGAAGGGGGGGTTGCCGAGCTGCTTAGTATTTTAGTGAGAAAAATAAGGAAGGAAAAAAACCACCCAAAATGTTATTGTATACCCACAGCCACCACAATAAAAATCAGTT
>CM054144.1:27194065-27209065 GCA_028751875.1 Rapana venosa
GGTCTGGGTATTATTCAGATGAGAAGATAAACCGACGTCCCATGTGCTACATAACATTATTTAGCGCTCATAAAAGAACCTACGGCAACACAAGAGTTGTCCCTGGCAAAATTCTGTAGAAAAAAGCCACTCTGATAGGGAAACAGTTACAACTGCAGACAAGAAAAAAATGGGTGGCGCTGCTCTTGTGGCGACGCGCTCTCCCCGGGCGGGGAGAGCAGCCCGAATTTCACGCAAAGAAATCTGCTATGACTTAAAGTGGTATGAAAATAAAAATGTAACAACAACAAAAATAAAGAAAACGAAAAGACAGACCTCTCTGAAGACGTTGACCTTGATGTTGGCGTCCAGGTATGTGTCGAGCTCCAGGTTACCGATCAGCTTGTCGTCGGTCAGCTGGCCCTTGACGATGTGGTAGTCCAGCAGCCTGTCCACCATCAGCGGCTCCCGCCTCAAGGCAGCCTGGGCACTCCACGGCAGCTCTGCAGACAGCGGGGGAAAATGAAGGGGGTGATGACATTAGTCCAGTCAAACGAGTGATGACATTGGTATGATCAGTCAAAGGGGTGATGTTATTGGTCCAGTCACAGTGGTGATGGCATTGGTTCAGTCAAAGTGGTGATGGCATTGGTTTAGTTAAAGTGGTGATGACATTGGTCCAGTCAAAGTGGTGATGGCATTGGTCCAGTCAAAGTGGTGATGGCATTGGTCCAATCAGAGGTGATGGCATTGGTCTAGTTAAAGTGGTGATGGCATTGATCCAGTTAAAGTGGTGATGACATTGGTCCAGTCGGTCAAAGTGGTGATGGCATTGGTTCAGTTAAATGAGTGATGACATTGGTTCAGTCGGTCAAAGTACTGATGGCGTTGGTCCAGTCAAAGTGGTGATGGCATTGGCTCAGTCAAACAGCTATCTGACTGGACCGGTCCTGACATGGCTGTGTTGTCGCGAAAGGCTGAAGACAGACCAGCCTGGGGAACACTGTCCACCAATGCGTCTCTCACCACCCCCCCACCCCCCACCACCCGGCCACTCCCCCAAGGACCATCTAGATCATGGCACTGATGATGATGATGATGATGATGATGATGGTGATGATGATGATGATGATGATGATGATGATGATGATGATAATGATGATGATACTATTTACGATGATGATGAGGTTGGGTGATATTGTTTCCAGTGTTGTGTTGGGTTGTTTCGTGTTGTTTTGAGCCATGTAGCGCTACGCTGCGTTGTGTTGTGTTGTATTGTATTGTATTGTATTGTATTGTATTGTAGTGTAGTGTAGTGTAGTGTAGTGTAGTGTACTATACTATGTGATAGGAAGACAACATCAGAGAGTGGACTGGCCTTGAATGGAACGAATTGCTACGGAAAACAGAGGACCGCGGGGAGTGGAGGATGCTGGTTGCAAAATCTTCATTGGTGCCCCCACGGTCCACTGGGCTAAAGGATAGGTGAAGGTAAAGGTGGGAAGTGTGTTGTGCTATGTTGCATTGTATTGTATTATATTGATTTGTATTATATTATATTATATTATATTATATCATATTGTACTGTATTGTACATATTGTATATATCGTACACACTTAAACATAGCACTGTGATTATAATTATTGTGTTACTCTGTCCGCTAAAACCTAGCTTTGTACGGAATAGCCCTGCATTGTACTGTTTGAAAAGCTTTGCATAATATGGTGGAGTGTTATACTGCATTGTATTATATTACAATATACTAAATTATAATAATAATAATAAATGGAACTTATATAGCGCTATATCTTGCAAAGACAAATCAAAGCGCATGCATTCAACCTAATCTTACACAGTCATGCAATAAATGATAAATAATCAATAGTTTAAACAAACAGACATTTACAAACATGGTGCGCTGCAGGCAAAATCTATGAAATAAAATGTAAATAGTCAAATGTTTTTCAAAAGCACACACACACTCACACAGGTCGTATACTTTAGCAGGGAGATAGGACATGGATTAGTGAAGGTGGGATAGTTCTGATATGAAACAGGAAGGGGGGGATCTTAGGTTTGAAATAAATATGTCTTGAGGCTGGGTTTAAAAGTGTCATAGCTAGGTTTCTGGCGAAGAGAGAGAGGGAGCTCATTCCAGGTCGATGGACCCGAAATAGAGAAAGAGCGGCGGCCAACAGTGGATTGGTTGAATCTAGGTTTTCGTAGGCACAAGGTATCTGCAGTAGAGCGGAGGGAACGTGAAGGAGTGTACAGGTTAAGACATTCACAGAGGTAGGAGGGTGCAGTTTTGTGGATACTTTTGTAACAGAGGGCACAGATCTTGTAATTTACTCTCTGTGGCACAGGCAGCCAGTGGAGAGATTGCAAGAGAGGGGTAATGTGCTCAGATTTTTTCTTTCTGAGAACTAGTCGAGCTGCGGAGTTTTGTATACGTTGAAGGGAGTGGATAGATGATGCTGGAAGACCAGACAAAAGAGAATTGCAATAGTCCAGACGTGAAAGAATGAGAGAAGTGACAAATCTGGCTGTTTCATCGGTGGACAGGTACTTTCGAATAGCACTAATACGCCGTAATTGATAGTAGCACGATTGATAGGTCTGGGTGATGATTTTTTTCATAGAGAGTGTGTTGTCGGTAATGACACCTAGATACTTCAAAATGGTTGACTACAGTGCTCTGTTTTGGAATTGGCTATACGTGCTATTTTGTCCTGTAGTTTACCGTATACTATCGCAGGATATAAACTAGTTCTGTATTTCCTGGTTTGGATTTCAATTGTATTGCAATGTGTTGCATTTATCTATATCGTAGTGTGTTATATATTGCACTGTATTGACACTGAGAGAGAGAAAACAGGTAGAAAGACAGACAGACACAAACACGTATACACGCGCACACGCACGCACGCACCACACACACACACACACACACACACACACACACACACACACACACACACACACACACACACACACACACACACACACACACACACACGCAGACACAGGTGCAGACAAGTTGCAGGAAGCGAGGCATTGGCATTACAAAGGCAGCGGGCGTTGTCTTATTGCTGTGAATAGATGTTTTCATTGAAAACATACAGTGTGTGTGTTTGTGTGTGTGTGTATGTGTGTGTGTGTACGTGTACGTGTATATGCACGCTTACACAAGTGTATTTTCCTGCATGTATATGCGAGCATGTATGTGTGTTTGTGTGTGTGTGTGTGTATTTGTGTGTGTGTGTGTGAGAGTGTGTGCGTGCGTGCGCGCACGCGCTCGGTCCCGTGTGCGAAGGCACAAGTAGGCCATCACTTGCCGTAGGAACGGATCACAAAATTTACCCCCCCAAAAAAAACCCGTATGCACACTGATCTCGTGTTTATAAATCATGCCTGAAGCCGGAAAGCAGCTCCTCTAATGGCGAGCAAAAGTTGTCGCATACGCAAAATCTCGCCATTGGTGAACACCGGAGATGTAGCCTGGAGATAGCTGGAGAGAATAGCCCAGGACAGAGGACTCTGGCGGACTGTTGTCGGCGGCCTATGCTCCAGGGGGAGTGATGGGCCTAAGTAAGTAAGTTGAAAACAAAGCCTCTTGTTCTTCACTTTAAAACTGATGTCAAACTAACATGGTTTGGGCAACGGACAAGACTTCCCTTCCCCGCCACCCCCCTACCCCCACCCCACCCGTTCCCGTCATGAGTGTGCGCACGTAAATAATAAGTTTATATGTCTTTTCTAGTCAATGGTTTTTATATAATTGAATTCCTACATTGTGTGTGTGTGTGTGTGTGTGTGTGTGTGTGTGTGGTGTGTGTGTGTGTGTGTGTGTGTGTGTGTTGTGTTGTGTGTGTGTGTGTTGTGTGAGTGTGTGTGGTATGTGTGTGTGTAATACTTTTATTGAAGTTATCTTGGAATGTTTGTAACCGATATGAAATGTAGCTTTACCTTTATCTTTCGAGATAATGATAGTATCAATGTACCTGCCAGTACTGTAATTGCCTTCACGGTATGATGAAAGTAGTTTTGACTTGGCTTTGACTTGGCCATGCTCTGCACCTATGACCCTCTCCCCCCTTACCCCTCCCAGCCTCACCGGCAAAGGCCTCGTCGGTTGGGGCGAAGATGGTGACATTGGAGACGTTGGTCAGTTTGTGCTCCAGTCCGGCCTGCCGGGTCAGCTCCATGAACTTCTTCACCTGCATCTCGTCCAGCAAGTCCGTGGGCTCCTTCACTGCGTTTCGGAAATAAAGTTGGGAGAAGTTTGTTTTAGAAAAGGGGTAGGGGAAGCAGGAGAAGAAGAAGATGAAAACCGTGAGAAAATGTGTAGTTTAGTACACACACTGGCACTAGATATACTGCAAGAATAGTGTCTGGAGCAAAGAGCAAAATGTATAATAGTAGTAATAAAATCATAGAAATTATTATATCTTTATTGACCACGATAACAGTAATCCACCAATCAATCAGTCATTCAGTTGACTGATCAATCTACAAAGAAAAATGTTTTTTGGTTAATCCAACGATTGACGGTAAACCGCCCCTAAAACCCCCCAGCCATCGAACCAGCCAACAAACCAACTGACCTCAGACATTATACAAAACATACTAACAAAGTCAAGGAGTAATAGGCCTACAAAACCAAAACAAAGTACAAACCTCACAGTCAAACAAACAAATAAATAAACAAACATACAAACAAACACTCATCACTACTACCACCACGACGAAAACAAAATCAAACAAATGTTTCGTGGCAATATCAAAGGGACCACAGTCATCCCAACTGACAGCCTTTTAGTGGTGGACCAAGTAGCACGGGGTGTCCTGTGTGTGTAGGGGATCAAGGCAGGCATGAAAGTGACTGAACACTTGTGTAGGCCATGTTCTGACGGCCGGCTAAAATGATACAGGCATGTGCTTGTATGGATTTGCTTACAAAGGGATAGAAGAGCACCAGGCAGAATAAAGAAAGTTGTTTGGAAATACGTAAAGCTTGCTTAAAAAGCTCCATGGAAAAGTTAAATAACAATGTGTGTCTTATGCAGTTTCGTGCAGCCGAGAGAGAGACATTCATTTTCAATGTGTACGTGAACAACAGAGAATTTATCTTGTATTTTGCCTCTGGGGGTTCGTCGGGGTTAGAGCAAGCTTTAGTCTGGTTTCGAACAATAAAGTTGCTGTGAATGGTATAAGAGAGGCAGCTGAGAAATGTGTATACACATGGGGCGTAATGCACGCACGCATGCACGCACAGTCAGTCTCTCTCTCTCTCTCTCTCTCTCTCTCTCTCCTTAAGTCAGTAAACTATTCGACGTTGAGTTCTCTCTCTCACACCACCACATCACACACACACACACACACACACACACACACACACACACACACTCACCACACCACACACACACACACACACACACACACACACACACACACACACCACAACACACTCCCTCTCCCTCCATCACTCACTCACTCACTCCCTCACACCCACCCACCCACGGACCACGGCACAGACCTGAGTCAGGCAGGAGGACCTTGTCGATGCCGTGGATGACGCCATTGCTGGCCACCATGTCCTGGTCCACCACGGAAGCCTCATTGGCTGTCAGCCCGTCACGTGTGCAGCGGAACAGCACGCGCCCTTCATCCAGCGTCTTCAGGCCCACAGACACCACGATGGCGTCCCCGCAGAACACCCCCTTCACCACGTGGTGCCGGATTACCTCTGAAACCGCCACCACTAACATTCTGTGGAGGTGTGCGATGATGACCAGGTGAGGAGCACCAGACTTCAAGGAATAAACGCAAACTCAAGATGTACGGGCATGTCATACAAACATCTGGACTGGCCAGACTGTCCCACAGGGAACAGGACAAGGAAGGGAGCCGAAGAAGCAGTCAGAGAAAACGATGGGAAGACATCAACATCAGAGAGTGGACTGGCCTTGAGTAGAACAAATTCTTCGGATGAGACTATAAACCGAGGCCCCGTGTGCGAACGCATGCAGAACATCTTGCGCACACGTTAAATCCTGTTCCGCTGTTCGAAAGAGCAGGCCATTGTGTGCCGGTGGGAACAGATGACAAAATTGACAAAACCGCATACACACGGGGACTGGATGTAAAAAAAGCACATGAGTGCTTATTCCATTATCCTCGAAAAAAAAATCTGAGCGCTTTGATTTGTTGCTTTACAAGATTCAGCGCTATATAAGTTCCATACATTATTATTATTATTATTATTATTATGAAATTGCTACCGAAAGCTGAGGACCGCGAGTGGAGTGGAGGAAGCAACATCTTCAGTGATGACCCTAAGGTCTACAAGACTACGGGATAGTTGAAGATGAAGGTGAAGATACACGACAAGAAATGCTACACGAACAGGTCTGCACATTAAAGCTCCATTTTATCACCAAGTGTGAAGAGAATTTAGACAAAACAAACACACGAAACACAACAGCACAACAGGGGGACGGGATAGCCTAGTGGTTAGGACACTGCGCTCGCAATCTGACGATCTGGATTCAATTCCCGTTCAAGGGGATATTTTCCCCTGGAGTTCACATCAGTGCAGACTCCACTCTCCCCAAAAATACTTTGGATGAGACTATAAGCCGAGGTCCCGTGTGCGAACGCACGCAGAACATCTTGCGCACACGTTAAATCCTGTTCCGCTTTTTGTAAGAGTAGGCCATTGCGTGTCGGTGGGAACGGATGACAGAACTTACAAAAAACCGAATAACACGGGGACTGAATGTAAAAAACCACACATAAATGCTTATTCCATTATCCTCTATATAAAAGAATAAAACACAAATAAAACACACACACACACACACACACACACACACACACACACACACACACACACACACACACACACACTGAGAAAAGGTGATGTTCTAATCTGACCAGTATGACCTCGTCCTCATGAAAAACCCCAGAGGCGTTTCTCACGATTAAATTCCAAACCTAGCGATAAAATAATGATGATGATGATGATGACGACGAAAATGATGATGATGACGATATAAAAGACTGACAAAAAACAAACAACAAAACCCCAGCAGCTCACTCTCAGCAGTGGTGGCGTCAGTGAGGATTCTGTCCAGCAGGTTTTCGGGCAGCTGGGCGAAGGCCTGGTCAGTGGGGGCCAGCAGGGTGTAGCCACTGCCCTCCTGCCTCAGCTGCTGCACCATGTCCGACACAAACAGGGCCATCTGGAACTGCGAGTACCGGTCGTTGGAGAAGATCTTCTCTGCCAGGTTCCCTTCCTGGCTCAGTGGCTTTAACACCTGTGGGCAGGGGAGGGGGGAAAGGTAACAGAAAGTTTAGTGCGAGAGGTTCTTTCTGTTATTGTAGAAGGAAGCATGGTTTTGTAGAAGGAAGAGCTGTTTATTTATCTATCTACTCCACTGTTTTCTGTTTGTGTCTGTTTGTCTGTCTTTCTCTTTCTCTCTCTCTTTCTCTCTATCTATCTATCAATCTATCTATCTATATCTTTATATATATATATATATATATATATATATATATATTTAGATGTGGGTGTATAGTGTGTGTATGTGTGTGTGTGCGTGTTTACGCGCCAGAAAAAAGAAGAAAACTTGCATCATATACAAAAGTACCGTGTCTTTGACGCTGGATCTGATATGAAGTTGTGAATTGGCTGGGGAGAGAACAAACATCTTGCAGTGTCAAGTTTTCCTGCTAAAAGCAATGGGAAGAAACTGGAAGGAATAATAAAAAAAAAGAGACATGGGAGCAGGAGCAAACACCAAGAAAGTGCAGAAAAAGGGAACATTTGTAGCACAGAGGTTTTTTTTAATTTATGGGGTTTTTTTGTGTATCAGGGTGCTATTTATTCTGAAAAAAATGTCACATCTACACAAGAGAATCATCTGGCTTCCATGGAAAAAATTCTAGTCAGTCTATTTGAATGTAGGAATTTAGAACAATGTTGAAATACTACCAATTTTTTGACGATGACAAAACATACAGATTTTTTACATGACAAAACTACAGGAAAGCACAGAACTATATCGATGACACACACATACTTTTTTTTCGTTCCTAGGCTGGAGTTCTGAGGTTCAGAAATGGTGCGATTTTTGCGTATGCGACCGTTTTTGCCCATCATAAAGGGAGCCGCATTCCGACTTCGGGGAGCGCACAATATAAGATAACCTAAGGGAAAAACGATGCAAATGATGTGAAAGTGTCCAGTTAACAGTTTACCTTATCCACGATGTGCAGCACTCCATTGGTGCCCTTTTCATCAGGCCGTATGATACGTGCACAGTTGACGGTCGCCACCTAAACCAGACAGATGCATATGTGCAAGTATACACCAAGGCACGCACGCACACATGAATGTACGCACGTGCGCGCGTACGCACACACGTACATACACGCACTTACTCCCTCACTCATTCTCTCACACCTACACGCGAGCGCGCACAGAACATCTTGCACACGAGGCCATTGTGTGCCGGTGGGAACAGATGACAGAATTTACAAAAACCGCATAACACGGGGACTGGATGTAAAAATGCACACAAGCGCTTATTCCATAATCCTGTATATAAAAGAATAAAATAAAAAACACACACACAGAGAAGGTGATGTTATAATCTTACCAGTATGACCTCATCCTCATGAAAATACCCCATAGGCGTTTCTCGTGATTATTCCAAACCTAGTGATAAATATGATGATGACGATAATGATGATGACGTTGATGATGATGCTAATGCTGATGCTGACAATGTTATATGGAACTTATACAGAGCTGAATCTTGAACAGGAAACAAATATAGGCATAGGTATGAGCTAAGTTCCACAGTCGTACAAGTTGACTTTTCTTTGAACTGTTGCACTTTTGACTTCTTTCCATTGTACACAAATTATTACCCCAAAAGGTTACACATTGAATGGTCCTGTAGGCATGCAGCTTGACTCATCTGTAAAGGCGCACATACTGACTCATAAGCACACATGTTAACCTTTCTGTGTCGATGTCATTTGACTCACCCCTGTTAAAGGTGTCCACGTGACTCATCACACATAGCATAGGGCAGACATGATGTTATACTGACTCACCTTAATACCATTCATCCCCAAGGACATAGAATCTGACTTGTTTCTTGTCTGACTTCTCCGGTATTGTCTCACGTAAGCTGTATTATTTGGGGATTCACACCTCATGCATACTCCTTTACTCTCTCCTAACTCTACCCCCCTCCCCACCACCACCACCACCATCACCATTTCCAGCACCCGCAAGAAAATGGCTTTCTTAATCACCCAATAAAAGTACAGATAAGCAGGTTCTTCTTTAGTCGTCGCAAAAGTGCGAATTATTAAAAAAAAAACATTTATTGTACATTGTCTCACTTTCATGTGCACACGTGTTGACTGAATAGCCTAGTGGTTAGAACATTGCGCTCGCAATCTGACGACCCGGGTTCGATTCCCGTTCAAGGGGGATATTTCCCCCTGGAGTTACATCAGTGCAGATCCACTCTCCCCAATGTCCTTCGGATGAGACTATAAAACTGAGGTCCCGTGTGTGAACGCACGCAGAACAACTTGCGCACACGTTAAACCCTGTTCCGCTTTTCGTAAGAGTAGGCCATTATGTGCCGGTGGGAACGAATGACAGAATTTACAAAACCGCATACACACAGGGACTGGATGTAGAAAAGCACACAAGTGCTTATTCCATTATCCTCGATATAAAAGAATAAATAAAAAAAGAACTGATACACTCTTCGTGGGTGCACAATCTGATTAGTTCTCTAAAACACCGACACTGACTGACAAGTCTGCAGGCATAGGTCTGCTTCTTGTTTCGCCCTGTTATGTATAGTAATGTCCGCCAAGCATTGGCTTCTTGTTTTATGACAAAAGCGTTAAACGGGGTGTCATTTTTATTGGGGGGCGGAGTGGGGGGGGGGGGGGGCCTTGGCTACAACTCGAGGTTCCCGTTGCATGCCACCATTAAGGTAGCCGCATTACAAAGATGAAACCTAAACAGCTAAACAGGACATGCCTTTTTATACGTAATTTTTGCTATCTGTTCTTACCAACACAAATGGCCTACTCTTCAGAAAGGCAGAACGGTAGCCGCATTACGGCTTCAGAGACGATGTCTAAACATGGCATGCTTTTTATATTCGTAATTTTTGCCATCTGTTCTTACCAACACACATGGCCTACTGTTCTGAAAGGCAGAACGGGTTATAACGTGTGCGCAAGATGTTCTGCATGCATTCCCACACAGGGCCTTGGTTTATATAGTTTCATCCGAAGGGCTTTGGGGGGGGGGGGGTATTGTGTTGGGAGGAGAGCTACTAGTACAGATGTTGACTCAAAGGGAACAATTCCCTTGAACAGGCGTTTCTGTGGTGGTCGAACCCAGGCTCAATCCCAGGCTGTTGAATCGCGTACAATGCTCTAACCACAAGGCTGTCCCGTCCCTAATTAAAAAAATCAGTATATACTATGTTGCAATGATCTACCTTGTATTTTTTGTGACATCTCATTGTAAAGTGTCTTATTGCATAATTATTGTCGCCTAAAGCATTTTTTGCTAGGTAAAATCTGTATGAATTCTGTTCTGCTCCACTAGGAAAAAAGGCCACACCATAGTGTAGTGCTTTTTAAGAGTTTTCATATAATCTGTGTGTACATGTGTTTTCCGATAAAACGTGGCTTTATTAAACAGAATGTTACCAGCTTCATCTTTCTTGTTGCCCTACGTTCTCATAATTTGTACAAACTCTATGTTTCAAAAGGAGGTATCGTAATGGTCTTTCATCGAAAAGACTTTCAACGGAACCACAACTCATGGTTTGGTGAATGGAGAACATGCGCGCTTGAGAAGGACTGGAACCTGGGACCTTCCGTTTTCTGGAGACATAACAATATTGATGATGATGATGATGATGATGATGATAATGATAATAATAATAATAATAATAATAATAATAAACTTTTTTAAATACACATCCATTCATATTCATAATCACTCATATTGATTTATCCGCAGAAGCGTACATATCGAGTCACCTCAAACAGGCATACATACTAACCTAATGATCTCACTTGCCTAAAATATAGTGATTCAACACAAAGGCAACACGTTGATGACTCCTGTGGAAGGACTCACCCCATAGGCATACTTGTTGACGCGGACTTTTTTGTCTCTGTACAAAGTGACGAACTGCTGGTTGCGAGAGCGGAAGGTGCTGAGCGGCAGTTTGCCCGGGGCCACGTGATATGATATCAACGAATCGCCGCCGGCCCTGGGCTCTAAGAAAGGTCTGTGGACAACGGGTCAGAGCATACTCATATTTGCTGCTATATCAATACATTTTAAATAGAAATATACTTGTGTTACGCACTCACAAGAAATTAGAAAACTCTGGTCCAATTTTGCTCCCACACCCGCAAGGTAAACCCCACCGATCACACACACACACACACATGCACGAATCTTGGGTGTATTTTATTTCTTGCCAATTTATTTACTTTTATCTGTAAGCTTTGTAGGCTTCTATGGCAATAAAGGATGCTCTGTTCTGATCTGCTGTGCTCTTTTCTGTTCACACACACAACACACACACACACACACTTACTCACACAACACACACACACACACACACACACACACACACACACACACACACACACGGACACACACACGGACACACATACGGGGTCAATTCCCGTTCAAGAGGATATTTTCCTCTGGAGTTAACATCAGAGCAGACTCCACTCTCCCCAAAAGTCCTTCGGATGAGACTATAAACCAAGGCCCCGTGTGCGAACGCACGCAGAACATCTTGCGCACACGTTAAATCCTGTTCCGCTTCTCGTAAGAGTAGGCCATTGTGTGCCGGTGGGAACAGATGACAAAATTGACAAAACATACACACGGGGACTGGATGTAAAAAAGCAAATAAAATAAAACAAAATACACACACACTCACTCACTCACACATACACTCACACACAGACACTCAAACACACACACACACACACACACACACAAGCACACACACACACCCTCACTTACACACTATCACACCACACACACACTCACTCTCTCACTCACACACACACTCACACACACACTCATTCACACACACACACACACAATCACTCTCTCACTCACATACATACACACACACACACACACACACACACACACACACACACACACACACACACACACACACACACACACACACACACACGCTTCCACCCCGTCGATACCACAGCTAGCTTACTGGATGTCCTCAGAAGCTTCGCTAAAGGCCTGGTCAGACGGGGCGAAGACAGTGAAGCCTCCCTGGTCACTCAGCAAACGAGTCATGTTGTTTCTCTCCACATGCTTGACAAACTCCGACAGACCCAGCTCTCTGGCGGTGTCCACCAAATTCTCTAAGGGCTTTTCTGCACACACGCACACACACACACACACACACACACACACACACACACACACACACACACACACACACACACACACACACACACACATGACAAGAGGAGAAGCCACATATTAGTTCTTGAAAATCACAACAAACAAACAAGAAACAAAAAAACAAAAACAAAAACTAAAGGGAGAGGGATGGGGGAAGAAAAGGATCAGGAACAAGGAAAAAGGAAGGATGGCAGGTGGAAAAGAAAGGCGATAGAAAGAATGAATGAAAGAAAGAAAAAGAACAGAAAAGAAAGAAAGTAAGAAAAGGTAACAGGATGCAGAACATAATTCATTATCAACTCTTTGATTTTATCGGCTACGCGTTTAATTTGCTATGAGTCAAAAGTGTGATTAATTTAACGTCAGGGAAGTACTTAACACGTGTAGTTTGTCTCTTGCCTGCTGGTCCTGTCTGTCTGCCTTATGTGAGTGTCTATCTATCTGTCTTGTCTGTCGGTCTGTCTTGTCTGTCGGTCTGTCTTGTCTGTCTGTCCTGTCTTGTCTGTGTCTGTGTGTTTGTCTTGTCTGTATGTCTGTCTGCACGTCGCCAGCTGTGAATAGTTGCTTCAGAAATAATTCTCCTTCTGACATTTCATAGCACTGTCTGAGTTTTCATAGAAATGATAAGATACAGCGTATCCCATCTTCATTTTTCTTCTTTTTTATATAAAAAATAAATTCTAGAATCATGTGAAAACAAATTGTGTGCGTATGCGTATATGATTGTTTACCTACACACACACACACACACACACACACACACACACACACACACACACACACACACACACACACACACACACACACACACACACACACACGTGTGTGTGTGTGTGTGCTTGTGATGTGTGTGTGTGTGTACTTGTGTTTGTGTGCTTGTGTTTATGTGCTTGTGTTTGTGTGCTTGTGTTTGTTTGTGTGTGTGCTTGTGAGTGAGTGAGTATGTGTGCATGCAAGCGTGCGTGATTGTGTGTGTGTGTGTGTGCGCACACACGCACGCACGCACGCGTATGCGCGCGCGCGCGTATATGTGTATGTGCCTGCGTTTGTTATATGTGGGATATCCTCAGTTAAGCACAACAGTTCAAACAGATCAAACAGAACAAGAAAAGCACTAAGAACAACAGACGAGGTTCAGGCAAGTTTACATAATGCAGCACACATGAAGCAACAAACGGACGAGCACTGGTGGTAGTAGTGACTGGAGAGAAAGAAGACTAAACACAGGGCCTGTGTGCAGGGGCTAGGCTGTTGCATGTTGTATACAGAGTAGGCCCAGAAAGCAGGTGGAGGGAGGTCTATAATCTGTCTGCACGGGGGTTGGTGTGTGCGTGGTTTTTGTTGTCGTTGTCGTTGTTGGTTTTGAAAGTTTGGTTGTTGTTTTTTGTTTGTTTTTGGTTTTGTCTGAAGGAGTGAATTGTGAAAGGTTTTGAGTTAGCTCGAGAAATTCTTAGTTTGGGTGCACGGATTGAAGATGTGAGAAGATTCGATAGACAATGACGTTGGTGGTGGTAGTGGTGGTAGACGATGATGATGATGATATTGATGGTGAAGACTACAATGACATTATGCTGAAGAGAAGAAGAAAAGAGAAGAAAAGAAGAGAGAAGAAGAAGAAGAAGAAAAGAAGAAGAAGAAGAAGAAGAAGAAGAAGAAGAAGAAGAAGAAGAAGAAGAAGAAGAAGGAAGAGAGAGAGAAGGAAGAAAAGGAGGAGGGAGAAGAGGTAGAAGAAGATAGAAAGAAGAAGAAGAAGAAGAAGAAGAAGAAGAAGAAGAAGAAGAAAGAAGAAGAAAAAGAAAAGAAAAGAAAAGAAGAAGAAAAGGAGGAGAGAAGAGGAAGAAGAAGATAATGAAAACGAAGAAGAATAAGAAAGAAAAGAAGATGATGATGGTAATGGTGATTTTGATGAGTTTTGATGATGATGGTGATTTGGGTCGTAGTTACAGATGATAACGAAAATGACGACGACAACGACGATAGTAATGACGACGACGATGATGATGATGATGTGGCAAGAAAACTGTTTTGTTTTGACAAACCACGTCATAAAGAAAAACAAAACGAAACTGTTTGATATGTAAGAAAAAGCCTAAGCAAACAACATCCCAGCATCATTACAATAAAAAAATAAGATCATTCCAATTTTATAATCCGCATTTCCATCACCACCACCACCACACCACCACCACCACCACCACACCACCCCACCACCACCACCACCAACGTCATCACCATCACCATTCCCACCTCCACCACCACCACACACTACCACCACCACCACCACCATCACCATCACTCATCCCACGACCACCACCATCACCATCACCATCACCATCTCACCATCCGCACCACCACCACCACCACCACCACCGTCGTCGTCATCATCATCTCATCTCGTCGTCGTCGTCGTCGTCGTCATCATCCATCATCATCATCACATCATCATCATCATCATCAATCAATCAATCAATCAATCAATCAATCATCATCATCATCTCAT
>CM054144.1:27219065-27226565 GCA_028751875.1 Rapana venosa
CAGACACACAGACACAGACACACACAGATACACACACACACACACACACCAAACCAAACCAACCAACCAACCAACTAACCAAGCCAAGCCAAAACAAATAAAAAAGAAGACCAACAACAACAACAACAACATTCTGATAAGTACGCAGCATTCCAAATGACTCGCTTCATTCTTCGAAACATTTTCTTTACTTTTCTTCTTTACCATGATTGTGTGGCGGCGTGACTATGGTCCTACCACTATCATCCCCAGTACATGAACACCCCTCTGGATAAAAGCTTTGATATAGCATTTTGCTGGCAGGGTGAAGGGGGGAAAAAAGGAAAAAAACCAACCACCCTAAAACAAAAAAAAGCCAATACCATACCCTTTACCCATCCTCTTTGAGCCCAACGAGCCCTAGGGCAGTAATCCATCTTAGAACAGGATTAAACAAAAGCACAAGAAGCTGTATAATTACTCATACCTCTCCCCCATCCCCACCCCCACCCGACACTGGGTACGCTAGTGCAACCATCAACACACACACACATGCGCGCGCGCATGCACTCACACACACACACACACCACGCGTGCGCGATAACGCACACATACACATACGCACACACGCAAGCATGCCGCATAAGTCCTTCGGATGAGACTATAAACCGAGGCCCCGTTTGCGAACGCACGCAGAACATCTTGCGCACACGTTAAATCCTGTTCCGCTTTTCGTAAGAGTAGGCCATTGTGTGCCGGTGGGATCATATGACAAAAATTTACAAAACCGCATACAAACGGGGACTGGATGTAAAAAAGCACATAAGTGCTTATTCCATTATCCTCGATATAAAAGAATGAAATAAAAATAAATAAATAAATGCACTCACGGGCCCACCCACATATGCAGAGAGAGAGAAGAGAGAGAGAGAGAGAGAGAGAGAGAGAGAGAGAGAGAGAGAGAGATTTCCTCAAAAAAAGAGAGGCTAAGTGCATATAAGATGAAAGCAAGAAGATCAAAGTCAGAAACTGGTTTCTCCCGTACAACAGTGAAATGTCAGAGAGAAAAGAAATAGCTACAGGAGGAGAGGAAGACACGACGTTATGCTGAATAGTGTTTTTGGAGACGTTTTGCTCCTCTTGTTCTTCTCTCTGTCTCTCTCTGTCTCTCCCTGCCTCTGTCTCTCTCTATGTCTCTGTCTCTATGCGTATACAAACACATACACACACAGGGGACGGGATAGCCTAGTAGTTAGAACATTGCGCTCGCTATCTGACGACCCGGTTCGATTCCCGTTCAAGGGGATATTTTCCCCCTGGGGTTAACATTAGTGCAGATTCCACTCTCCCCAAAAGTCCTTCGGATGAGACTATAAACCGAGGCCCCGTGTGCGAACGCACGCAGAACATCTTGCGCACACGTTAAAATCCTGTTCCGCTTTTCGTAAGAGTAGGCCATTGTGTGCCGGTGGGAACAGATGACAATTTACAAAACCGCATACACATTGGGACTGGATGTAAAAAAGCACATGAGTGCTTATTCCATTATCCTCGATATCAAAAAATAAAAAAAATAATTAAAATAAAAAGTAAACACACACACACACACACACACATAATAAATAATACAAACACTAATACAACAATCATATATATACACTATATACATATATATATATATATATACATATATATAATTATTATACACTCACACCCACTCACCCCCACCCACTACACACTCACACACACAAACACGCACACTCACATACACACAAACACACACAAACAAAAACACACACAAACACACCACACAAACACACAAACCACACAAACACACACACAAACAACACACACAACACAAACACACACACACACCACCCACCCACATACACAAACAACACGACACACACACAACACACAAACACACACACACACAAAACACCCACACACACACCACACACACACAAAACACACCACACACACACACACCACACACACACACACACACACACACACACACACCACACACACACACACACACACACAAACACCACGCTCCCTCGTACCCCTCCATTTCCAAGTCGTGGATATCTTAATGCCCACACGCCAACTGCCCCCACCCCACCCCACCCCACTACCCCCTACCCCTCCCCCTTGTGCCCCTATCCACCCCCACACTCCCCACCCTCCACCACCACCACCACCACACCACCTTCCGACCTCCTTCTGCCCTGAACTTAAAGCCCTGACACTGTCTGACTAATCTCCTTTAAACCGAGTGTGATCCATCTTCCTAACGCCCTGAAATAAGATAGGAAAGTCAGTGACCTCGACCATCAATTCGTTTCTTTTCTTTTGTTTTTTTTTGGTTTTGGTGTTTTTTTGTTTATCTCCCACTCGTTGGGTTTTTACGCACCTTCAATATGCACACATTAAAGTACGTAGTTAAGTCATGACTACTTGCCAGCGTGTTTACTTTGAAGATCTCAACTCACAGAGAGACAGAGAGAGAGAGAGAGAGAGAGAGAGAGAGAAAAGAGAGAGAGAGAGAGAGAGAGAGAGAGAGAGAGACAGAGAGAACAGAGAGAGAGAGAGAGAACGAGAGAGAGAGACAGAGCGGATAGAGAAGCAGAGAGAAAGAAGAGAGAGAAACAGAGAGAGAAGATGAGAGAGAGATAGAGAGAGGAGAAGAGAGAGAGAGAGGAGAGAGAGAGGAGAGAGAGAGAAGAGAGAGAGAGAGAAGGAGAAGAGAGAGAAGAGAGAGAGAGAAGAGAGAGAGAAGAGAGAAGAGAGAGAGAAGAGAGAGAGAGAAGAGAAGAGAGAGAGCAAGAGACAGAGAGAGAGAGAGAGAGCGAGAGCAGAGAGAGACAGAGAGAGAGAGACAGACAGAGACAGAGAGACAAACAGACAGATAGTAGACAGAGGCAGAGACAGAGTACGATGGTCCATTCAAAGCAACACCGCACAGGAGAGCTGAACATTAACAACAGATTTACTAACTTCCACTCGCCTGACAGGATCCTAGCAGGTATCACATGTCCACACAGACAAGCCAGAGATTGTAAGGTAAACGCGTTCCCGTGATCTATGCGGTTGTTGGGGAGCGAGGTGTTGGAGTCTTCAGCTTCTCTAAGGACCAGCGTTTTGAGGGCGGCGCCCATCTCCTCTCCCTCGCTGCTTTACCTTCACTGACCCTAGAGAGGTCAGGGACCCATTTACAGCTGGGTGAACTAGGGGACAGTACTGAAGCCAAGGCGCACGAATGGTCACCTATGCGAAAGGCAACTACGTAAACTGCTGTTTCACCTCAGCAAGTGCCCTGAACACTGAGCTATCTTGTTTTCCAGGTATTGTTGTAATACAAAAGTCATAGCACCGTTTACAAAAAGCTATAAACAGCATGAGTAAGGGGGAATTATCCTAATGCCAGGGTGAACGGGACAGCTGAGTGCCCTCCCTCTAAGCTAAGGTTAAGCAGGTTGAGCGTGGTTACCTCTTGGATAGGTGATCTTTCAGGCGTCTTGGCTTCAGGATCCGGTACAGTCCCCCCAGTTCACCCAGCTGTAAATGGGCACCTGCCCTCTTTAGGGCAAGGAAGGTAAAGCAGCGAGGGAGAGGAGATGGGCGTTGCCCTCAATATTTTGGCACCTAGAGAAGAGAGTCTCTGACACCTCGCTCTCCAACGACCACATTATGTTATGAGAAGACCTTTACTTTGTATTATCTGAATGCAGTTATACTAGGGTTCTTTATCGATGATCATTCAAAAGTAGGTTTTCTATGAGATGTATTTTGAGGGCAGATGTGCTTAGGTATCCAACGTCAACCAGACAATTACCCGTCCTCTCTCTCTCTCACTCTCTCTCTCTCTCTCTCTCTCTCTCTCTCTCCTCTCTCTCTCTCTCTCATCTCTCTCTCTCTCTCTCTCCCCTCTTCCCTCTCCCCCCCCCCCATCTCTCTGGTCATGACCCAGGCCAAAGACTGTGTCAGTTATTGATGTAAGCTGAGATCCAGGACCTACATTTAAATATTGTTATGCTTTAAAATGTTAAGACTGTCTTCATCCAGGACAAACTTTTAGCAAAACAACGTACATGCTCTCTCCTTTTAAAGGAGAGAAAAAGCACCCTATGAAGTTGGAATATGGCTGCTACATGGCCATGCGCTAGCAAAAGAAAAGTCAAACACACAAACTTTCTCATCCCGAGTGTACTTCTAAAATTCCAGATGGGATGAAAGGAGTCGGGGTGAATATTCTGGGTCACCTCAAGTCAAGTCAAATTTTCATTTCCAGAGGGTACAATGAATAAAAGTAACACTCGCTTTCCCCCAGCCAAAGTAAAGCAGCATCGAGCGTGCTTACCACTTGGATGGGTGACCGTTTCCGCTCCTTGGCTTCAGCCCAGTCCCTCCAGTTCACCCAGCTGTAAATGGGTACCTGCCTCTTAAGGGTCAGGGAAGGTAAAGCAGCGAGGAAGAGGAGATGGGCACCGCCCTCAACATGCTGGCCCCTAGAGAAGTGAGGTCTCTGACGCCTCGCACCCCTACGACCTTATAGGTTATGGGACACATTTACCTTTTTTTTTGTACATTGAATAAGCAGTGCGTTGGCTTTTTTTTTCATCAAGCCGCCTCTAGGGTGTTAAGCTTGGGAACAGCCAACAACAACAACAGCAACAAACTTACGATCGTTTGGGTTCTATGTGTTTATGTTTGTTTACGCGTTTATTTGGGGGTGGGTTCGCTTTGCTTTTCTAAGTGAGGGTGGATATTTTGAGACCGGTTTTTATCATGTCATGATGACATCCATTGCCGCCAGTAATCTGCAATCACAGGCACACTTGCCAGATACCGCCATGACATTTTATTGGAAGGGTTGGGGTGGGAGGGAGGGGGGGGGGGGGGGGGTCATTGTACAGCTGAGGATAAGGTGTGTATGTGTATTGTGTGTGTGTGTGTGTGTGTGTGTGTGTGTGTGTGTTGTGTGTGTGTGTGTGTGTGTGTGTTGTGTATGAGTGTGTGAGTGTTTGTGTGTGTGTGTGTGTGTGTGTGAGGAGAGAGAGAACAGAGAGAGAGAGAGAAAGAGACAGAGACAGAGAGAGTGTGTGTATGAGTGTATATGTGTGTGTGTTTGTTGTGTTTGTGTGTGTATGTATGTGTGCTGTGTGTGTGTGTGTTGTGTGTGTGTTTGTGCGTGTGTACGAGTATGTATGTGTGAGGTGTGTGTGTGTGTGTGTGTGTGAGTGTGTGCGCGTGTGTGTGTATGTGTGTGTGTCCGTCCGTGCTTGCGTGCCTATATGTGTGCATATGCGCGTGCCTGCCTGTGTGCACGTTTGAGTGTGTGCGTGTGTGTATGTGTGCTCGGCGCAATGTTGGAATAGGATCTGAACAAATTCCAATCTCTTTTACCTTTCTACATCTAAAAGGTGTAGGCCTTAGCAGAGCCAAAACGGCCTGAAGCTAAGAATCCATACATTCCAATGGCGCAACAGACCCTCTGCAAGATCTGCAAGATCTGCAAGACTGCGCCTTTACTTTCCTCGTCTCTTACACATTCACACAGGCATCTGAACGCACATCCTCCATTCCCCCCTCCCTCCCCATACACGTACACGCAAGTGCGCATACATGTGTGAACATCTTTGTGCACTCACCGATCTACACACATATATGTATACACACATACACACACATACATACACACACATGTTAGTGCCTGCACACATAAACATGCACACACAAACATGTACACACCAACACGCACACACATGTTAGTGTCTGCACACATAAACATACACACACGTACGTGTTCACAACTTCACACACATAATATACACATTGAGAGAGAGAAACAGAGAGAGACAGGCAGACAGAGAAGACACAGAGAGAGATGAGAGAGAAGAGAGAAGAGATGAAGAGATATAGAGAGAGAGAGAGAGAGTATAGAGAAAAATAGAAGAGACATACATAAGAGAGAGAGAGAGAGAGAGAGAGAGAGAGAGAGAGAGAGAGAGAAGAGAGAGAATCGAGACAAACAGACAGGCAGACAGACAAAGACAAACCGATAGAAAAAACAGACAGACAAACAACAGACAAAAACAGACAGACATAAACAGACAAGGAGACGGAAAAAAAAGAAAGAAGAGAAGAGAAAGAAAGGGAGAAAGAAAGAACGAAAGAACGAAAGAGAGAAAGAAAAGAGAGAGAGAAGGACGGAAGGCAAGCAGAGGTGGATGGAGGTGATAAGAGCAGAAGTCAGGTACGTCTTCCTTAAATAACAATCAAATGTCAGGCAAGGTGCAGCTGACACCAGGATAATACTGCCACCTTGCCCCCTGCAGCCGGCAGCCCTCCCTCTTCCCACCCTTCCACCCCCGCACCCCATGCACACACACGCATACGCGTGTGCGCACACACATGCATGCCGCCTGCAGCTTTCAGGCTTTTCAGGATAGGGTATACTATGTGCAGGTACATTCTGCAGCTCGCGTTGGTCTGCCTCTGGTCTGGTCTGGATCCAACCCCTTGTTGGTACCATCCATTCAAACTCCATTCTTGTCTCTGTAGGCTGGCTAATCGTCGTTGTCATTATCGTTGTCGTTGTGGTCGTCATTGTCGTCGTCGTCGTCGTCGTCGTCGTCGTCGTCGTCGTCGTCATCATCATCATCATCATCATCATTATCATCATCATTATCAGTAGCAGCAGAAGCAGCAGCTGCCCACCACCAGCACCACCACCACCACCACCACCTACCACCACCACCACCATCATCATCATCATCATCATCATCATCATCATCATCATCATCATCATTGTTATCGTCGTCGTCTTCTTCATCGTTGTCGTTATCAGCAGTAGCCCACCATTACCACTGCCACCCTCTTCCCCACTACCATCATCATCATAATTATCAACAACACCATTATTAGCATCATCATATTTTTTTTATATGTAAGTATTGATTCTAACACAACAGCTGATACAATATCTATCACAACAATAAAAAGCTTTGATGAGAGAAAGGTATGTAATTTGTTTGATCACAAATATTTTATGAACATATTTTTTCTTATATACATAAGCTCTCTCTTTTTTCTTGTAACATAAGTAACTTTTTCAACAACAACGAAACAGTCTGATAACTTGTACAAAGTAATTTTGGATTATGAAGAAAGAGACAAGTCCGACAAAGAGGTCTACTACAAATCTGCTCAAAAATGCTCCTGAATTTGACGGCATTCTTTTCTCTTCATAACAGTTGCTATTGCATTTTTCTTAAAAGGCAACTTTAATTCAAGATTTCTTATAGTGTCTAAACATGATACTGGATCACTATGTATAAAGCATTCCGCTAAATTGTCTTTTAGGAGGAAATGGAAAGCGTGAATCTGTATTTCTTATGTGTTAACTTCTCAACAGTACGTGTAGAAGGTTTTCTGTTTGTTTTTCTTTCTGTGACTTGATCATTGCTATAAAAGATAAAAGGTAAAGGTGTCCCATCACCTATGTGGTCGTAGAGG
>CM054144.1:27234065-27241565 GCA_028751875.1 Rapana venosa
TCATTAATAGCATCTGACTACAAACAAGCAAATGTTCTACCTCTCGAAGCAAAACTTCTATACAATAAAGGGATTTTTATGCATAAAATACTGCACGGAAATGCTCCATTTGTTCTTAAGAACATGTTTACCATTAATGAATATCAACATTCACATAAGCTGAGCCATCCTTTTACGACCATTACTCTTTGCAAATCTAGTCTAAAATATTCTGGAGGATGGTTGTGGAATAATTTACCAGAATTCATAAGATCTGAATCAAACTTTAAAAAATTAAAAAACAGGTTGTAAAATTACCTTATTGATCTCTCTGACTTGAGCTGTCTGTGTCCAAAGATGTATTGAGAATAATATTATATGTATAAATATATATATATTTTTCCAATGGTATTATAATCAGAGTATATTTCGTTTTGGTATACATAGCTTTGATGATCTCTCCTTCGCCCTACCCTCCTCTCTCTCTCATGTCTGTATTCTCTCTGACACTTTTTAAAAATGTTGTTCAACAATATGGCTCGAAGAAACATTAGGTGTATTTGTCATACCATCATTCCATCAAGCTCCATAAAGTTTATATGTTATCATAATTATTTTGTTTGTGATGATGGTGGTGATGATGGGGATGATGATAGAGGTGATGACAACGATGATGATATTGGTGATGTTTATTGTGATTATTATAATTCACTTTGCTTATACTTTGTCTGTTTTCCTTCTTTCTTTCTTTCTTTTCGAGGGCTGGATGTAAAAAAGTCTTGTACTTATTCTATTACCATCAGAAAATAAAATTTCATTATTTCGTTATCTCTCTCTCTCTCTCTGCTTATCCGTTTGTGTATTAGTATGTGTGTGTGTGTGTGTGTGTGTGTGTGTGTTGTGTGTGTGTGTGTGTGTGTGGAGAGAGAGAGAGAGAGAGAGAGAGAGAGAGAGAGAGAGAGAGGTGTGTGTGTGTGTGTGTGAGAGAGAGAGAGAGAGTTTTATTTACTGATGGTTTATGGTCGTCACATAGCCAAAGGTTCTCTCAGATAAGATAAAAGTAAAAATGTTAACTCCCTCTTCCCGCTTCCAACAATTTTTTTCCAAAGCCTGTGTTCGCAGCACAGTACGAATGAAAAGTAACCTTTTCCTCTAAGACGAGAGAGAGAGAGAGAGAGAGAGAGAGAGAGAGAGAGAGAGAGAGAGAAGAGAGAGAGAGAGAGAGAGAGAGAGAGAGAGAGAGAGAGAGGAGAAGGGGGGAGGAGAGAGAGAGGGATGGAGGAAGAGAGGGAGAGAGAGAGAGGGAGGGAGGGAGAGAGAGAGAGGGAGGGAGAGAGAGGGAGGAGAGAGAGGGAGGGAGAGAGAGGAGAGAGGGAGGGAGGAGGAGAGGAGGGGAGGGGAGGAGAGAGAGAGAGGAGAGAGAGAGAGGAGAGAGAGAGAGAGAGAGAGAGAGAGAGAGAGAGAGGTTGGGGGAAATGAGAATCTTTGGCGTAAACGAGTTAACCCATTCAACAAAACAAAACAAAACAAAACAAACACATCTCTCCCGCAGATTCTGATGGTATCTTTTATGGTGACATAATGGCATGCGGTGGTCTCAGTATTGTCAAGAACTGTACAACTACCCAATACAACCTGACAAGAGCATAATAGAAGAGAAAGCAGCAACATCAAGAGCACCCTCGCCATTACCTATACTGAGGGAAGAAGTGGAAGAAGCCATCCGCAGCTTACCAGTAGGAAAGTCCTCAGGAGCAGACAACATACCAGCAGAGCTGCTCAAGCATGGTGGCGAAACAGTCATCACACATGTTACAGCTATCTGTCAGAAGATTTGGGAGACAAAACAGTGGCCAACAGAATGGACACAATCACTCATCATACCCCTGCCCAAGAAGGGGAATTTACGCCAATGCCAAAACTATAGAACAATCAGCCTCATCAGCCACGCCAGCAAGATCATGCTCAAAGTTGCTTTGAATCGACTAAAGAAGGAGGCAGAAGAACACCTTGCAGAGGAACAAGCTGGGTTCAGGGCAGGCAGGAGCACAATCGAACAGATTTTTAACTGCCACATCCTGATGGAAAAACATCTTCAACATCAGAGAGACCTGTTCCACAACTTCATCGACTTCAAGAAGACTTTCGACAGAGTATGGCACGAAGGCCTGTGGCAGGTCCTCAGAATGTTTGGCATTGAAGAAGGACTAGTGCAAACCATTCAAGCACTATACAACACCGCAAGCAGTGCAGTCCTTCTGAACAATCAGGTCGGAGACTACTTCAAAACCACAGTTGGGGTCCGACAAGGATGCCTGTTATCTCCAGTCCTGTTTAATCTGTTCTTGGAAAACATTATGAGAGAGACCCTCCATGACTTCCACTCTACCATCTACAGTGGCGGCAGACCCCTCAACAACTTGCGGTTTGCCGATGACATTGACCTCATGGGCGGAAGTAACACAGAGCTGCAAGATCTTACGACCAGACTTAAGAACAGAGCTGGAGCATATAGGATGGAGGTGAGCTCGGAGAAAAGTAAAGTACTTGTGAACAGCACGAGCAACGCCACTGCTAAAATTTACATGAACGGCCAACAACTGGAGGAGGTAGACACTTTTAAATACCTCGGCGCTACACTCACAAAGGACGGGCGATCGACGACAGAAATCAAAGTCAGAATAGCCATGGCAACATCTTCCATGACAAAACTCACCACCATATGGTAAAGTAAAGAGATCAGTTTCCCAATCAAACTAAAGCTCTACAAAGCCCTAATTCAGACTATCCTGCTGTACGGAAGTGAAACCTCGACATTGACTGCTGAAACAGCAAAGCGAATCCAGTCATTTGAAACAAAATGCCATAGAAAACTACTGGGCATATCCTGGAGAGAACAAATACCAATGAATTTGTCAAGAGTCAAATAACACGGCTGGCAGGTCCACAGGAACCCCTTCTCACCATCGTCAAGAAGAAAAAGCTGACATGGTTCGGCCACGTCACCCGCCACAACACTCTGCCAAAAACAGTACTGCAGGGAACACTCGAAGGTGGCAGAAAGAGGGGAAGACAGAACAAGTCATGGATGGACAAAATCAGAGAATGGACCAGGATGAATGACTCGGCACTACTGCGCAGAGCCGAGGACCGAGATGGATGGAGGAGGCTTACCACGGCATCGTCTTTCGTGTCTGACCCACGACCGCCAAGGTCACGGGTCTGATGATGATGATGAATGGCATGCATCAATACATTTATCCTTCCTGCAGTCAGTTCCAGTCAGTCAGTCAGCCAGTCAGTCAGTCAGTCAGTCAGAGAACGCTTCTTCCCTGATGCTATACCAAATACAATTATTGAATGGTTAATTTGTTGATACTGTGACTAGAATTTTGCTTTTATCCCTTGCCAGCACCACCTCTGGTAGATTAGCGTGGGTTTTTTTTGTGTTTTTTTTTGGGGGGGGTTCCTGGGCTAAAACTCCAACGTTTACCAATGGTGAGACTTTTAGCGAATGTGACCCTCTTTGTCCACCATTAAGGTAGCTGCATTTCAATTTCGGGGATATATTTCGGTATAACTGGAACCAGTCTTTCCTTACGTCAGAATTATAAAGTTAGTAAGGTTCTTATCATTTTTTCTTTATGCCATACTAGTATTTAACACTTGACAGGGTGTTTTTTTTCTACTTAAACCAGTTTTGGTTTATATCACGCTAGCACCTCTCCATGTATCAGTGTAAAGATATGTGCCCAGTAAACATTGGGCACACATCTTCACACTACAACCAGTGTTTTACTTGTCCAGTGCCAAAAAATAAACACTTGACATACATCTTCACAACGTAACCGTTTTGGTTTTTCATCATGCCATGCCAATAATAACCACTTGACACATAACTTCACACTGTAAACAGTTGTTTTTTTCCCCCCGTATGCCATGTCAGCATTACAAATGAGGCAGCTTTCTTCAGAATGTAAGTAATCAGTTTTCTTTAAGTCATGTCAGGATTCAACACTTGGCTTTTTACTTTACACTTTATTTTATTTTACTTCTTATTTTATTTATGTTATACCACTTTTAAGTCACGGCAGATTTCTCTGCGTGAAATTTGGTCTGCCCTCATTGGGGAGAGCGCGTCGCCACAAAAGCAGCGCCACCCATTTTTTTTCTTTTCCTGTCTTCAGCTGTACTTGTTTCCCTACCAGAGAGACTTTTTTCTACAAAACTTTGCCAGGAACAGCTCTCTTGCTGCCGTGGGTTCTTTTACGTGCGCTAAATACGTTTGTGTAACACACGGGACCTCAGTTTATCATCTCACCCAAAAGACTAGCACCCAGGCCACCACCACTCATGGTCTAATGGATGGAGGAAAATTTGGAGCCCAAACGGGGATCGAACCACCGCACACTTCTGACCCGGACTTTTCGCTTTCTAGGCAGGCGCGTTACATCTAGACCACCGATCCACTAGCTATCATTAAACAATTGGCAGACATCTTTAAACTAAAGCCAACGTTTCCTTATAAAAAGAGACAGATTAATCAAAATATTAACACCAGTCTAACCGAACACATTCCCTCTTTTAACATTTTTTTTTGTACAACCAGTTTAAAAAAAAATCCAGTTCGTTACACCTTTAAATCTTTCTCTTCGTTACTTTGATAAGAATAATTGGTAATTTCATAAGCACACATTCCTGCGGACAATTAATACATTCCAGCCGTGATTACAGACAAGGTGGATGTGCTGCTTGAAATGTTGCAAGCTGTTTAGGTCTGCTGTAATTTGTATGTACACACACACACACACACACACACACACACACACACACCACACACACACGCACGCACGCACGCACGCACACACACACACACACACACAAAAACACACACAAACGCACACGCGCCCGCTACCATTCACACGCCCCACAGACAGACACTTAAACAGATAGCTAAATATAAACTGATTACGTGTTGTTAGGAATGAAAAGATGTCTTCAGCAGCAAGCAGATTAAGTAATGATATAAAAGCTATCTAACACCGTGCATGGTCAGTAATTTCAGGACAACTCTACATTAAGGGGATGGGAAAGCTCAGTGGTCAGAGCACTCGCTTTCCCCCAGCTAATGTTAAGCAGCATCGAGTGTGGTTACCACTTGGATGGGTGACCATTTGTGCACCTTGGCTTCAGTACAGTCCCTCAGTTCACCCAACTGTAAACGGGTACCTGCCCTCTTTAGGGTCAGGGAAGGTAAAGCAGCGAGGGAGAGGAGATGGACGCCGCCCTCAATATGCTGGTTCCTAGAGAAGTGAGGTCTCTGACGCCTCGATCCCCAACGACCTTATAGGTTATGGGATATCTTTACCTTTACATTACAAACATGAAAGCAATGTGGGACCATAGCAGTATCCAAGGGAAGTCCTATTGGGAGACATTAACAAATTATACAGCTTTGTTAAGGTATTTTTATGTGGTCAGCATAGTTTTGACACAACGCTGAGAGAGAGAGAGAGAGAGAGAGAGAGAGAGAGAGAGGAGAGAGAGAGAGAGAGAAGAGAGACAGACGGGAAGACAGACAGACAAGACAGACAGACAGACAGACAGACAGAGGTCAGAGACAGAGGAAAATTGCCATTTAAAAGAATATTCTCTTGCAGCACAGTGTGTGTGTGTGTGTGTGTGTGTGTGTGTTGGTTGTGGGTTGGAGAGAGAGAGAGAGAGAGAGAGAGAGAGAGAGAGAGAGAGAGAGAGAGAGAGAAGAGAAGAGAGAGAGAGAGAGAGAGAGAGAGAGAGAGAGAGAGAGAGAGAGAGAGAGACAGAGGAGAGAGAGAGAGGCGACAACAGAGGAAAGACAGACAGAGGGGAAGAGAATATTTTTTTTTATAAAAGCAAGGTAAAATAGATGAGACTTAGACACAGACAGCAAGAAGGTTGTTTGAAGAGGAGTGTGGTGTCGTTAAATGGCTTCACGTCGCTAACTGGACTACGTCGTACAACTGTGCGAACCCTGTCAAAAGTAACTAGAAACTATTTTCAAACTGCTTGGCACATCGTTTCATATCAACACACATGACAATACGATCCAGAATAATGGCAATAATTATGAATAACAATTCAGTCGAAACTGTAAACGTAAAATTGCTGCTCTCTATTCTTTCTGGGGAAAATCTGTTGTTCTACCAGATTCACACGCTCATGACGACATTAGGAATTGTGAGATTTGGAATCGTTTGTCTTTCAATAAAATTGAAGTCTGTGCATTTGTAGCCCAACTGATGAAGGAGAGGAGAAACCAAGTTTCTATAGAAAGTTTCCAAACCCGAGGAAGAATTCTTATTTCCGTGGGGATGCCAGGGGCCTGTCAGTATACATAGTATCCCCACCTCCTGGAAAAATCTGCTCTAGGAATTCCCTCTTTCATAACCCTCTCGATGTTTCTGCCTTGTTTTTTTTTTCTTCCGGTCACCTCTTCCTTGTCTATTTCTGCCTTCTTGCTCCATTCTTCAGCCATTTTTCTAAAAAATAAAAAGACTTAAAAGATAACAATTCTTTCCCACACCAAAGTCGGACGCGCTGAGGCTGGCTTGTCAGGGGCTTTAAGGCAGCGCAACTTATTTTTGCTCATATGACAGACAACATTTGTTGCTGTATGAGCGTTCGACGACGAAGAAGAAGAATCTCCGTTGAGCCTGTCCACTTTACGACGCAAACCACTTTACGACAAACTGGGCGAGACTACGACACAACTGGGGAGACTAAACAGTTTCACACCCACGACATCAGATAACATTGCTGTGCTGTTTCCGCAGCTTATTTCCTGCGTTTGAGCGGGCTCTGCGATACAAAATGAGTGCATGTTTCACTTCAGGTTTCCGCAGGTTTCTCATTGTCTGTGGTAATTTCCCGTATCTGCTAAGTTTCATTGTGTACACACACACACACACACACACACACACACACACACACACACACACACACACACATATATATATATATATATATATATATATATATATATATATATATATATATATATATATATATATATATATATCATCATCATCATAACCATTACACCCAGCGGTGTGTAGGGCAGCAACAAAGCGCTTCCACTCCCGTCTATCCTGGGCCAGCCTAGTCACTGATCCCCAGGAGTGCTGCATGGCCTTCATCTCACTTTCTACAGTCCTCCTCCACGTTGCTTTTGGTCTTCTTCCTCTCGGCTTTCTCCGTTGCTGTTTCTGTAGCTTCTCTTTTTTTTACGGGACAGGGTTGTTAGCCCTGTGCCCAACCCCCAACCTGGAGGAAGGGTTCCACCTTAGTCGCCTCTTACGACATGCCTGGTTGGAGGGCAGGGATCCTATTCTTGCAATGCTCGCTTTGCAAGCATTCCCCGGGAGTCCCACGGGGTATATATATATATATATATATATATATATATATATATATATATATATATATATATATATATATATATATATATAGAGAGAGAGAGAGAGAGAGAGAGAGAGAGAGAGA
>CM054144.1:27246565-27249065 GCA_028751875.1 Rapana venosa
AGTGTGTGTGTGTGTGTGTGTGTGTGGATGGTGTACCTGTGTGTGTGTTGAATGTGTGTGTGTGTGTGTATGTACGTGTGTGTGGTGTGTGTGGTGTGTGTGTGTTGTGTGTGTGTGTGTGTGTGGATGGTGTACCTGTGTGTGTGTACGTGTGCGCGTGCGTGAGGGGGGAGTTAATTGGGTAGGCTATAGGGGGCTATCAGACCAAATTAGAGCCTTCTTCTGGATTTCGAGTTTACAACATGGGATTTTTATCGTTGAAGTTGATTTATGTCTGTTCTATATTTTATCATTTCTGAGTTCAACACACAACAAGCAAACATAAACAGACTGACTGTTAACACAGAAAGTTTGGATGTATATTTATTAGTGTGTGTGTATGTGTGTGAGTGTGTGTGCGCGCGCGCACGCGCGCGCGTGTGTGTGAATTCTTTTATTTCGAGAATGATAGAGTAAGCATTCATGTGCTGGTTTTTTTTTTTACATCTAGTCCCCGTGTGTATGCGCCTTTGTAAACTTTGTCATCCGTGTGTGTGTGTGTGTGTGTGTGTGTGAAAAGGAATACCCATAGAGAAAGGAGAATGATAGTAATAGTTATAAAAAATAAAGAAAGAAAGTGACAGTACTACTCTTGAAGCGACACGGTCTTCCTAGGAGAAAAGCAAAGCTACAGTGACTGAAAGTTGGAGAAAAATATTGAATAAGTACCAAGGAAATCACACACACAACACAAACACACAATAACACACACACCCACTCACGCACACAATGAGAGCGAGAGCGAGAGAGAGAGAGGGCGAGCGAGCGAGAGAGAGAGAGAGAGAGAAGGAGATAGGAGAGAGAGAGAGAGAGAAGAGAGAGAGAGAGGGAGAGAGAGAGAGAGAGGAGAGGAGAGAGAGAGAGAGGAGAGAGAGAGGAGGGGAGAGAGAGAGAGAGAGAGAGAGAGAGAGAGAGAGAGAGAGAGAGAGATAGGCAGACAGGCAGACAGAGAGACAGAGACGAGACAGACAGATAGACACACAGACACAGACACACATAGGCACACACACAGAGGGAGTGGGACAGACAGAAACAAAACAGAAAAAGGAAAAGACCGTCTTTACACATGATTGTGCAAATTTATAATCTTTCAATAACTAGAAGGGTGCTATCTATACCCACTCATAGATAATGACATCATCAATGCTTATGACACCCAAAAACCCCAAAACAACACAAAAGCCCAACCAACAAAAATGACCAATAGTAAATAAACAAAGGAAAACAAACAAATAACAGAAAAAGATATAAGATTTATCAGAAAAAGACAATTAGGTAAGTGTTAGTTTTCATTTTAATTTTCATACCACTTTAAGTCACGACAGATTTTTCTACATGAATTTTGGGCTCCACTCCCCGGGGAGAATGTGTCGCCAGAAGAGTAGCGCCACCCATTATTATAATTATCAAGTCAAGTCAAGTCAAGTCAAAATTGTATTTCCAGATGGTACATTGAATAAGCAATGCATTTGCTTTTTCCATCAAGCCATCTATCTAAGAACAAATTTCTTAATGATTATACTGAAATACTACACTATTGCATCCTTTACCATTAAATCAAACCAGCAAAAAGAGGAAATTCGATAAGATAATACATTATCAAGTTAATGTAAGACTTGTTCCTTCGGAAAAATGGCATCGCTGCTGATGAGAGCAGAAAAATAAACAATTTAAAAAGCAATAAATCTATCCGAAAAAGACACGTACATAATTTTCATTAACATTATCAGATTTGCTTATAACTCAGTTCCTTACACTACACTTAGCACTGATGTAGCTAAAAATAAAATGCTACTAGTCGGTGTTTTACTACAAGAATTGTAACATTCGTTTTTTTAAATTATGAAATACGTGATTGTCTTCATTTTTCTAAGATGTAGTATACAAAATCTTATGCCGGGCATGTATAACTATAAGTCATAGACATAAACATAAATATAAACATAAATAATAGACGAAACACAAATAACTACCTACAAATCTTTCGGACTGGACTATAAACTGAGGTCCCATGTACAACTGCACGCAGGAAATTTTACAAAAATGTCGAAACCCGTTCTACCTTCTGGAAGAGTAGGTTCCGGTAAGGAACGAATGTGCCGTCATTAAGTGTGTTTTTGTGTTTGTTTGTCGTCAACTAGATTAAGACGTTTAACTACGAGAACCCAGATCAAAAAGTAATTGGAAATAATTTTAAACAACTCAGCACATTGCTTTATATCAACACAGATGAAAACACAAATTAAAATAACGGCAATAAAAAAAGATATTGAGTAGATAATAAATAGCCCAGTCGATACTTAATGTAAAATGAACACTCCTCTACCAAGTAGATACAGACCACAGCATTACACAGGAAGACTCCACAGGAAGTCTACACAGTAAGCCTCTGCTAAGCCTGTCCACTTTACGACAAAAATCACTTAACGACACAACAAACAAATGACAAAACTTTAGAAAG
>CM054144.1:27254065-27259065 GCA_028751875.1 Rapana venosa
ATTGTTGTTGTTACTGTTGTTGTTTTGATGAGGACTATTATGGAATTGTTGCTGGTATCGTCGTCGTCGTTGTTGTTGCTGCTGTTATTATTGTACAAATCATTTCTCTATGTAAAATATTGACTGCTCTCTTAGGTCATGTGACTTCGCTTTTTTCACTGCCTTGCCAATCTCAGTGGACTTTCTGCGTTAGCTTAAACAAAAAATAAAACCAACAAAAAACATGGATATAAATCATCTTGTGAGACAAGTTGAACACAGCATTCAACTCATCACCCTGTCACCCCAGCAAATCATCAGCACTTTCAACTGGGCGTTGTCAGCAACCTGATAACTTTGTGATACTTGTTCTTCCCCTCACAGCTCAATACACTTCATATCATATCATTCATAATTGCGTTATTACTATGAATGGGCAAATAAACTAAACAACCGAGCCTATTCTAAGCTCAAGCAGAGCAGCATTACTATGAATGGGCAAATAAACTAAACAACCGAGCCTATTCTAAGCTCAAGCAGAGCAGCATTACTATGAATGGGCAAATAAACTAAACAACTGAGCCTATTCTAAGCTCAAGCACAGCAGCACTTAAGCAAAGGATGGTACACACGGAGGCCTAACCAAAGTGCTTAAAAAGATTGCAGACACCTTTAGTACTGTTGGAGGGCAAGCCACTCTACCAGAGGCCCTGTCATTGTTTCTGTTATTAGGCAGAACATAGCAAAGCGTGACCGGAGAGACATGCATGTTACTTCGGGCTTAAAGCAAGGTCTGCAGAGGGAGATGGACGACTGGAAAAGAACAACAGACTTTCTTGAAAGGAAAAGACATCCTGATATCTTTAGCAAGAGTGACATGATGAGACCAGGTTGAACAAGTGTTTCTGAAGGAGTTCGTTTTAATTTTTTTTAAAAGAAGAAAGCGGAATGGGGGTAACTCATATCTACATGGCTGAGAAATCTGTCAGTCTAGCCTGGATCTTGAGAAAATCTGCTTTCCAAGTTCAAATCCTGGCTGTTGACCATAAGAACAAGAGGATTGGTAGATGCGTTACAAAATTGTCTGTGATCTCACAATGTAGCTCCAAGTTTCTGGGAGAAAGAAAAGAGAGGACCAGAGGCCAAAAACAATGGGAAAGTCAGCTAAAGCAGCCTTGATGGATCTAACAAAGCCAAGCCAATCATGTTGTTTATAGCCCCGCCCTCCACAGTGGCTAAATAGGGGCTGTAACCTCCTCAATGTTTTGTATCTGTGATCAAAACTGTGTAACTATATAGACTACAGATTAACACATTGTATAAAACCATTTCTATTGCCGTTTGTATCAACGCCCTGGATTGTCTAAAAATCATTTCTATTGCCGTTTGTATCAACACCCTGGATTGTCTAAACACCATATCTATTGCTGTTTGTATCAACGCCCTGGGTTGTCTAAAACCCACTTCTATTGCTGTTTGTATCAACGCCCTAGATTGTCTAAAAACCATTTCTATTGCCGTTTGTATCAACGCCCTGGATTGTCTAAACACCATATCTATTGCTGTTTGTATCAACGCCCTGGATTGTCTAAAACCCATTTCTATTGCCGTTTGTATCAACGCCCTGGATTGTCTAAAAACCATTTCTATTGCTGTTTTTATCAACGCCCTGGATTGTCTAAAAACCATTTCTATTGCTGTTTTTATCAACGCCCTGGATTGTCTAAAAACCATTTCTATTGCCGTTTGTATCAACGCCCTGGGTTGTCTAAAAACCATTTCTATTGCCGTTTGTATCAACGCCCTGGGTTGTCTAAAAACCATTTCTATTGCCGTTTGTATCAACGCCCTGGATTGTCTAAAAACCATTTCTATTACTGTCTGTATCAACGCCCTGGATTGTCTAAAAATCATTTCTATTACTGTCTGTATCAACGCCCTGGCCAACCATAAGGGTCAACGCAGGATGGCCACCACGTTGTGGGAGAAACCACATACACGACACATAAAAGGAGAAAAAGCCAAAGACAGATTCCTCGAATCCACCCTTCTTTCTAACAGCTAACTATGACGTGTTAACTCATAAATATCTACTGACAAAACGCCTGACTCTCCCGAGCAGTTAAGAAGGTTGTCCCTGGAACAGTGTGAGATAGGGTCTTTATTAATGCATAACTAGTGGAGGAAAAGAAGTGCAGGTAACCGAAATGGGATCTTTACATAGTCTGCAGTAAAATGCATTGTTGGATGTGGTTGAGGAGAAAGAAAGACAGTTTTTAGGCATAGATTATTCTACTGGCAAAGGGTGTCTTTATAGAACTGAGTAGCTAAATCTGTTGGCAAAATTAGTTCATAGCCTGTCCAATTTGATACAGTTCCCTAACTTTAAACACACTTTCGTCCTTGCTTTAAGCAAAAGACACAAATAGAAAACTGATAGCGGCCTTAAACACGTTCATTTTGGAGCAATTACGTGTCCAATATCTTCAAATTTGGGACTTTTAACTATATATAAATGAATGACATTCGCCCCGAGAAATACCCGTGTCACAACTGCAACAAAGACGTAGATATCTCGGAATATTGTCATATCTACCAATTTCTGTCGGTAGATTGTGATTACTACATCAAAATAGGGTAGTGATAAAAGATGTGTATCTGGTCAGGTTATTGACCTTTTGGTCTGTGCATAAGTTTGAAACAAATACTAAAAAAATTAAGCTGCACACACACACACACACACACACACACACACACACACACACACACACACACACACACTCTCTCTCTCTCTCTCTCTCTCTCTCTCTCTCTCAGCGCACTCATGCACCTACATACACAAACACAGATATACATACGAGTGTCAGGACAGGGAACGACATAACTGACCTACTTCCCACTGGGGTCTCCTGGCCGGCAAACACACACCCCGCCCTTTGAAGTGTGGGGCTGTGAACGGCTGCTTTGTGTCTCCCCTTACCTCCTGAAATCCTAGCACCCTGGCTCCCTGGCCCAAGTCCCTCTTTCATCTTGCATATGCAAACACAGCTCCAGTGAATGCGCACACAAACAGCTACAGTAGGCTCTCCAGAGAAACTTTCCCAAAAGGAAAGGCGTTCGTCAATGTATGTCACTGTCTCTCTCTCTCTCTCTCTCTGTCTCTCTCTCTGTCTCTCTCTCTCTCTCTCTCCTCTCTGTATGTATGTATGTATGTATGTATGTATGTATGTATGTATGTATGTATGTATGTGTGTGTGTGTGTATGTATGTATGTATGTATGTATGTATGTATGTATGTGTGTGTTTTAAAGAATTTTCTAATTAGCAGTACAATCGGTTCCTCACTTGCTTGCTATTCTTAAGCACTGACTCACACGTTCACAGCTAAAAACGAATAATCAAACCAAAAAATCAACGAAAAAACAGACAGATAAAATGTACAAATAAACACATGGATACAAAGTAAAAAATTAAGTGAAGACAAAGGCTCATATGCTTATACACATCCTTAGATCCCATAACTGTTATCCACAAAAGATTGTGAATACAGCATCCAGAAATATCGAAAAAATAAAATCTTTTACCTGCTCAAACCAGCCGAGTGTGAAGACGATGGCTGTCAGGTTTCTTGATCAGTCAGGATCTGTGATGACAACAGAAATATCTAACTAGTTTCAAGAAAGCACTGATTGTTTGGCACAGAAGGTCAGTTGTGACGAAGCCAGCTAACTCAACTGAAAACAGATGCCAAAGGGAAAAGTAAATCAGAAAACGTTTGGGCACCACCAGCCTTGTTCGATACAATAATTAGTGTTTCGATGGTGGCTGGACAAAGTTCACGAAATAGAACGATGCAACTATTGAAATAAAACAATACAGTCTTGATTTTTGTTTTGAAATATTGAAAAAAATTGAATTGCTTTAATTATCTGTTGGGCAGCTTTCGATGGATCTATTAAATTCACAAGCAGAAACTAGTGGTTGGTCTAATGCATAGTGCTGCATTATAAATCTGAAGACTCGACCAAAACGAAACAAAATGTTTCTCTATGCTTTTTACCGCCGCACAGATTATCAGAGATTCATACGCGAACGTAATAATTCAAGAAAACGAAGGAAAACAATATTCTATAATCAAGAGTCTGGAATCAAAAACCCATTGACTTATCCTGAATTTCACATTGACTTAGAGGCAGTCTGTAGCTGACAAATATATTAATACTGAAGACTCTAACACGTAACTGTTGCGTCACCCAACCCATGTGCACCAATGGAAGACTCACCCACAAAACTATTCAACAGCAAGAAACTACAAAAGGTGGGACGTAGGAGACACCACTGAGATATAAAGAGAGACTTTGTGTGTGGGGGAGGGGAGGGAATGGGAGGGGCGCAGAGAGGGAAAGAAAGAGAAAATAAAATAGGAGTATCCTCTTTCATTCACACACACACACCCAACACACACATACACATACAAGTGCACGCGCCCACGCGGAGAGAGAGAGAGAGAGAGAGAGAGAGAGAGAGAGAGAGAGAGAGCCTTCAACTCAGACTCCTATTCTTATCAACCGTAGATCAACTCTATGTCAGCCAAGTGACAATACGTTAATGCTGTGTACATTTTCTTCTTGTTGTTGTTGTCGTTGTTGGCTTTTTTGCCAGTCTGTGCGCTCTGGTTTTGTCCGTTGCGTAACCTAGAGCTTAGGGCGTCGAACTCGTGATACATTAAGAACTTGGGATTGTTGTCTGTCGTAAGAGCGAAAATGCGTTGTGCTGCCGTTCAGCACCTGGTAAGTCAGGCCCAGCGCATCCAACTTCGGCGTGGGAGAGAATTTTTTAAAAGTCTTTATGGAAAAAAGGCAGGAGAACGGACCAAGAAAACAGCAAATAGACAAGGAGGAAGTGACAGGAAGAAAAGAAATATGGCAGAAACAAAGAGAGGGATAATAAAAAGGGAGTTTCTAGCACAGAATTTCAGAAGATGGAGGTGCTGTTTGCGCTGAAAAGCCCTTGGCATTCCC
>CM054144.1:27276565-27279065 GCA_028751875.1 Rapana venosa
CATGGGATTGAAGGTTGAGGGAGAAGGGGAGGGGAGAGAGATAAGAGAGAGGGATGAGAGGGAGAGAGAGGGGGGAGAGAGAGAGAGAGAGAGAGGGGGGGGAGGAGAGAGAGAGAGATTCAGAGAGAGAGAGAGAGACTTGGAGAGAGACAGAGAGATTTGGAAAGAGAAAGAGAGAGATTCTAAGAAAGAGAGGAGAGAGAGAGAGAGGGAGAGAGAGAGGGAGAGAGGGGGGGGGAGAAGAGAGAGATTCGGAAAGAGAGAGTTTTGGAGATTACAGCTTTGAGGAAAGAGAGAGAATGAGATATTGGAAATGAGAGAGAGAGAGAGAGAGAGAGAGAGATGAGGAGAGAGAGAGAGTGGAGAGATAGATAGAGAGAGAGAGAGCGACAGACAGACAGACAGAGCATACAAGAAAAGAAGAAAAGTCCAGAAACTAAGAAACAGCGCCCCCCCCACCCCATAAAAAACAACCCCAACAAACAACAAACAAAAAGACAACAACAGCACACTTAGAAGAGCACAGACAGCTTTTTGAACACTAACGAACCTCTGAACACGGTAGAGAGAGAGATAGCTGACAGAGCAGGCACAGCCAGTCACATAGTCCTTCCTTCACTCCTTCACTCCTTCCCTCCTTCCTTCCTTCCTTCCTTCACTCCTTCCCTCCTTCCTTCCCTCACTCCGCTCTGATGGGATGACACCTGCAGCACGTCCTTGATGTCACATCAAAGCGGCCGGTGTAGAGTGTCGTCTGCTGCCGCCACAACAGCCTAGCCCACCTTGTCCACATGAGTGCTGACATTTTCCAGTCCTCTGCACTGTCATGTCCCTGTCTGTTGTTTGTGGTTTCCTTGGAAACATGGTGGCTGTTGTCATGGGATTGAAGTTTGGGGGAGGGGGAGGGGGGATAAGAGAGAGAGAGAGAGTAGAGATGAGGGAGAGAGATGAGAGGAGAGAGAAGGAGAGAGATGAGAGATGGGGGAGGGAGGGAGTGTAGGAGGAGAGAGAGAGAGAGAGGAGTGAGATTCAGAAAGAGAGAGTGATAGAGAGAGATTCAGAGAAAGAGAGAGAGAGAGAGAGAGAGACTTGGAGAGAGGACAGAGAGATTTGGAAAGAGACACAGAGAGATTCTAAGACTGAGAGATTTGGAAGAGAAAGAGCGAGATTCGAGAAAGAGAGAGAGAGAAAGAGAGAGAAAGAGAGAAGAGGAGAGAGGGGGGGGGGAGGGGAAGAAAGAGAGAGATTCGGAAAGAGAGGCTTTGGAGAGATAAATCTTTGGAGAAGAGAGAGAGAGAGAGAGAGAGAGAGAGAGAGAGGAGAGAAGAGATATTTGGAAAGAGAGAGAGATGAGAGAGAGAGAGAGAGGAGTGAGAGGAGAGAGAGAGATGATGAGAGAGAGAGAGAGAGAGAGAGAGAGGAGAGTGACAGACAGACAGAGCATAAAAGAAAGGAAGAAAAAGCCAAGAAACTAAGAAACAACGCCCCCCCCCCCAAACCAATAAAAACAAAACAACACCACAAAAACAACGAACAAAAAGACAACAAATGACACACTTAGAAGAGCACAGACAGGTTTTTGAACACTAACGAACCTCTGAACACGGTAGAGAGAGAGACAGCTGACAGAGCAGGCACAGCCAATCACATAGTCCTTCCTTCCTTCCCTCCTTCCTTCCCTCACACCCCTCTGATGGGATGACACCTGCAGCACGTCCTTGATGTCACATCAAAGCGGCCGGTGTAGAGTGTCGTCTGCTGCCGCCACAACAGCCTAGCCCACCTTGTCCACATGAGTGCTGACATTTTCCAGTCCTCTGCACTGTCATGTCCCTGTCTTTTGTGTGTGGTTTCCTTGGAAACATGGTGGCTGTTGTCATGGGATTGAAGGTTGAGGGAGAAGGGGAGGGGGGATAAGAGAGAGAGAGAGAGAGAGAGGAGATGAGAGATGAGAGAGAGGAGAGGAGAGAGAGAGAGAGAGAGAGAGGAGAGAGAGAGAGAGAGACGTGAGAGAGACAGAGAAATTTGGAAAGAGAAAGAGAGGGATTTGAAGTAAGGAGAGAGAGAGAGAGTGAGGAGAGTGAGAGAGGAGAGATGAGAGAGAGAGAGAGAGGGGGGGGGGAGAAAGAGAGATTCGAAAGAGAGAGCTTTGGGAGAGATAAAGCTTCGGAGAGAGAGTTGGAGAGAAAGAGAGAGAAAGAGATATTTGGAAAGAGAGAGAGAGCGAAGAGAGAAAGAGAGAGTGAGAGAGAGAGAGGAGAGAAGAGAGAGGAGAGAGAAAGAGAGAGTGAGAGAGGACGAGATGGAGAGTGGAGAGAGGAGAGAGAGGAGAGGAGAGAGAGAGAGAGAGGTGACAGACAAAAGACAGAGCATAAAAGAAAGGAAGAAAAGCCCAGAAACTATGAAACAACGCCCCCAAACAAAAGAAACCCAACCAAACAAACAAGAAAACCAAACACACACAACAGCACACTTAGAAGAGTACAGACAGCTTTTTGAC
>CM054144.1:27291565-27316565 GCA_028751875.1 Rapana venosa
AGAAAGAAAGAAACAAAAAAAGGAAAAAAACCCTGAAAGAAAAGAAAACTAAACAAAACCAATAGGAAGAGACTGTAGTAGAGAGGTATGAAATAGTGAAGCAGTACCGGGCTTTTTGTGTGTAGCTAGATAGATACACAGTGCGGTTATTTTATTTTATTTTATGTATTTTTAAATTTTTTTACAATTCGCTCTTGGAGAGATCTGCTGCGTATCTCACAGTTTGATTTTTAGGTCATCTGGTGAAAGTGATGTTTAAAATCTACTTTTCTTTTATTTATTAACATTTCTTTCTTTTTTTCCCCTCAGTGGTTTATTCTATCTCTGACTTTTTGTGGTTTTATTTATTAACATTTTTGCTCGACTGAAAAACGAATCAAAACATTGGTGAAAAAAACCTACCCAGCCACATATGTAAAAAAACAACAACACAACCAACCCAACAATCTTATCAACTGCGAATCTGGGATTCTAGGAGAGAGAGGGAGAGGGGAAGAGAGAGAGAGAGTGAAGAGAAAAAGAGAAAAGAAGACTCTACAAATGAAGCGGAAACAATTTTTGCACTGACCAGAAATGACATGGTGTCATTGACTGATGGGTAAGTTATTATTTCCATCCATATAAAGGGGGAACGTGATGTTTTCTCGTGGTTGTATGAATCTCAATCTTTCTCAAACATTTGTTCATTATAGTTTTTTTTCTCTCTCCCCCCTTCTTTTTAATTTTTTTTTTACTGTACTGTATTGTCAACTTACATCCGTGTTCTCTTTCTTTTGTGTAGTTCTGTGGTTTAACATGTGAGTTGTGATGTTTTAAAAAATTTTGTTTTGTTTTATCTATTGTTGTTGTACATTTATTATGTATCTGTGCGTGGCTGCGTGTGAGTGGTTTCTCTCTGTCTCTTTCTGTCTCTCTCTGTCTCTCTCTCTCTCTGTGTTATTGTTTGTCTGTCTATGTTGCTTAGATTTTGCGTATGTTCACTTCAAAGTCTGTTTATCCGTGTGTCTGTCTGTATGTCTGTTTGTCTCTCTGTCTGTATTATTATTTGTCTGTCTTTCCGTGTGCCTGTCTGTCTCTCTCTCTTCTGTCTCTGTCTCTCTGTCTGTGTTGTCTCTGTCTCTGTCTGTCTGTCTGTCTTCTCTACCCCCCCCTCTCTCTCTCGTGTCCCATTCGCTCTTTTTTCTGTCCCTCTGTACCTAGCCATAATTATCCCCCTCTCCCCCATCTCTCTCTTTGTCTCTCTTTCACTCTTCCTGAATATGTGCGTACACGCGTTCCTACTGTTTAGGTGTGTGTTGTGTGTGTGTGTGTGTGTGTGTGTGTGTGTGTGTGTGTGTGTGTGTGTGTGTTGTGTGTGTTCTTTGATTCAAAGCCTTTTCAAGTGATAGTGTGTGCGTGTGCGCGCGCGCGCGTGGTGTGTGTGTGTGTGTGCGTGTGTGCGTGGTGTGCGTGTCGCGGGTGTGTTGCGTTTTGTGTGTGTGTGTGTGTGTGTGTGTGTGTGTGTGTGTGTGTGTGTGTGTGCTGAAATTAAGGAACGGAGGGGGGGGGGGGTGCCCACGTGTACACGCCTAATCATGTGTGTACCTATGTATAAAAGTCAAAGTCAAATATTTATATCTCCAGATGGTATATTGAATCAGCAAAGCATTTGAATGTTTATCAGTGTGTGTGTGTCATGTGTGTGTGTGTGTGTGTGTGTGTGTTGTGTGTGTGTGTGTGTGTGTGGTTGTGGGTGTGTGTGGGTGTGGGTGTGGGGTGGGTGGGTGGTGTTTGGGTGTGTGCACAAACAAGTATGAGTTTATTCATGCAGATGAATGCATAGGTGTACAGGTGATCGATGATGGTGATGCTGCTGCTGCTGCTGCTGTTAATGATGATGATGACGACAACGATAACGGCGATGATAATGACGACGATGACGATGATCAGAATGATTATGATATTCATGATCATAAAAAAATAAAAATAAAAATATGTTATGATTTCATTGCGACCTTGATTTCTACTTTTTTAAACTTTGAATAATTTTCAGCTACAGTCTCATTGTGTTATTGTCAGATGGCATAGTTCAATATTCCACGAAAACAAAATAGCTTTAAAGTCTGACAATCAAGATAAATTCTTGCCAAATAGGCTTTGAGGAAATATTTTTGGTAAAAAAACCCTCATTATCATTCAAAATCTATTCAAATCATAGTTTGTAAGGAACTTTTGCTCGCAAAAGTCAGCAAACTTGCTGTTTTACCAGAATATCATAACGTATTTCCTTTGCTTTACATTATCAAAACTAAAAACAACTCAAATTTGTCGAAAAAATAATTGTAAAGGTAATTCTCCATGTAAAATATCAAACTGTTTGTTTAACCAGTATAAGATTTTAAATTGGTTTACATAGTTTTTATTAAAAAATGAGAATAATCATTGAAAACAAACAGCATTTTGGAATCATTCCAACAACAAGCTTTATTATTTAAAAAAATCTTTTAGATCGAGGATAATGGAAGATTGTAGCTTATGCCTGTGCTCAATTAAACAATGAAAATTAACACGAACTATGAAAAGATTTTAAATCAACGCTAATAAACTTATGTTTTAACCAGTGTAGTATTTTGTAGTTAATCTACTTCGCAAACAAAATAGATAAAACACCAACATTTGTTAAAGCGTATTCTGACACATTTTCTTTTTGGCTGCTATTACACGAAGTTATACAACTAACGGTCGCTAGTCGTAATTATAACAGCGAATAATTCAAGAACAAGATCCACGGTCCATTGCATTCTTCTTCATGCGCAAGACCATCAACGATGCCAGACCTGACTCCTATCTCCATCAGCCAACTGGAACCACCAGACCGGTGCATCACAATAGCCATGATACAATGAGCTGCTGACAAGATTGAAATAACTTTGCCATCATTTATGAGGCGCGACCTCTATGGAATAGCATCTCTCTCTCTCTCTCTCGACAGACAGACAGACAGAGAAACAGACAGAAAGACAGAGAGACAGACAGAACACTGAACACTGAATTACTTTCAGTGTTCAGTGTTCTGTCTGTCTGTCTCTCTCTGTCTTTCTGTCTGTCTCTCTTTCTGTCTGTCTGTCTCTTTGTCTCTCTCTCTTTGCCTCTCTCTCTTTCCTCTCTCTCTCTCCCTCTCTCTCTTCTCTCTCTCTCTCTTCCCTCTCTTTCTCTCTCCCTGTGTTTATATCCCTCTCTGTCTCTCTCTCTGTGTCTCTGTGTCTCTGTCTCTCTCTGTCTCTGTCTCTCTCTGTCTCTGTCTCTCTCTCTCTCATTTTCTTTCAAAGCTTGCTTCCAGTTAAAGTGGGGGGTTAGCTTACGTAAATGTCTGAACTGAAACCATAATAATTAATTATATATAGTTAGTGGGCAAGAGAGACTGTATGGGAAGGGAGGTGAGAAGATGCGGAGGTGGGGGTCGGGGTGGTGGGATTGCTGAGGTTGAGAGTGTCTGTGCTGTGACGCACTTTCTTTCTGTCTGTCTGTCTGTCTGGCTTTCTTTCTTTCTTTCTTTCTTTGTTTTTTCTTTGTTTCTTTCTTCCTTTCTTTCTCTCTTTCTTTCTGTCTTTATTCACCGTTTAAAAAAAAGTCCTTTCTATACCATCTCTCTCACCCCTCCATACACTCACGCACACACTCGCGGGCGTCAGCATGCTCGTACACCCCCCACACACACCCACAAACACACGCGCGCGCGCGCACGCAAGCACACACACTCATGCAGATACACACACACACACAAAACAACACAGACACAGACAAAGATACACATCACCATAACACACATACACATACACACATACACACAACACACACACACACACACACACACACACACACACATACACACAAACACTCTCTGTGGTGTGTGTGTGTGTGTGTGTGTGTGTGTGTGTGTGTGTGTGTGCGTGGTTGTGTGTGTGTGTGTGTGTGGTGTGTGTGTGTGTGTGTGTGTGTGTGTGTGTGTGTGTGTGTGTGTGTGTGAAAGCGCGCCTGGAAGCGTGTGTGTACGAGCACTCATAATTATGTGAAAAACTAAATGTTTAACTTTAAAGCTGGTAAAAAAAATCCCAACAAAAAAGCAAACACCCGTCCCCCCTCCCCTCCCAAAGATGTGATTGCAGGGATAGAATCTCTATTTGTGTCAAAGACAGTCAGACTGTAAGCTGTATAAGAGAGCCAGTCTACCTGACATAGAGAGAGAGAGATTGAGAGATTGACGAGAGAGAGAGGGAGATTGAGAGAGAGAGAGGGAGAGATTGAGAGAGAAAGAGAGAGAGAGAGAGAGAGAGACAGGAAGAGAAGAGAGAGAGAGAAAGAGAGAGATAGAGACAGAGAGAGAAGAGAAAGAGAAGAGAGATGGGGAGAGAGAGAGAGAAGGAGAGGGGGGAGAGATAGGGAGAGATTGAGAGAGAAGAGCTAGAGAGAAGACGACAGAGAGAGAAAGAGAGAGATAGAGACAGAGAGAGAGAGACAGAGAAAGAGAGGGGAGAGAGAGAGAGAGAGAGAGAGAGAGAGAGAGAGAGGGAGAGATAGGAGAGATTGAGAGAGAGGGAGAGATAGAGATTGAGAGAGAGAGAGAGAGATGAGAGATGAGGAGAGATTCAGAGATTGAGAGAGAGAGAAGAGAGAGAGAGAGAGAGAGAGAGAGAGAGGAGAGAGAGAGAGAGGAGAAGAGAGAGAGAGAGAGGAGAGAGAGAGAGAGAGAGAGAGAGAGAGAGGAGAGGAGAGAGGAGAGAGAGAGGAGAGAGAGAGAGAGAGAGGAGAGAGAGGAGAGAGAGAGAGAGAGAGAGAGAGAGAGAGGGGAAGAGAGAGAGAGAGAGAGGGGAGAGAGAGAGAGATGGAGAGAGAGAGGAGAGGAGAGAGATGAGAGAGAGAGGAGAGATTGAGAGAGAGATAGATCAGAAGATTGGAGAAAAGAGAGTACTTGAGAGATAGAAAAGAGAAATAGACATGCAGGAAGAACAGAAGAGAGACAAGAAGAGAACGTTATGAAGAGAGATTAAAGCGTAAAAGAAAGAGAGATAGAACAATGCAATATGAAACTAGCTGAAGACGTAAACAATGGGAAGATAAGACAAGTTTTAATATTCTTGATTAACCTTTAAAAATTTTGCGTTTATTTAACACATCAGTTACAGTCTATCGAGCAGATTTACTACGTGAAATCAGAATACTCTCCCGTGGAGACGCTGTCGAAACAAAGCAGCGCACCCATTATTTTTTTACTGTTTAATTCTGTATTATGTTTCAGCCTATCACCAGATTTTGACGGGAATTCGAACTCTTCGTTGCGCGTGGGGTACCTATTTTACATGTCGCTAATAGTATTTGTTTCTACAGTTTCAGGAACCTCTTTGGTGAATAATCGTCACCGACTCGGTATCGTCTCATCGAAAGAATAGCACCCAGACCATTACTCACGGTCTAATGGATTGAGTGGGGGGGGGGGGGGGGAGAGTTTCGGGCCCAAACAGGTATCAAACCACAGCACACTTCCGACCCGGGCGTTTCGCTTTCAAGGCAGGTGTGTTACCTCTAGACCACGGATCATGTTCTTACCTAGTTCTCTTTTTTAGCGTTTGTCAGATGGACAGCCCATTTGTGTAACACACGGGATCTCGGTTTATCGTCTCATCCGAAAGACTAGTGCCCAGACCACCTCTCATGGTCTAATGGATGGGGAAAAGTTTCGGGCCCAAACGGGATTCGAACCACCGCACACTTCTGACCCGGACTTTCCGCTTTCTAGACAGGCGCGTTACCGTGGATTGGTGGTCTAGAGGCCCGAAACTTTTCCCCCATCCATTAGACCATGAGTGGTGGTCTGGGCGCTAGTCTTTCGGATGAGACGATAAACCGAGGTCCGGTGTGTTACACACAATTTTAAGCGCACGTAAAAGAACCCAAAAGAACAAGAGAGTTGTCCCTGGCAAAGTTCTTAGAAAAATACAGTTGCAGACCAAAAAAAAAAAGGTGGCGCTGCTCTTGTGGCGACGCGCTCTCCCCTGGGAGAGCAGCCCAAATTTCACGCAGAGAAATCTCGTGACTTAAAGTGGTATAAAATTAAATAAAAGTCTTAACACTACACTACCCCTAGTTTTGTGTAAAAATGCACTGAGTCTCAATCGAAGAAGAAGAAGAAGAGCAAGAACAACACAACAGTAGCAACAACAACAGCAGCAAGAAGAACAAGAACAACAAGAACAAGACACACGCTAAACAGCAATATTATGATCAGTACCCACACACATTTGTAAGAGAAATCTGAAACATCCGCTCCACCCACCCCCCAACCTCACACTAACCCACCAGGTGGCAGTGAGACTCAAACCCGCCACCAAATGACACCATACCCATTAAAATCAAAATCCAGTGGCTCAACCACTCGGCTATTGTACTTGTAGACTAGGAATACCAATGAAGGGGAAAAAAAACCCAAACTCAACACGCGCATCATCATCCAACCTTAATGCCCTATAACGATATCCTATTTCCCCGTGATCGCTTGACCTTCTCATGCGTGGTGACTCCGCCACTGTCACACGTTGTGCTCTGAAAGCTGTTGCCTGGTGCTACTGTCGCCTACGACCGGGTCCACCATTTTCAACGCTATTACCACCTACTCCGTCCTCTGTTACAAATGATGGCCGCTGCTTTGTCTATCCTCCTCCTCCTCTACCTCTCTCCTCCTCCTCCTCATCATCATCATCACCATCATCCTCATCATCATTATCACCCCCCTCCACCATCATTACTGCTGCTACTACTACCATCACTATCATTGCTACCATTATCACGATCACAGCCACCACTACCACCTCACCCCCCCCCCCCCTCCCTAATTACCTACCCTAATTTCGGTCACCGTTGCTGTTACAGTTACTACTGCTGCTACTGCTTCTGCTGCTGCTGCTTGTGATGTTGCTTCTGCTGCTGCTGCTGCTGCTGTTGCTGTTGCTGTTGCTACAATTACTATGGTAATATCACTCAACCTTCTCCCTCCCTTCCTCCTCCTACCACAACCCCTATCACTAACATCTTCACTACTACTACTACTACTACTACTACTACTACTACTACTACTACTACTATACTACTACTACTACTACCAGTGCTGCTGCTACTACTCTGACTCTATTACTGACTGCTGCTGCTGCTGCTGCTGCTGCTGCTGCTGCTGCTGCTGCTGACTATAACCTGCTACTGCTGCGACAACAAACCACAACTACTAACACGCTCTCCTCTCTCTCCTCTCTCCTCCTACTCTACTCTTCATGCTGCTGCAACTACTACTGCACTCTACAAACACCACTACAACTATCGTCCTCTACTCCTCCATCCACTCACCACCACACACACCACCACCTACTCACCTCACTACCACCACACCCTCTACACCACCTACCACTACTACTATACTACTACTACTTACTATATCTACTAACTAACTACCACCACCACCACCACCACCACCACCTACACTACTACTACTACTACTACTACTACTATACTTTCTACTACCACCACCACCACCACCATCACCACCACACCACCACCACCAGCACTACTACTACTACTACTACTACTACTACTACCACCACCACCACCTTCACCACCACCACTACTACTACTACTACTACTACTACTACTACTACTACTACTACTACTACTACTACTACTACTACTATTACTGCCGCAGCCGCTGCTCCTTCCATTCCCAATACTACTGTTGCTACTTCGTATTCTCCTATCACTCTTACTTCTATTAGTACTGCTCCTCCTCCTCCTCCTCCTCCTCCTCCTACTACTACTACTACCACTACCGTTCATACTTTTTTTTTACTATCACCACTTCCACGTCAGCTGTAACATAAGACCTACAACTGTTGCTTTTGCTTGTAGGACGACAGCCCTCTAGCCAAGAGTCATGAGTACTGTCACCAGACTGTCTTCGACTGTCAGTATTGGTTAGTGCGCGATATGACAGGCAATCTCCCAGCTGGTAACGACAAGTGACATCTTCCAGGGAAGATTAGCTAGGTACTGATCACACTGCCGAGGTGGACGGCTCATCAGAGACTAGAGGTTATGCCTTCAAAGCGAAGAAGATTTGCGAAGAATTGCGAAGAAGAAGAAGAAGAATTGCGAAGAATTGCGAAGAAGAAGAAGAAGAATTGCGGAGAAGAATTGCGAAGAATGCGAAGAAGAAGAAGAAGAAGAAGAAAGAAGAAGAAGAAGAAGAAGAAGAAGAAGAAGAAGAAGAAGAAGAAGAAGAAGAAGAAGAAGAAAGAATTGCGAAGAAGAATGAAGAAGAAGAATGAAGAAGAAGAAGAAGAAGAAGAAGAAGAAGAAGAAGAAGAAGAAGAAGAAGAAGAGAAGAAGGAAAGAAGAAGAAAGAAGAAGAAGAAGAAGATAGAAAGAAGGAAGAAGAAGAAGAAGGAATGCGAAGAAAGAATTGCGAAGAAGAAGAAGAAGAAGAAGAGAGAAAGAAGAAAGAAGAGGAGAAGAAAGAAGAAGAAGAAGGAGAAGAAGAGAAGAAGAAGAAGAAGAAGAAGGAAAAGAAGAAGAAGAAGAAGAAGAAGAGAAGAAGAAGGAAATGATGAAGAAGAAGAAGAATTGTGAAGAAGAAGAATTGTGAAGAAGAAGAAGAATTGGAAGAAGAAGAATTGCGAAGAAGAAGAATTGCGAAGAAGAAGAAGAAGAAGAAGAAGAAGAAGAAGAAAGAAGAAGAAGAAGAAGAAGAAGAAGAAGAAGAAGAAGAAGAAGAAGAAGATGAAGAAGAAGAAGAATTAAGAAGAAGAAGAGAATTATAGAAGAAGAAGAAGAAGAAGAAGAAGAGAAGAGAGAAGAAGAAGAAGAGAAGAAGAAGAAGAAGAAGAAGAAGAAGAAGAAGAAGAATTGCGAAGAAGATGATGATGATGGTGATGATGATGATGATGATGATGATGATGATGATGATGATGATGATGATGAAAGATGATGATGATGATGATGATGATGATGATGAAGATTGCAAAGAAAAAGAAGAATTGCGGCGAAGAAGAAGAAGAATTGCGGCGAAGAAAAATTGCGAAGAATTGCGAAGAAGAATTGCGAAGAAGAATTGCGAAGAAGAATTGCGAAGAAGAAGAAGAAGAAGAAGAAGAAGATGATGATGATGATGATGATGATGATGATGATGATGATGAACAAGAACAAGAACAAGAACAAGAACAAGAAAGAAGATATCAGCTAGTTATTTAGTCTTTCCGTTGACTTTGTGCCTTTCTATCTTGATTTTCTGTGTTTGTCTGTGTATGTAGGTCTGTCTTGAATTTCTCTCTGTGTGTCTGTATGAATTTGTATTTGTCTGTCTCTTCTATCTCTCTGTGGTGTTATGTGTGTGTGTGTGAGAGGGGTGTATGTGCGTGCGTTAGCGTTTGTGCTTGCGTAAGTGCGAGCGTGCAAGCGTGTGTGTGTTTGTGTATGTCTGTCTATCAGTCTCTCTGTCTGTGCCTGTTTGCCACCATATGCACACGCGCACAAAGAGTGTTTGAGCACGCGCGTGTAGGCATGTTTTACTCTCAATCTCACATAAGTGTATTTGCATACGCACGTTTACATATCCTCGCCTCTTCGCGTGCACGTTTGTAAGTGCCTGCGTGCCCACGCAATTTTGCCTGCGCAAAACCAAGAACAGAGATTTTACATCCATGCATTCACACAGAGTTTAAAACAGTTGTCGCTAGTTCATACCATCTTTTCACTCAGTCTGTTTTTCCACTACATAAGAGTTCTCCTTTGTGTGCATCGATTTTTCAGCCTGTACAGTTTGGTGATAAAGGAAGGGGCAGAGAGCAGTAGGGGGGGGGGGAGACAAACATTCTTTCATGTTCGATTCCAGTTCTGTAGAGGGAAGTTCCGACTACAAGTGCATCTGGACAAAGCAAAGTAGACCCCTTTATGGCTTCACAAAGTCTTCAGACAACTTTGTAGGGGAGTGAGTTATTTTTCAAAAACACTTTTCTTCTTTTGTTGAGTTTAAAAAGTTGTAAAGTTTGACTTCAGACAAGGAAACATCTGTGCATTGCTACATATTGATCTTTTTATGTTCTCCAAGTCCATCTTACATGGACATTTTTAAATGCCTTGCTCCTGTGTGTGTGTATACAAGCTTTCAAACGACCAAGAAACCATGAGCATGAAAGCTGTCCATACTCACGTCTACTTTAAGCGGGTAGAAGAAGCACAAAAGCACCCAGTAGGCAACATGGGGTGTCCTGAAGTCACTGGGTTGCTGTGATGGTCCAGCATCAGCTAGGTGAAGTTCTGGGCAGATGTGACCTAACAACTATGGACTGTTCTGCGCAGTTAACTCACTGGGATAAAGAAAACAAAGTGTAAAGTGTTGAAATCTTAGTAGGTTTACTTTTAGGCCTTGCTGATTACTAGAGGTTTATTTTTGATTTTATAGTGATGCATTGGAACTAACATCATTGGTTATGTTAAAAATATACCTATGCATATTTTATATGATTAGAATCTGATTTCATGGCTTAACAAAGAGAACAGAGATTTCCCACACTGTTCACTCGGCGAAATAGGGCTTAACTATTGCAGAACAATGGAGTGTCACTGAAAATTGAGGTCATTCAATATTTGACAGACAACATAACTGCCTTTTGTTACCTTTTGCTGTTGAGCACGTTCACTTTGCTGGAGAATTAAGATAAATAATACATCTATCAATAGCTCTATCAAACTTGGTTTCTTTAACTTTGGAGAACTGTGGAGAAAATCGAAATAGAAGACTAAGTAATATGCATCTTTACATCATCCGAAAATATGATGAAAAGCAGACATGCAAACAAACAGCAGAGATGAAACTGCAAAATGGATGAGAAGTATAATTACTTGTCTAGGCATGCCTACTTACACCTTATCTTTGAGTGTGCGCTCATGAGTGCCTACGTCCCTACGCGTTATTCATGTGTGTGAGTATATATGCCCAGACAAAATAGATCAGAAAAAGTGTGGTACATTTGTGTTGTGCTGTCAAACAGAGCATAAAACATTTTCCTCTTGTTCATGCCATCTTTGTCACTCAGTCTGTTTTTCCCCTACATAAGAGTTCTCCTTTGTGTGCATCGATCTTTCAGTCTGTATAGTTTGGAGATAAAGGAAGGTGCAGAGAGCAGTAGGGGGGAGCGGAGACAAACATTCTTTCATGTTCGATTCCAGTTCTGTAGAGGGAAGTTCCGACTACAAGTGCATGTGGACAAAGCAAAGTAGACCCCTTTATGGCTTCGCAAAGTCTTCAGACATCTTTTTAGGGGAGTGAGTTATTTTTCAAAAACACTTTTCTTCTTTTGTTGAGTTTGAACAGTTGTAAAATTTGACTACAGAAATGTTCAGTACATTGTTAAACATGGAGTTTGTATGTTTTCCAGGTTTTAATATATGTGGACCTTTTCCAAGTCGGGCTTATGTGTGTGCATACATGCATTCAATAGACCAAGAAACTTTAAAACATTAAAGCTCCTCAAACCTACCTCAGCTTTACGTGGGTTGTGGAAACACGAACATATCCTGTATGCGAGGTGGAGAGTCTCCAGGACACTGGGTTGTTCTGCTGATCCCACATCTGCTGAGTGGATTTCGGGTCAGATGCGAGGTAACCACTATGGGATGTTCCTCACGTGTTTGCACTTTGCCTGTCCTCGAAATAATGGGTAAAAACTGTCGCATAAGCAAAATCTTACCAGTTGTGAGCTTTAGAGCTTTGCTGAGGAATGACAAAAGAGACACTTTGCATTAACTTAAAATTGACAATAGAAATGTTCAAATTCAAAACTAGTTTAGTGGGAGATCTTGCTGATTTACAGAGGTTTGGCGGGAATTGTACTGATCTAATGAAGATGGCATATCATACACTCACTGTCTACAGTAAACAAAGACACTATTGCTTATCAAAGAGAGTAAGAAGCATGTCTGGCCCTGCCCACTACGGCATTTGAAAGCTTGCTGATGTCAAATCCAGAATTTGCAGAACAACACAATGTTGAATGACATTAAAGTGATCTAATATTTGGCAGAAAAAGTGACTGCCTTTTGTTGCTATTTGCTGCTGAGCATATTTGCTGTATCAGAGACATAATGTATATGAAAAACAGTATTCTGATCGAAAACTTATTTGAACTTGGTTTGTTTTAAAGTGTTTTTTAAAAGTCGGAATAATGACGGGCAAAACCCCAAATGTTTCATCTTTCCCTCGTTGTAAAATATCAAGCAGTATGATTATGATATCCGTTGACAATCGAGGAGCAGACCAACAAAATAGAGGAAACTGCTGAATAAACGATGATTGTTTGCATATGCTCTACTGTGTATGCCTGTGTTTTTGTATGTGCGTTTTTGCAAGTGCCTGCGTGCCTACGCATTCTTGCGTGCGCGAGCATGCACGCCTAGATAAAATAAACCAAGAAAAGTGTTGTCACATATGTGCAATCAAGCAGACCTGAAAACAGTTTTCATAAGTTCACACCATCTCTCTGGGGACGGGATAGCTTAGTGGTCAGAGCACTCGCTTTCCCCAAGCCAAGGTTAAGCAGCATCGAGCGTGGTTACCACTTGGATGGGGAACCTTTTTGCGCGCTTTAGCTTTAGTACAGTCCCCCAGTTCACCCAGCTGTAAATGGGTACCTGCCTCTTTCGGGTCAGGGAAGGTAAAGCAGCGAGGGAGAGGAGATGGGCACCACCCTCAATATACTGGCCCCTGGAGAAGCGGAGGTCTCTGACGCCTCGCTCCCTTATGACCTTATAGGTTATGGGGCACCTTTACCTTTAATAAACCATCTCTGCTCCTCCTTCCCACCTCCCTCTAAAGCTTTTCTCTTGTGAATCGATTTTCCAAAATGTTCAGTGCGATGATAATAGAAGGCTCAGGGAGAAGTAGGGTGGAATGGAGGTAAACATTCTTATATGTGACTTTTTTCCCCGTTACTCGGGTAGCTCTTCCAAGTTCACCGAGGTTGAGATTTTTGTTTATACAAATGTTTTTGCCCACAATTAAGGTAGGCACATGCTGACTTCGGGGATGACGTCTAAACACAGCATCAATGCACGTGTATTTTAAAAAATATGTGTTCGAACGCATGCAGAGCATCTTGCGCACACGTTAAATCCTGTTCCGCTTTTCGGAAGAGTAGGCCTTTGTGTGCCGGTGGAAACAGATGACAAAATTTACAAAACCGCATAAAAACGGGGACTAGATGTAAAAAAACACATGAGTGCTTATTCCATTATCCTCGATATAAAAGAATAAAGAGAAAAAGAAAAAGAAAAAAAACAAATTGCCATCTGACCTTAAATGGTACGCAATGGCCTACTTTTCCGAAAGATGTTCTGCATGAATTTACTTACGGAATCTCGGTTTATAGTCTATCCGAAGGACTTACGGGGGAGTAGAGTCGGTACTGATGTTAACTCCGGGGGAAAAATTCCTCTCGAGCAAGCGTCTTGGCGGTGGCTCAAAGTCAGATGGCGAGCTCAATGTTCTAACCACTAGGCCACCTCCCCCCCCCCCCCCCCGGGGTCGATTCCAGTTTTGTGGAGGGAAGTTCCGACTAAAAGTACATCTGGACAACGCAAAGTAACCCACTTTAAGGCTTCGCAATGTTTTCAAACAGCTTTCTGAGGGCTGACTTATTTTTCAGAAACAAAGCTTTTTTGGTCTTTTTCTTCGTCTTTTGTTCAGTTCAGTTGTGAAGTTTGGCTACAGACAAGAAGTTATGTGCATTTGCAAAACATGAAGTTAGTATGCTTTCCAAGTTTAGCTTTTCGCTGACGTTTTCCAAAGTCTGGCTTATGTTTGTGGATAAAATGCATTCCAGAGATCAATAAATCGTGGACATTAAACCTCCCCCAACCCACATCAGCTTTACGTGGGTTGGGGAAACGCACATATATCCAGTATGCAACGTGGGGTATGTTCAGGACGCTGGGTTAGTCTATTTATCCTGTTACTTTCTGTTGCCTTTACCGTCCGCCTCCCAACCGTAGAAACAATTTGACATCTTCAGTTTTCCACCAAGAGTTTCAGTCACTCCTTGACCATTACAGCCTCTCTCAAAAAAAACTTATCATTCTTGGGGACTTTAACTATCACTTCGACAGCCAGTCATCTCCTGATGTCAAGTGTCTTTCTCTTTCCTGTCAAATCACTCTCTTTCCCAGCTAGTAAACGAACCAAACACACAGATCAGGCCACATTTTAGACTGGCTTATTACCGATATTTCACAAGGTCTAGTCACATCTCAGTCCGTATCTGTCACCGACGAACTGCTTTCCGATCATTCTGCCATTCTTTTCTTTCTCAACATTGCAAAGCCTACCAGAAACAAAAAGTGCATTACCCGTCGCAACCTCAAGGCCATTGATATTCAAACTTTCCTTTCCCAAGCTGTTGAACGCCTATCACAAACCCCCGACCATTCTGACCCTTCTAAGCACTACAATTCCGTCCTCAGCCATCTCCTTGATGAGCATGCTCCTCCTACTGACCATCTCCTGCCTGATAGGCCATGTGCACCCTGGTACAACCGTGACATCCTGGTCGCAAAACGCAAACGCCGGCAACTAGAGCGGCAATGGCGAAAAACAAAAACCGAAATAAACAAACAGCTTCTTCGTAAACAAATCAACAAAGTTAAAACCTTAATTCGTTCAGCAAAAACAAAGTATTACTCTTCTCAAGTTCTTGATGCCACGTCTATGAAATCTCTCTTTTCCCTCACATCCATGTTTCTTGGATCTGAGAAGGCTAGTCCTCTGCCTTCTATTCACGAACACTCTGAACTTCCTTCTATATTTTCTGCTTTCTTCTCTGACAAAGTCCGCAACATTCGCTCCAGTTTGGATCAGACTCCTTTCCAGCCTGCAACTTCTGATCCCCAATTCTCTGGCACTCCTCTCCTTTCCTTTCATCCCGCAAGCGAGAAAGAAATCGAACTAATTCTGAAAGGAATGACTATAAAATCATGTGATCTTGACCCCATACCTGCTTCTCTTTTTGCACAGTGCCTGCCACAACTTATTCCCACTATTACGAATATAGTAAACTTATCTCTTGTCTCTGGAAATGTTCCTTCAGCTCTAAAAACTGCCATAGTCACACCTCTACTCAAAAAGCATGACCTTGACCCCAACATTCTGAAGAACTATAGACCTGTTTCCAACCTACCGTTTATCTCTAAAGTCCTTGAAAAAGTAGTTCTAAAAAGCTCAACAACCACCTTCTCTCCAACAGTCTCCTTCCTGCGTTTCAGTCTGCCTATCGCGTCAACCATAGCACTGAAACTACCCTTGCCCATACCTTAAACACACTTCTACTCGCTTCTGAATCAGGGAAAATCTCTCTTCTTACTCTACTCGACTTATCTGCAGCCTTTGACACTATTGACCACTCTATTCTTCTCTCCCGTCTTCAAAAAACATTTGGTGTTACTGGTACAGCCCTTACCTGGTTTAGTTCATAGCTTACTGACCGATTCCAGACAGTCACAGTAAACAAAATTCAGTCAGTAACTGCAAGATTGGAATGTGGAGTTCCACAGGGATCTGTTCTGGGCCCTGTTCTTTTCACCCTCTACACTGCTCCACTGTCACATATAATTAACCGTCATCAGATCAACCATCATTTTTATGCAGATGAATCTCAGATTCTAAGCAGTGACACTCCTGAAAATCTGCCTTCTCTCTTGACAAATATGGCCCACTGCTTTCAAGATATCCAAAATTGGATGATACAGAACAAATTACAGCTAAATGCAGATAAAACAGAAACCATGCTTGTAGGGACCAAACACAAACTCTCTTCCATCACAACAGCTTCAATACAACTTGGCAATGCATCAGTCCCTTTATCCACTGCTGTGAAGTATCTAGGGGTCATTATTGACAACACACTCTCCATGCAAAAATTCATCACTCAGACCTGCCAGTCCTGCTACTATCAATTACGGCGTATTAGTGCAATTCGAAAGTACCTGTCCACAGATGCAACATCCAAACTTGTTGTGTCTCTCATTCTTTCACGTCTGGACTATTGCAACTCTCTGTTGGCTGGTCTGCCAGCATCATCAATCCAATCCCTTCAACGTATACAAAACTCTGCAGCTCGTCTAGTCCTCAGAAAGAAAAAGTCTGAGCATATTACCCCTCTCTTGCAATCTCTCCACTGGCTGCCTGTGCCACAGAGAATAAACTATAAGATCAGTACCCTCTGTTACAAATGTCTCCACAAAACAGCACCCGCCTACCTCTGTGAATGTCTTCACTTGTACACTCCTTCTCGTTCTCTCTCGTCTGCTGCAGATACCTTGTCCTTACGAATACCTAGATTCAACCAATCCACCATCGGCCGTCGCTCTTTCTCTATTTCTGGTCCATTGATATGGAATGATCTCCCTCTCTCTCTCCGCCAAAAGCCTTCTTATGACACTTTTAAATCCAGTCTCAAGACATATTTATTTCAAACCTAAGATTTTCCTCTCCTGCCTCATCTCATAGTTTTTCCCTGCCTTCAACAGCCAAGATTCTATTGCCCTGCCAGGGTGTGTGACCACTGTTGTGTGTGTGTGTGTGTGTGTGGTGTGTGTGTGTGTGTGGCTGTGTGCGTGTGTGTGTTTGTGCGTGTGTGCACATTTGGACTTGATGGAATTATTGCTTGTCACTGGTTGTATGACTGTGTAAGAATGAGTTGAGTGCAAGCGCTTTGATTCGTCTCTGCAAGATATAGCGCTATATAAATTCCATTTATTATTATTATTATTATTATTATTATTATTATTATTATCCTGCATCTGCAGAGTGGATTTCTGAGCAGATGTGAGGTAACCACTATGGTTTGTTGTACACGAGTTAACGCTTACCATTAACATAGGATTGACATTTTTTAAAATGTTCCAAACTAGTTTAGTGTGAGGTTTTGCTGACTTAAAGAGGCTCTTAGGAGATTATATCAATGCATTAAAATAACATACGTTAATCATGTTTTGAAGCACAAATACTGTAACCATTAGTATAATTGGAAAAGAGTTCGTTGTTAATCTAGGAGAACAAAAACTATTTCTGACACTGCCCACTGGGGCGTTGGATAGCTTGCTAATGAGAGATCGAACGTTTGTTGGCCAAGGCAATGTTGAATAGCATTCAAGGTATTCCAGATTTGACAGGAAGAGTAATGTTGCTTACTGCCCCTTGGAGCTGTGTCCATATTCACTGTAGCCCTGACACATGGAAAGCAGTATTGATAATGGAAACTCTAACACACTTAGTTTCTTTAAATGCAAGTTTGAAGAAAGTCCAAATCATCAATAGAGCAAAAAACTTACTATTTTGTAACATCCCCCCCACCACTCACGACAAAAAATGTTCATGCAGTGTATAACGTGAATGAAAAGCAAAACATTCAACAAGGTAGATAGATAGATAGAATAGATAGATAGATAGATAGATAGATAGATAGGTAGATAGATAGGTAGTTAGATAGATAGAGAGAGAAAGAGAAGAGAGAAAGAGAGAGAGAGAGAGAGAGGAGAGAGAAGAGAGAGAGAGAGAGAGAGAGACGAGAGAGAGAGAGAGAGAGAGAGAGAAAAGAGAGAGAGAGAGAGAGAGAGAGGAGAGAAAAAATGACTGAATAAGTGATAAAGTAGTGACAATCATGTTCAACATTCATTAAAGAAAATGGTAAAGTGTAGTAGTGAACGAACCTACTCTGTCAAGTCTGTCCAACACTCTATAAAACTGCACTCTCTAAAGTTACAGCTGCTTCAAACATTTCTGCCACCACATCATTCATTCAATATATTTGATATATTTTTTACTGACAAACTTTGAAGAAGACAATTTTGCTATGCCAAAAACTTACAATTTACTTGAAATATTCACTAACAAGGGACGGGGATGGGGAGTGAGGGGGGGGGGGGGGGGTGGTAGGTTACTAGAATCAAGACAGCATGATATTATCAATATTGAGGATATAGAACATGGGCAGAAGGCGAGGTCATTTGTATGTGACATGCCAGATAGAAAGTTCGGGATACTTGATCAAAACATCGATGTGAAGTATAAAACACATAACAATGCAACACGGACAAGTCCATATGACGCTACACTTTTGCATAATAGTAATAATGATCTTAATATCAGGATTTTTCGTAGCGCTGAATTTTGAAAAGCAAACATTAAAACGCTTTCATCCAATTATTCACACACGTGTAACCGTTCACTGGAGTTTAACAGGCTTTAGATTTCTTTTTTTTTTATACAAGAACTGGCATGCGCATGGCATCACAATACAATACGATACAATACAATACAATACAATACGCATCCGTGCACATTTAGAATTTCATTTTTGTAACATTTTGTTCTTGATCTGTCATGTTAAGAATACTCTTGCCCTTATTATTACGATTTATCATAAATACACACACACACATTAGCGCGCGCGCACACACACACACTTACACACACAAAATAAAACCCTCTCCCTCTCTCTCTCTCTCTCACTCTCTCTCTCCTCCTCTCTCTCTCCCCACTCTCTCTCTCTCTCTCTCTCTCTCTCTCTCTCTCTCGTATTCAGTCTCCTATTTAAGGGTCGTCGGGTATCACTTAAAGTGGAAAGACGTTACAATTGAAGACTTACTTACTCACTCACTCATTCACTCACTCACTCTCTTTATGAAGGATTCATACTTTATTATTTTCAATACTCTATTGGGCTTGTCGGCTGAACATAAGTTTTTAATGAATGTCCTATTTCAATATCTTATTGTTATATGTAAAAAGTATGTGTACCATTTGACAATGTGTAGATGTTTATTTTTATGACATTAAGTTTGGTTGTTATTATTTTTCCTGTATTGTTGTTATTCTTGTTGTTGTTGTTTGTTTTTCTCTTTTTTTCTTTTTTCTTCTTTTTTTTGGTTTGTTTTATCTTTTTCTTTTGTTTGTTATGTTTGTTTTGGTTGGGGTTTATGGTGGAGAGAGGTGGTGTTTTTAGGGTTTTCTTTGTTTGGTTTTTGTTGTTGGTTTTTGGTTGGGTTTTGTTGTTTTTCTTTTTGAAAAGGGTTATTTCCCTTTGTTTCTACTGCGTGAGAGTATAAGTCTTGGGTTATTATTAAGATGTATTCCTACGGGCGGGGACATGAAGTAAAAAAGCGCACGAGTGCTTATTCATTATCCTCGAAATAAAAGAATTTGTCATTGTCATTGTCATGTCCTCTCTCTCTCTCTCCTCTCTCTCTCTCTCGGCCTCTTTTTCTCCTCTCTTCTCTCTCTCTCTTTTCCCACACCCCACACACACGACACTTGCACATACCCCTAGCCTCCCACTCCCCCTCACCTCCACCCCCCCACCCCCCACACACATCACATCCCACCACAAAAGCATGCGCAGATGCCACATTTCTCTCAGCTTTTCCGCTGTAATAAATCACTATAAAGCGTGAACGAAAATTTAATCTCATTACAGCTCTGGATTAGAGAGAACAAAAAAAAATGTTAACGGTTTTTATCGATTCTTTCGGGGGGCTGGAAAGTTTGTGGCTAATGCGTGCCACATTTAAAAACAAGAAATCCACTCTCTACAATACGTTGTCTTTGATCTTGACAAAAATCATACAGGTAGTTCCTCAATGCTATCATTGATTGACAGGAACACACAGCTTACAGAAGGGTTTCAGGACACGCAAAGGGCCTGGTTTTTTTAATCCCCCTTAAAGAGAGGTAGAAAACTGTTGTAGAATAAAGTTGCAGTTGATTCTGTTGTTTAGAAGAATCTGAAATGAAGCTAGTTCAGAAAGGAGGAGTATGTGCCCGGTTTTCTTTGTTGCAACACAAATATCTGCTTCATAGTGTGGTCTCTCTTCCTCTCTTTCCCCGATATTCTTGAAGGGTTGGTGGATTGGAGGTCTAGAGGTAACGCGCCTGCTTAGAAAGCGAAACAGTGCGGGTTGGAAGTGTGTGGTGGTTCAATTCCCCGTTTGGGCCAAAAACTCTCACCCCCCCCCCCCCCCCCCCATTAGAACGTGAGTGGTGGTCTGGTTGCCTTTCTTTCGGATGAGAAGACAAATCGAGGTCCAGTGTGTTACACATAATTATTTAGCGCGCGTAATAGAACCTACGGCAACAAGAGAGCTGTGCCTGGCAAAATTATGAAGAAACAAGCCACTCTGATAGGGAAACACAGGAAAAGAAAAAGAAATGAATGGGTGGCGCTGCTGTTGTGGCGACGCGCTCTTCCTGGGGATAACAGCCCGAATTTCACGCAGAGAAATCTGCCGTGACTTCAAGAGGTATGAACAAGAGTTTGTTTTTTTTAAGTATGAAAAAAGTCTTTGGGGCACGGCATCAAAGGTTTTGCCAGCAGTGTTTTTCATGGCAAGTCGAACGTTGACGGAACTTGTCCTTTTCCACATGCATCCTGCATGAAGCATGCTAGGCACATTTGTCTCATTCATTGGCGCTTATGCCACGCGCAGCTGACCTATGTGAGATAGGTATTTAACCTGTGCGCTGCACACAAAAACTGGCTAAACAAAATTTTATTCAGAAATTCATACATATCATCATCATCATCAGACCCGTGACCTTGGCGGTCGTGGGGGAGACACGAAAGACGATGCCGTGGTAAGCCTCCTCCATCCATCTCGGTCCTCGGCTCTGCGCAGTAGTGCCGAGTCATTCATCCTGGTCCATTCTCTGATGTTGTCCATCCATGACTTGTTCTGTCTTCCCCTCTTTCTGCCACCTTCCAGTGTTCCCTGCAGTACTGTTTTTGGCAGGGTGTTGTGGCGGGTGACGTGGCCGAACCATGTCAGCTTTTTCTTCTTGACGATGGTGAGAAGGGGTTCCTGTGGACCTGCCAGCCGTGTTATTTGACTCTTGACAAATTCATTGGTCTTTCGTTCTCTCATACATATTATCAGATACAAAAAGCATCAGCAAGCTGAAAGCTGATAGTGTTCTCAAGAGGGATATGGTAGACATTTGTTATGCCATTTGTTTTACATGACAGAAAAGTAAGCAATCCTTAAATTCAAAATTATCTTCAAAAAGTCACCACAACACAGATATTATTTTTCAGAGAAGAAAAAAAGGGTAAGAATGAAGTGCAAGTTTTAGAAAATCAACAACAGCCGATAATTAAGATCAACTATGAAGAATAACAAAAGCATAAATGGTAAATAAAAGGAAGGGATACAAAAGGGGGGGAAAACACCACTAAATGATAATCCAGTTTTATAATCTTATTCATAAAAGATTTCCTAATACATCCATAAGTCAAAGCAAATATAAATTCAATAATAATAAATAAATAAATAAAACAACCCTCTCAAACGAATACCTCACTGAAGACATTTTTCAAATATATTTTTTGGTTTCGTTTTTTTTATTTTAAAATATTTTTATATTTCATTTTGGGGGATTTTTTTCACTGATGACTCGAATCGTTGCCCCTCCTAGTGAAGAGTCACATCTCAACGCCAACATCCTAACTGCTAGGTTATTCCGCCCCAAGAACTCTGCAGCATTTATGGAGGGTTTAGTTAGTTGTGTTTCAAGAAAGCCTTTAAGGAGATTGTTACAGCAGTCCAGCCTCTACTGGATGGAAGCAAAGACACAGCTCTGACACACACGCATGCACACACGCACACACAAACACACACACGCACGCACACACACACGCGCGCACTCACGCACACATACACACACACACAGTAGGGCCTCCACCACCACCTCAATTCTCATACCCCGTTATATATTTTTTTTTTCTCGCTAATATCACTGAGAGTGAACAGACTACAATCGAGACAACAAAACAACTACACACACGCACGTACGCAAACACACACGCATGCACATGCGCACACACACACACACACACGCACGCACGTACGCATACACACACAAACTCGCACACGCACGCACTCACACACACACCGCACGCAACACCACACACACACACACACACACACACACACACCACACACACAACACACACGCACGCATACACCTACCTACAGACACACACCTACTCACACATCTAAACACAGACACACACACCTACACACACACACACACACACACACGCACACACACACACCCCTACACACATACACCTAAACACACACCTTCACACACAAACACCTACCTACACCCACCCCCCCCCCCCCACACACACACACACGCACGCACACACGCACACACAAACACAAACCTACACACGCACGCACACATAAACACACACACACACACACAAAATCACTAAATGTGAATAGACGTTAAACCGAAGATCACACACACACACGCAACGATGCGGGTGACGTGATGACCAGCTTAGCTCAGAGACCTTAACTAACAGGAAGAAAGAAGCTGGCTGGAACCTCACAGTGAACGACAGAAACCAACTCCTCGTCAGGTCAGAACTCAATGACCAGCCAAACAGGTCCTCCTCCCTTTGTGTTTCTGAATATCTTTTTCTCTGTATCATTATGCTTCTATCTGTGTGTGTGTGTGTGTGTGTGTGTGTGTGTGTGTGTGTTGTGTGTGTGTGTGTGTGTGTGTGTGTGTGTGTGTGTGTGTGTGTGTGTGTGTGTGTGTGGTTGTCTGTTTTTCTGTCTGTCAGTCTGTCTTTGTCTGTCTGTCTGACCTTGTGTGTCTGAGTCTGTCTCTGTCTTTGCCTGTCTAATGTGTCTGTCTAATGTGTCTGTCTAATCTGTCTAATGTGTCTGTCTAATGTGTGTGGTGTGTGTGTGTGTGTGTGTGTGTGTGTGTGTGTGTGTGTGTGTGTGTGTGTGTTGTGTCTCTCTCTTTCTCTCTCTCTGTGATAACATTGAAAAAGAAGCAGACCCCTGCGACCCAGAACAGTATTCGATACAGAAGAGACATGAGACAATTAAAAGTAAGACAGAATAAACAATTTAAAAAACAACCCCAAACCAAACAAAAATCAAACAAAACAGACAGCCAAAGAGATGTCTCCTACGTGCTTGTTTCCATCGATCTATACCCAGTTCAGTCTATTTCACAATGCTGACCACGGAAAACGACCATTTGTAAAGATGCTGTAAGTCTGACCTACATGAGAGGATAGCTTGTGTCTCCTCCAAACGTGGTGACCAAGGCAACACAGAAAAGAAAATCGACAACTCTCTCTGTCTCTCTGTCTGTCTGTCTTTCTCCCTCTCTATCTTTCTCTTTCTCTGTCTGTCTCTCTGTCTCTCTGTCTCTCTCTGTATCTGTTTCTGTTTCTCTGTCTCTTTCTCTCTCTCTCTCTCTCTCTCTCTCTCTCTCTCTCTCTCTCTCTCTCTCTCTCTCTCTCTCTTCTTTTCTCTTTCTCTCTCTGTCTCTCTTTGTATCTGTCTCTTTCTCTTTCTCTCTCTCTCTTTCTCCTCTCTCTCTGTCTCTCTCTTTCTCTTCTCTCTGTATCGTCTCTGTTTCTCTGTCTCTTTCTTTCTCTCTCTTTCTCTCTCTCTCTTCTCTCTCTTCTCTCTCTTTCTCTCTTTCTCTCTCTTGTCTCTCTTTCTCTCTCTCTTTCGTCTCTTTCTCTCTCTTCTTCTCTTCTTTCCCCTCTCTCTCTCTCTCTCTCTCTCTCTTCTCTTCTCTCTCTCTCTCTCTCTCTCTCCTCGTCTCTCTCTCTCTCTCTCTCTCTGTCACACCTTTGAATAGGAAGCACGACTCGACATACCGCAATGTGATGTGACACACAGAGACAGAGACAGGTAGGTTGCTGTGACTGAGAAGATGCGTGAGACACATCTGGCTGTAAAACAAATGAGTACTGATGAACATGTACGTGTATGAAAGAACAGAGAAATCCTGACAAACTTGAAGAGGCCAGTGTAGCTTCTTCCTAGTGTAAGGTAAGGAGAGAGTGGCAGAATGCGTGGGTGCACATGACTGGACTCGATAGAAAACAGATTTGGCCACATAAACGCATTCGTAGTAATGTTGTGACATGTTTTAACAAAGCTGTTTAGAAAACTAGAAAGAAAATGAGTTATGTCTTCCATACACACTTAAAAAGGTAAGGGTGTTCCAAAAACTATGCGGTCGTAGGGAAGTGAGGCATCTGAGGCCTCATTTCTGTAGGGCCAGCATATTGAGGGCGGCGCCCATCTCCTCTCCTTCGCTGCTTTACCTTCCCTGACCCTACAGAAGCAGGTACCCATTTACAGCTGGGTGAACTGGGGGACTGTACAGGATCCAAGGCGCGCAAACGGTCACCCATCCAATTGGTAACCACTCTCGATGCTGCTTAACCTTAGCTGGGGGAAAGCAAGTGCTTTGACCACTGAGCTGTCCCGTCCCATAATTATATACACTTAAAGGAGAGTCGAAACTTAGAGCCGCTATTAATAATGACGAAGATATTGACCAAACAGTGTCATGGTGTCTCACTGATCACTTTGATAACAGAGCGACGCAACTGATAGAACAGTTGGCATTGATCAATCTCCATTCAAATCATAGATTATCATAAGACTTTAGTCTTTGAATCGGTCATCGTGTTGTGATGGTTGTGCCGTGCTTCATTATTATAGTCTTGTTTATGAATTGGTTATGTTTGTGCACATTCATCTTCTTACTGCCCCTTGTGAAGAAGAAAAAGCGCCTATCTACAATAAATCGTTGACGTTCATTCTTGATTTCGTATTCTCTCTCTCTCTCCTCTCTCTCTCTCTCTCTCCCCTCTCTCCCCTCTCTCTCTCGCTCTCTCTCCCCTCTCTCTCTCTCTCTCTCTCTCTCTCTCCTCTCCTCTCTCTCCTCTCTCTTCGCTCTCCTCTCCCCCTCTCTCTCTCCCTCTTCCCTCCCTCTCCCCCCTCTCTCTCTCTCCATCTCTCTCCCCCCTTACCCCCCTCTCTCTCTTCTTCTATGTATTCATATCTTCACCAGTGTATAATCTTCAGTATTATTCCATCCTCCTTC
>CM054144.1:27321565-27324065 GCA_028751875.1 Rapana venosa
TAGTGGTCAGAACATTGCGCTCGCAGTCTGACGACCCGGGTTCGATTCCCGTTCAAGGGGATACTTTCCTCTGGAGTTAATTTCAGTGCAGACTCCACTCTCCCCAAAAGTCCTTCGGATGAGACTATAAACCGAGGCCCCGTGTGCGAACCCACGCAGAACATCTGGCGCACACGTTAAATCCTGTTCCACTTTTCGTAAGAGTAGGCCATTGTGTGCCGGTGGGAACAGATGAGATAATTTACAAAACTGCATACACACGGGGACTGGATGTAAAAAATCACATGAGTGTTATTCCATTATCCTCGATGTAAAAGAATAATCAAAATAGTTTAAAAAATAATTAAGTCAAGTCAAGTCAAAAACACTGAAGGGCAATTAAAATACTAACAGGCACATTGATTCGTACCATAATCTCGAAAGACACAAGAAAACTTACATTTTATATTGGTTTAAACATTTCAGGAGAACAGACAGGTGAAACTAGACTTAAAACACTATTGCTGAGCTATCATTACGTTACATTTTGTCAAAGAATTTGCTTACCCTATGTCCATCCTAAATCCCAAGATTAAAATAAAGATCGGAAATCTGTTAACAGTATTTGTATGTCAGTTTTGGGTGTTAAAAATTCAATGGTTATTGTTCCTTCTCAATAACCTGGAAGAGGGCGGGGGGTGGGGTGGCGAGAGGATGGTAATAATACATTATATTTTATAATATATTTCCTTTCAAACCTTCGGCATGAGGAGAAACTATTATTTGGTAAAAGACGCCGAGACATTGCCGAATGTTGCAAAGCATCTTAAAAAAGCCTGTGAATTCAGCTTTACACTAAACTTACATCATGACAAAACATGTTTTAACAAAACCAGATAAACCACGAGCAAGGCAGGACTCAACAGAGCAGATTAGAAAAGAACTGCACCGAACCAAGCCGGGTAGAACCAAATTGACCAGATCAGACCAGTCCAGACCAGACCAGACCAAACCAAACCAGATCATGTCAGACCAGACCAGACCAGACCAAACCAAACCAGACCAGACCAAACCAAACCAAACCAGACCAGACCAGACCAAACCAAACCAGACCAGACCAGTCAGACCAGACCCAGCTACACCAGACAATCCAGACCAGATCAGAACAAACCAGAAGAGAAACTATTGAAGATTTACAGCATTTTTAGATTATTCATGAGCAAAATAATAAGCAAACAAACAATCCAACCATCTTACCAACCAACCAACCAACCAACCAACCAACCACCCACCTACCCATCAACCCACCCTCCAACCAACCAACTATCCATCCAACCAACCAAATAACCAACCAGCCAACTAGACCAACCAGCCAGCCAACTAGACCAACCAACCAACCAACCAACCAGCCACCCACCCAGCCACCCACCCAACAAACCAACCAACAAACCAGCAAGCGTATAACAACACAGTGGCATGCGCGTGTCTTAACAAGTTTTGCACAATAATTCTCTTCTTGCTTGATCCACTGTAGTATACCTTAAGATCCGAAATCTGACTCAGACTGCGTTAATTTTGTTGGAACCAGAGCTCTGCGGGCAGGTCGATATTTGCTGAAACAATAAATCACGATAAAAACAACAACCAGGAAGTTCATTACACATCTAGATGTTTTTTGTTTCTGTCTTCAAAATTAGGGTGGAATGGGTCAGTTTTCCTTGGGTATACAGCTCACGCTCCCTAAATGTTGCAGTAGTATGTAGTTTTTATATTTTATGTGTGTGTGTGTGTGTGTGTGTGTGTGTGTGTGTGTGTGTGTGTGTGTGTGTGTGTGTGTGTGTGGTGTGTGTGTGTGTGTGTGTGTGTGCTCGATTTCATTTTACCTCTCTTCACTAAATGTGATATTAGACACAGAAAGGCCAGAGGTGAAGGAGGGATATCTGGGAGTTGGGTAGGGAGTTAATTTACTAAATCTATAATAAACAAGTAAGAACAGGTAAATCTAAAGTACCTCGTAAGTGCAGAACAGTAAAATACCAGTTTCCAACAGAAAACAATAAAACAATATATAGTCCACAGGAGGATAATGTCTTTAGGGTCCTTAATAATCATAACAATGAACCAACTGGACTTTGCAATAACGATTTGAAAAAAGATCTATCTCAGGAAAAGATCACTGAATATCACGGATGACGATGATGAAGTAAGAACAGGTATGCAGCTTTTTAGCATGCTGCACATCAAGATATGGTCACCAGTTACACTATGGCCACATAAACAAGAGACATGCCCAACATATTTTGTCTTCAAACAGTTCAGTTCCCATCGGCAAGCTACAGAAACAATTTGTTTTATACGGTAAGAATCCGTTTCGTCCTTTAACTACAGACGTGTGTGTGTGTGTGTGTGTTGTGTGTGTGTGTGTGTGTGTGTGTGTGTGTGTGGTGTGTGTGTGTGTGTGTGTGTGTGGTTCATGTGTGTGTATGTGTGTGTGTGCGCTTGCGTGCGTGCGAGCGTGCAT
>CM054144.1:27326565-27336565 GCA_028751875.1 Rapana venosa
TGTTCCAGGCCTACCTCTGTGTGTGTGTGTGTGTGTGTGTGTGTGTGTGTGTGTGTGTGTGTGTGTGTGTGTGTGTGTGTGTGATTGTCCACACATCTGCCCCCCCCCCCCCTATGTGTTCCAGGCCTACCTCTGTGTGTGTGTGTGTGTGTGTGTGTGTGTGTGTGTGTGTTGTGTGTGTGCATGTCTTTGTTTGTTGGTTCATCTGTTCTTTTGTTCCTTTTTCCATGGTGTCTTTGTTTCCCATTGAAGCGTCATATCTCACAGAGCAATTGATGTACACTACACTATTACCACTGTCTAGATATCTGTCTAGCACATTTTTCACTAACTGTTTAGCCTGTTGCGTTGGTACAGCTTAGGGTGCACACGATACAGTTTCTTGCGTTTCTGAAATGTAATGAAATCTGGTGTGAATTATGAGATTTTTAACGTTCAAATGTGAATTTTATGAAATCGTTTGTTTTGATGATTCAGCTGTTGTGCCGATCAAGTGGGTTGAAGTCCACACACTGTGTGTGTGTGTATGTGTGTGTGTGTGTGTGTGTGTGTGTGTGTGTTTGTTGTGTGTGTGTGTGTGGCGGGTGGTGTGGTGTGCGTGGTGTGATGTGTAATGTGTGTGTGCTTGTGTGTGTCTGTGTGTGTGTGAGTGTGCGCCCACGCCTGTCAAATGGATTAAAATCCGCATTGTTTGTGTGCGTGCCTGTGTGTACGGCGCGCGCGCGCGTGTGTGTGTGTGTGTGGAGGGGGTTTTCAGAAAGCTTTTTTCTTTACAAGAGCAGGACTTCAGTACACTGCTTTGACTTTTTGGGGGTAAAATGATATCTAAACGAAAGCTTCAACAGGTTTGTCACGTACCCTTGTTTGAATGTATCTAACAGATTACTAAGAGCTTTAGAGAGAGAAAAAAGACTTAGGTGGTGGGTTTTTTGTAGCTGTTTTTTTGTGGTTTTTACTTTGTTCTTCTGTACTTTTTGATATTGGATATGAATATATTGCCCACACGCTTTGCTTGTGATAGTTTTAGTTTGTTTGTGTCATCCTTTTCTTGTGTGCTGTTGGTGAAAAAGAAACAACAACAACAGCAAAAACAAACCAAAACGACACGAACGCTTAACAACCGGATACAACTGTTTTCGTTTCTTGTGTATGTTTGGATTTGCCTGTACTTGTCTGTTCTGTCTGTTCTTATGTATTGTGTTGAGATATAAAACGTCCTTGCATTTCTTTGTTTGTTTGTTTGCTGCTCTTCTTATTTCTTTGGGATTTTTGTTTTGTTTTGTTTTATGTGGATTTTGTTTTGTTTTGGTTTGTTTTGGTATGTTTCTGAGCAATGTGAATTTTGTTTATTTGGTCTGTTTCTGAGCAATATGGATTCTCTGTTTCAATTCTCTCAATTTTTCTCTGTGTTTGCTTTGTTTGTGTGGTTTGTTTCTAAGCAATGTAGATTTGTTTTGTTTTGTTTGTATGGTCTGTTTCTAAGCAATGTAGATTTGTTTTGTTTTGTTTGTATGGTCTGTTTCTGAGTAATGTGGATTTTGTTTTGTTTTTGTTTGTTTGGACTGTTTCTAAGCAATGTGGATTTAGCCAGGTGGCTGGAATTACTACATGGCAGATTTATTTGCAAATCATTGTATTGACTGAGATGATTCCTTCTCGCTGTCTCTGATTTATTTTTCTGCCCAGTCCTCTCGATTTCTATGGTTACCTTCTCTGTAATTCTGTATCTTTTGTCAGTTCCTTTTTGACTGTAAGCTTGCCTGTCTGTCTGTCTGTCTGTCAGTCTGTCTGTCAGTCTGTCTGTCTATCGATCTGTTTGTTTGTAAGTCTGTTCGTATCTCAGCTGTCTACTTACCCTTCAATCTATTTTCTCTTTCTCTATCTGGTAGTCTCTTATGCTTGCATACCCGCTCGCATGCGACGTGCGTGCGTGTGTGCGGGTGTATGTGTGTGAGTGTGTGGTCTATGTGAATGTGCATGGGTGCGTGCATGTGTGTGTGTGTGTGTGGTGTATGTGAGTGTACGTGTGTGCGTGCGCGTGTGTGTAAGTGTACGTGTGTGTGCGTTTGTGTGTGTGTGTGCGCGCGCGCGTGTGTGTGTGCGTATGTGTGCGCGCGAGTGTGTGCGTATGTGTGCGCGCAAGTGTGTGTGTGTGCTTCAATCTTTTCTTCTAAAAGTTTTGTTCCAATACAAGCAACATCCACATACTAATCATGCTTTGTTTGTTTGCTTGTTTCTTTTATTTCTTTCCTTCTTTCTGAGCCATATCGACTGGTCAGATGAGTTGGAATTACAACATGGCAGATTTAGTGGCAAATTATTGTATTGACTGACAAAATTCCTTCTCACACTGTCGGCCGTTTCTTTTTCTGCCCCATTCCTCTCCATGTCTATGGTTATCCTCTCTCTTAAAGCAATGTATTCCTTGTGACTTTCGCTTAATCGTAAGTTTTTTTGTCTGTCTGCCGTCTGGCTGTCTGTCTGTCTGTCTATCTGTTTGTTAATCTGCCTGTTCGTGTGTCTGTCTGTGGGTCGGTCTACTTACCCTTCATGCCGTCTGACTATTATTTATCTTTGTCGTCTGCATGTTTGTCTCTCGTGTTTGTATGGGACTGGTATGTGTGTGTATTTTGTGTTGTGTGTTGGTGTTTGGATGTGTGTGTGTGTGTGTGTGTGTGGGTGTGTGTGTGTTGTGTGTGTGGTGTGTGGTGACGTGTGTTGTACGTGTGTGGTATGTGTGTGTAGTGTGGTGTGTGTGCGGGTGGGGATGTGGGTGTGTACGTTGTGTGTGGTGTGTACGTGTGTGTGTGTTTAGAGAATAAAGATGAACATATTTTTGGTGTTTTTAAAAAGGTCTTCAGTACATCGCCTCTTTTCTTTTTCATTTTTGTTGCTGCTTTCTTTGCTGGTAAAAAACGTCTTCTAAAGGGCGTTTCAACAGTTTTTAAAAATAAACCAAAACATTCACTTGGGTAGGTGTCTGTGAGGGTGCTCAACAGCAGACAAACATCTTTGAAGGAACCGATATACTAAGGGGGTCTTTTTGAGCTCTCCTTGTTAGTGTTGGTTTTCTTTTTCTTGTTCTTTTTTGTAATCTGTACAATTTGCGATGGAATATGAGTTTATCACCCACATGTGTGGGTGTCTTGTTAGGTTGTTTAAAAAAATATTATTCTGTTTTCATTTGTATTCTGTTTTAAAATATTATTCTGTTTTCATTTTTAATTCTCTTTGTTTTATTATTTTGTGTTATATTTTTGGTGCGATATGAATTTAAAAATGAATCACAAATGTTTCATTTCGTTTCTGTTCTTTTTCTTCTATAATTTTTTGGGGGCAGTATAACAACCATCCACACATATGTTTTTATTTGGTTCTTATTCAATCATTTCTGAGCGAAATGGGATTTTTCAGAAGGTTGGAATTCTAGCACGACAGATTTATTGGCAAATCATTGTATTGGCTGAGATATACTTTTTTGTTCTCATTCTCACTGTCTCCGATTTCTTTTTCTGCCCCTTCATCTCGATTTACAGGATTATTCTTTCTGTAACTCTCTCTAAGTTGTGTTTTATAGTGTGCATGTCTGTCTGCCTGTTTGTCGATCTGTCTGCCTGCATGTCTATTTACCTACCTGTCGTGTCAGTTTGTTTTGTGTGTCTGCCTGCTGATCTGTCTACTTACCCTTCCAGTAGTCTTGATACATGCTCTCTCTCTCTCTCTCTCTCTCTCTCTCTCTCTCTCCTCTCTCTCTCTCTCCTCTCTCTCTCTCTGATGTACATGTATGCCTGTGTGTGCGCGTGCATACGTGTGTGTGTGTGTGTGTGTGGTGTGTGTGTGTGGCGCGCGCGCACGCGCGTGTGTATGTAAGTGTGCGGGTATGTGTGCATGTGTGCATGCGTGTGTATACGTGCAAGCGTGTGCGCGAGCACGCGCGCGCGCGCGTGTGTGTGTGTGATGTACAAGTTATGAGCATGTGTATTTGTTTGTTCATGTGTGCATAATATGATGGAGGCACTGTGACATTACAGGGAGAGCATTTGAAGCAAACAGCACACCCTTATCTTTTATGTTACCGATGACATTATCAGCAAAGCCAAACACGTCCATCTTCTGGCTTTTTTCTCTTGTAACTGTGGTAGACACTACTCTCTATAACATCAATGGTGAAAACTAATAACCACCATTCCTTCCTATCCGTAACCTGATATCAAGTATAACCTTATTGAGGAAATTGCGGTAGAGGAATACAAGTGCAGGTAGTTATCTACAACTTCTCAATCATTTTGAAAACGATTTATCAAAGATTCAAATAAGAAAACAAATCCTAGAAAATAATACCTTTCAGCGACAGCATTTTAGGCATTTCTCAATAAGAACCATGCCTTTGGCCTGACCTGACTCGAGTTTCGGCTCCTGGATGAGCCTTCGTCAGAGGTCCTGGCGGTGATTGAAGCTTCTCCCTGGGTGGTACCTTACAGCGAGACACTTTCCAGAATTCAGGAGTGTCGATTGCATTCACAAAAATGTTAAATATTCCTGTGGCCTTTTAAATCTGCCATCGAAAGACAATGATGACGAGAAATAGAAATGTGTCCTTATAACCATCTTACAAAATAGAAATGCCAGGGTACAGCATCTTAAGAGGGTACAGACCTCACACAGGCAAAAAAACAAAACCCAGTAGAAAGTAGTAATTCTGTTATCAAGGTAGTTACCACCGCTGTGTTTTTTCAGGTTCTGCCATGACTGACTCGAAGTGCGCTAACCAACAGAAAGTCCTTTATTCGATCAGCGGAGAACACAGCCTGTAAATCTGACCACAATCGGGCGTAAACAAAGGAACAAAGAAGGAAGGTAATCTTCTTACGCACATAAACATAGCACCGCGCCTTTCGCGTAATGCCATCCGACTAGTTAGTTTTTGTGTCTGTCTTTGTGTTGGTCTCGATCTCTTTCAACCTCTTTTGCTGACTGTCCGTCTGTCTAATCTGTGTGTGTGTGTGTGTGTGTGTGTGTGTGTGTGTGTGTGTGTGTGTGTGTGTGTTGTGTGTCGTCTTTCTGTCTGTCTGTCCGTCTTTCTCTTCTCTCTCTCACTCCCTCTCTCTCTCTCTCCCCCCCTCTCTCTCCCCCTTTCTCCTCTCCACCCCCCTGTCACCCCCGTGTTCTCTCCTCTCCCCCCTTGTTGCCCTCTCCCCCTTCTCTGCTCTGTATCTCTCCCCCTTCTCTCCTCTCTCTCTCTCTTCTCTCTCTCTCTCTCCTCCCCTCCCCCCCCCCCCCCCCCCTTCCTCCCTCCTCCCCCCCCTCCCTCTCTCTCTCTTCAACTCCCCTCCCCTCTCTCTCTCTCTCTCTCTCTCTCTCTCTCTCTTTCTCTCTCTCTCTCCCTCTCTTCTCTCTCTTTCTCTCTCTTCTCTCTCCCTCTCTCTTTCTCTCTCTCTCTCTCTCTCTCTCTCTCTCTCTCTCTCTCTCTCTCTTTCTCTCTCTTCTCTCTCTCTCTCTCCAATGTTCAGGTCAGTTGGGAATTATGTATTGTTAAGTATACACTTATGTCTTTTCTTTATATCAGGTTGTCGTTCTTGTAGTAGTTTTTTTATCCTTGTTTTGTTGATAGTCCATAATCAGGGCAAGGGCCGGAAGGGAAAAAGAAGTATGCGAATGTTTATTCCGTTACCCTTGGAAAATAAAGATTCATTCATTCATTCAATTCATTAAATTCATTCATTCATTCATTATATTCATTTATTCATCATTCATTCTTTCTTTCTTTCTTTCTTTCTCTCTCACCCGGGTGTAGAGATTGCCAAAGAGACTGTCTTTCGTCAAACAATTTCGGTGTAAATAAAACAATATCTGGAAGAGGTAGATGTGGTTGTGAAAGACCAAGGGGCAGCAAATGTGATATTGGCAAGATGGGGGAATAATCTTGTCCTCATTTCGTGGTCTGCTACTCTGCCTCCCCTTTCTCTTCTGTGTTCTCTGGAACTTTTCTGCACTGCTCTGCTGGTAAAAGTAATCAATATTCTTGGCAAAAATGCTTTCCTGCGGTGTTCTGCAGTTAATTCGCACCAGCAGTAAAAGTCAATGCTTCGTATTTAACAAAGTCATGAAAGCATTTTCAAAAAATATTTCTTAAGAAAAATTGCTGTTTTGTTCATTATTCTTTTTCTGTCTTGCGACTGGGTTATATTTTGTTAAGACTTTTGAGAAAAGCGTGTCTCTGAAATGCTTTAACCCCCCCACCCTTCACACACACACACACGCACACGCACGCGCGCGCGAACGGCGCGCGCTCACTCACAGACTCTCAGCAAACAAACAGGCTGTATATCTATGTATACCTGAACAGCAGCATGTTATGAGGTTGAGGAATATTCGGACAGTATTCCAATAAGGCAATCCTTGTTTATGGCGGGTTAGAGAAAACGGATCAGCATTTTCCTCAGCCTCCAGTCCACTACCCTTCCTCTTCATACAAAAAGTGCCAGGGGGGCAGAATTGAGACGGCACAGGTCCCCTCCCACAGGCGAAACAATGGTGGTGGTGATGTGGTCAGCAAGGAAGTTAGCACCCTGGTCTTCTTATTTCTGCCAGAGACTGCAGCGTTCTATGAAAGAAGCAGACGTGATCAGAGAAAAACAATAACTCCATCCCTGGGTGATGTCACCTGATCACAGAGAAGACAATAGATGAAGGTAATCTGCTTATGTACTCCTAAAGACAGGAGTTCATTTAGCCTGAAATATCACTGTGGTGTCTTCTGTCTGCCCTTTTCCCCCTCCGTCTGTCTCTGTCTGTCTGTCTGTTTAATGGTCTGTTTGTCTCTATCTCTCTTTATCTGTGTCTGTCTCTGTCACTCTCTCCTCTCTCTCTCTCTCTCTCCTCTCTCTCTCTTCTCTCTCTCTCTCTCTCTCTCTCTCCTCTGTTTATCTGTCTCTTTGTCTCTCTATCTCTGTATCTGATTGTCTGTCTGTCTGTCTCTCTCTTCTCTGTCTCTGTCTCTCTCTCTCTCTCTCTCTCTCTCTCTCTCCTCTGTCTCTCTCTCTCTTTGTCTCTTTATCTCTGTTTCTCTTGTCTCTCTCTCTCTCTCTCTCTCCTCTCTCTCTCTCTCTCTCTCTCTCTCTCTCTCTCCTCTCCTCTCTCTTCCTCTCTCTCTCTCTCTCTCTCTCTCTCTCTCTCTCCATCCGTATGTCTATTAGTCCTTGCTTTCTTCTCTGTTTCTGTCTGTTCTCTCTTCTCACTCAATCTTGACAAAGAATACAATATACCTCCATTCTAAGTCTCCAACTGCCTTCTCTTCTTTCTCTATTTCTCTCTTCTCTTATGTATTGATCTTTATATAGAAACTTGCTTTCTGGCCTAAAGTTTTGAGTACAATTTCTCCAAATTAAAAATAGAAGAATATATATTTACAACCATTCTAATTCCAGCTGAATTTTTATGCGATGTTGTTTGTGTTCAGTGTGTTGTTTGTTGTGTTGTTGTTTATGATTGTTTGCTGGTCAAATAACAAGTTGAATAAAATAGAGATATTGTGTTTTCTTCATATTCATTTAATTATAGTGCGAGCTGTGGTGGTGTGTGTGGTGTGGTGTGTGTGTGGTGTTGTTGTTCATATAATATTAAATGCTTTTTTGATAAAAATCATGGTTGCTTTTCGTTACTTATATACTTTAGATTTGTGTGCATGCGTGCGTGCGTGTGTGTGCGTGTGCGTGCTGCGTGCGTGTGTAAGAGTAGATTGTTATACAAGGATAGTTTAGATTTTAATATGCTGGTGTGTGTGTGTGTCATCTAGTACTATTTGCAGGTTTTTGTTGGGTTGTTTTCTTGGGGGGGGGGGAAGTCGTAATGTTTGTTTATATTGTTTGTTTTTTCCCTGGTGTTTTATTTGATTTTCATATTTCATGGATTGTTCTGTTGTTTGCATGTTTTATAAAGACAGATTGTCAGCCTAGGTGTGGTCCAAAGTCTTGCGTGGTGATGATCATTCATTCATCCATTCATTCATTCATTCAATCATTCATTCATTTATTCATTCATTCATTCATCCAATCAATCATTCATTCATTCAATCAATCAATCATTTATTCATTATCTGTCTCTGTCTGTCTGTCTCCTTTTCTGTTGCTTTACTCCTCTCTGTCCGTCTGTCTGTCTGTTTGTCTGCCCTCCATCCTCTCTCTCTCTCTCTCTCTCTCTCTCTCTCTTTCGTTCTCGCTCTCTCTCTCTCTCTCTCTCTCTCTCTCTCTCTCTCTCTCTCTCTCTCTCTCTCCTCTCTCTCTCTTACCTTTTTCTCCCCCCCCCCTTTCCGTCCTGCTCTCTCTCTCTCTCTCTCTCTCTCTCTCTCTCTCTCTCTCTCTCTCTCTCTCTCTCTCTCTCTCTCTCTCTCTCTTTTCTACACGCACATCATACAAACATAACGCTCCTTCCTTCCAGCTTCCAATTTCTGTTAAAGTGGAGACAATTTTGTGTGGAGGGAGAAAAGTGAACACTGTACAAAGCCACAGGCCACAGAAGAACGTGAGAGATCAGATAGAAAATGGACTCAATCATCGTTGTGTATCAAAGTTGTTTTTTTGGGTAGGGGATGGGGTGGGGGGAGTGTCCCTTCTAATCATCCCCAGGCTATTTTTCTAGACATCTCTACCAATCTCTCTCTTTTAAAAAAATAGTTTTTGCATGAGGCAATGAAGGTAGTTGCAAAATCTTCAGTAGTGCCACAACAGTCTACTTCTAGACTACAGGGTGGGTGAAGGTGAAAGTAAGGCAATGACTCCTATGATGCAATTATTGCTCACGTGAGTCGAATCGCTAACTCATAACAGGAAATAATATTCGGTTTGGCTCACTGAGTACCATTCTTCATAAACAGTGATGTTGAATGTCTTCTTTTATCCCTAGTTACCATTTCTGTATGAAAAAAAGGTGTAAAGGTTGATTCGTGTTTATTTGTTGTTCTTATTGTTGTCGATGTTGTTGTTGTTTTGCGTTCCCCAGCTTAACACTCTGGAAGTCACTTGCGTGTATGACCGTTTTTAAGTACCTCGCCATAATATAGGCAGCCATACTCCGACTTCAGATGATGTTTTTCCTCTCTTTTGAAGGAGAGTGCTGGTTGTTATGTTAAGAGCTTTTCATGGTTGAAGGCAATCTCAACAACACAACATTTTTACAACATAACAACATGTCAGTGTAGGCCTTGGCAATTAGCTGACATCGGTAACTGACACAGCTTCTGGCCTGGGCAAACCACAGGGAGCAATATTCAGCTCGGCTCAATGCGTATCATTCTTCAAAGCTGTCATGTTCAAAGTTTTCTTTTGTCTCTAGTTAACAATTCTTTACATTAAAAAAGTTGTAAGGTTGATTTGTGTTTCTTTCTATTTCTGAAGTGGTGGTTTTTTCTCTCTCTCTCCTTTCTAGCTGATTAAGCAAAATGACTGAAATATTAAACGAATATAATAATAAATGAAAGGAATGAATACACAGATAGATAAATGAGTGAGTGAAAAATGAATGAATAATCGATTTAACGAATGAAGGAATAAACAAATAAATACAGAATGAATTTATGAATGAATGAATAAATGAATAAATGAATGAAGGAATATATGATACCATTTTTCGTGGTAGCCTTTTTTTCTTACCAAATAATTGCAAGAAATTTTAAACACCATTCTCCCATCAAGAATAACATACCTTTTTCTTCTTCTTTTTCTTCCTAATAGCAGTTCACTAAAGACGCTTTTCATAATCAGTTTAATATTGGCAACAATTATGCCATACAACGTCTTTAACACACACACACACACACACACACACACACACCACACACACACACTCACAACACACACTCACACACACACACACACACACACACACACACACACACACACACACACAACACACACACACAACACACACACACACACACACACACACACACACACAGAGGTTTGAGCCACCAGAGAGGTACGGGATAGCCTAGTGGTTAGAACAT
>CM054144.1:27346565-27351565 GCA_028751875.1 Rapana venosa
GCAGATTCGAATCCCATAAGAGTCATAGGGATGTTTTCAATATCAGGCTGGCCCCTACCCAGAGTGAGTGTGCTGTGGGCCCAGTGGGAAGACTGGGACCACACAGTCGACCTTCATCCACTTTACGGATGCGATTTTGAGGGTGTTGTTCAAATTTTCTGACCGACTCTGCAGGTGTCTATCTCTCGGGCCCGGTTGACACCGGGATAATTATATTAATGATAGGAAGCGTAGAATACAGCCCTGTCACGTAGTCTCAAAGCAGATGCACTTCTATAGCAGCATCGTTACATCATCGTCATCGTCATCGATCATCATGCAATGAAAGAACATTTTCTGATTCGATGACTCACAGAACATAAGGCAGCAAAAAAAAGAGGGGGAAAATACGCGTTATGTCTCCCTTAAAGCAGCTAAGAATCATTGTGAGACCGCGGAGACACACTGGGTGTGAAGTTTGCATGTACGTCTGTTTTCGAGTACCTCGCTAAATAGTCAGCCACATCATGCCTTCAGGGTATTTTAGATAATATCTCTAGACTCAGGTTGGAACTATATTAAAAATGTGCATTACATCATTTTCCCCCCGAAAAAAGTTAAATATGGGGCATTTTTAGAACTTTGAATTAATCTCGTTCGTATCGATGTGAAGAACTTTATCTACAAATAAAGATTGATAGTCTTTTCTTCTTTGCATGATGGGCTGAGCAGCTAAAGGCAAAAATGAATAAATGGATGAGTGATCAAACGAACAAAGAAATAAAGAAACGAAGAAAGGAACGAATGGACTGAATAAGGACTGGATGATAAGCAAAATAAACAAACAGACTTACAAACAGACTTGCAAAAGATTGTGTACGTGCATAGATGTATGAAGAAATGGATGGGTGAATGATTAAATGAATGAATGAATGAATAAGAAATGATCAAATGAACGCATGGATGAATAAACACCCCCTTCAAACGAAGAAAGGAACGAATGAATTGAATAAGGATTGGATGAAAAGCAAAATAAACAAACAAACTAACAAGCAAGCTTGCAAAAGGTTGTGTAAATGCATTGATGTGTGAAGAAATGGATGGATGAATGAATGAACGAATGGATGAATAAATGAATGAATGAATAAGAAATGATCGAATGAACGGATGGATGAATAAACACCCCGTTCAAACGAAGAAAGGAACGAATGAATTGAATAAGGATTGGATGAAAAGCAAAAGAAACAAACTAACAAGCAAGCTTGCAAAAGGTTGTGTACATGCATAGATGTGTGAAGAAATGGATGGGTAAATGATTGAATGAAAGGGTGAATGAATGAATGAATGAATGAATGAATGAATGAATGAGAAATGATTGAGCGAACGGATGGATAGATAAACACCACCACTAACTTAAAAAAATCAATGTTTCATTTATAAGGATTCAAACATATTCTTTTCTAAGTATCTTTATTCTTTCCGACTGCAAGTTGTTGCAAAAGATATTCCCCATTTTAACACCCCCTAGCATGAACACATCCTTTCCTGTTAGTTTCTTGAAAATGAAGACCAAAATTAATGGCAAGTTCTCAAAAGACAATGCTTTAATTTGTTTGATATCGCCCGCACAGAATAAAATCCATGATATCATTCATATTGGCATAAAACACCCCCGCACACACACAAAAAAACGAAGGAAAAGAAACTGGAAGTAGTTCCTCAGTTTTGTTCAGTCAAGGGAAAACACTTCAAAGATCTCTTCCTCGGTTAAGAAAGAATTAGCTTGATTTTTGTGGCGAATATGACTTGAGCCTTTTCTTTTTCTTTAATTCTTTTCTCCTCACCTTTTTTGTTTGTTGCTAACCGTCTTTCTTCACATTTTCTTATTATTGTTCTGCATTTCTGGTCTTTTTGTTATTTGTTTTTTTTGTTTCTTGCTTTGTTGAAAAGAAAACCACTTTACACCTCCCAGCAGTGAAACGCTCGTTTCTGTTATTTCTGTGAAAATAAAGTTCACATGGTGAGTTCTCAAGAGACACTATTAATAACTGGTTTAATGTCATGTCCACCTTGCGAAAAACACACACACACAAGCAAGCAAGCAAGCGCACACACACACACACATGCGCGCGCGCGCGCGAATAAAGGGTTTGAATGAAGAAAAAAGTCTTCATTTAGTGCTGGGAAGGTAAAACACGTCAACAATCTATTTCTCGATTAAAAAAAAAAGTTTGTTTTTGTTGCGAATATAAGAATTTTTGTTTCTTCCCTGCTAACCAACTGCCCCCTACATTTCATTCATCCATTCATTCATTCATTCATTCTTTCATTCATTCATTCTTTCATTTTTCATGTATTCATTTGAATTTCTCTGTTGTTAAGATAAAAAGTATTTGGAACTAATATTCGAGTTCATTCTTTCTTTCTTTCTTTCTTCCCATTTTATTTTATGCTTCTACCTTCATTGTTTCTTAGTTCGTACCATTTTCTGGTTTGTTTCTTTTTCTTTTTTTTTTTGCTTTAAAAACCCGGTTTACACCCCCCCCCCCCCCCCCCCCCAGCAGTTACGCAGTTTCAGTTCGTTAGTTTGTTCAAATTAAAGATCACATGCTATTTCTCGAATGAATCTGTTTATATCTGGTTTAATATCGCCGACAAATAATATATCATATTTCATCACGTCCTACATATACGCATAAACATATCCCCCCCCCCCCCCCACACACACAAACACGCACACGCGCGCGAACACACACACCCACAGACACTCACAAAAGTAAAAAAGTAAAGACAAAACCTTTTAGTTTTGTGCAGAGAAGCAAACGCACTTCAAAGATATCGTCTTCAGGAAAAGGTTGTGGTGTTTTTTTTGGTGTTGCAAATATAATTGGATTATTTTTTTTTTCTGTTAATGTTTCCTCAGCTTTCTAAAGAAATTTTTATGTATGTTCGTTTCTTTACCTTTTTGTTTTCTTACTCTCTTAACCTTTTGTGGTGTTTTTCTTCCTTTCTGGTTCTCTTTCTTTTTTGGTTGTTTTTTTTCTACCCGTCTTTGTTGAAAACAAAACACTTCCCAACACCCAGCAGTGACGCTTTCTTTCTGTTATTTGTCTGAAAATGAGAATCGTCTGGCGAGTTCTCGTCATAAACTTTTCATGGTTTTTTTCCCGTTTATCTCGAGCGCTGAGGTTCACTGATGGCGAGATTTTTTTACGTCTGCGACCATTTTCACCCACCATTAAGGTAGTCGTATTTCTAGGTTGGGGATATAATTGGTTTGATATGGCCGACAAATATATTCCATGATGTCATACGTATTTGCTTACAAATCTCAACTTCTTCACTCCACCCCCATCCCCCTTCCCCGCCCCAACAGAAAAAGGAAAAGAAAAGAGAAAAAAAAACCACGATTTAAAGCAGTGAAGGAGAAGCACTTCATAGATCTCTTCCTCCGAAAAAAGCCGCCATGATTTTAGCAGGTATAAGATGGACATTTATTTTTTCCCTTTCTGCTAACCTTTTTTTCACATTTTCTAACTTTCCTGCCTACCTTCCTTCCTTCCCTTCCTTTCCTGCATTTATTATTTATTCCTTCCTTCTTTCTTTCATTCATTCTATATTCATTCTTTATTTTATTTTGGTAAAAAGAAATTCTGTCTCGTATCTTTGGTCTTGTTTTTTATGTGTTTTTCTTTCTTGTCTTAAAAATAAAACCGCTTCCCACTAACTAGTGGCTACTTACTGTTTTGGTTATTTCTGTGAAAGTGAAGATCAAGTGTTGAGTTTTCAAAAGACGTCCTACATTATATACATATAACACCCTCCCCCACCCCCACACACGCCCACGCACGCACGCACGCATGCACACACACACACACACGCACACACACACATATATCTATCTATCTATCTATCTATCTATCTATCTATATATATATATATATATATATATATACAGAGAGAGAGAGAGAGAGAGAGAGAGAGAGAGAGAGAGAGAGAGAGAGAGAGAGAGAGAATGACAATGACAATATTTTATTGTCTATAGCATTACAGCACTTTAGACAAGGGGGATAATAATGAAATTCAAAGTATGAGAAAAGAATCACCAATTAATTTCATGCACGCACACATGCAAACGCACACACACACATGTGCGCGCGTGCGCGAGCACAAACACATACATACACACACAACTACGCCTGCATGCATGCATATGTTGCTCGCACACGAGCAGCCGAGAGAGAGAGAGAGAGAGAGAGAGAGAGAGAGAGGAGAGAGAGAGAGAGGAGAGAGAGAGAGAGAAGAGACAGAGAGACAGAGACAGAGAGACAGAGAGACAGAGAGAAAAGGGTGGAAAAATCCCCTCTTCTTTAGTGCAGTGAAGGAATCACACTTCAAAGGTTTCTTCCTCGGAACAAACTGTTTTTGTTTGTCGCAGATATGATTTCACTATGTTTTCCTTTTTTTAAAGCTAACCATCTAGTTTTTTTGGTTTCGTTTTCTGAAGGGAAAAAAGTCGATTTTTTCTTGTTCCTTTGAGGTTTTTTTCGCTTGTTCTTGGTTGTTTTTTATTATTTTTCTTTCTTCTTGTTTTTTTTCTTTGTTTTAACTGTTTTCTGTACATTTGTTTCTTTATTGTAATATGTTTTTCTGTTTGATACAACTCTTTTCTTCCTTCCTTCCTTTCTTTACTTTTAAATACTTTTTTGACTCTTTTCTTTACATTTGTTTCTTTATTGTAATATGGTTTTTTTTCTGTTTGATACAACTCTTTTCTTCCTTCCTTCCTTTCTTTATTTTTAATTTTTTAACTGTTTTCTGTACATTTGTTTCTTTATTGTAATATGTTTTTTTCTGTTTAATACAACTCTTTTCTTCCTTCCTTCCTTTATTTTATTATTTTTTTTACTGTTTTCTTTACACTTCTTTCTTTATTGTAAAATGGTTTTTTTCTGTTTGATACAACTCTTTTCTTCCTTCCTTCCTTTCTTTATTTTTAGTTTTATTTTTTTTACTGTTTT
>CM054144.1:27359065-27384065 GCA_028751875.1 Rapana venosa
AGGGTTTTGAAGGGAATTTTACTCCCTTCCCCCTTAAAATCCACACAACAACAACAACAACAACAACAACAAAAGTAGTGAAATGGCAAGCAGATAGAGCCAGTGGGGTTTTTCCATGCAGAGGTAATCAGGAAGGAGAACGTATGCTCGCCACATTGGTTTGTTAGTACAACTTGCAAACTTATAATGAGGCACAGAAAGCGTTTTATGTCAGACATAAATCTTCATGACAAAGAATGTTGCATTAATGGTAGTATCAAAGAAAAAAAGAACAAAAAGATAGATAAACGGGCAGATAAAATAAAACAGACAGACAGACAGACAGACAGATGGCTGAAATTGGCTTCTTGGACTTGTTCCCACCCTTCATTCATTAACGGATCCCCCACCCACTCATTCACGGGTGAACAGACATACACACACACACACACACACAGACACACACACACAGACACACACACACAGACACCACACACACACACACACACACACACACACACACACACACACACACACACACACACACACACACACACACAGATGGCTGAAATTGGCTTCTTGCACTTTATTCCACCACTCATTAATTCACCTGCCCCTCCACCCACTCATTCACGGGTAGACAGACATGCAGACAGACAGGCAAGAGAAGAGCAGGCTTGCCCTTTCTTTGTCTGACCCTGTTAGCAGGATTATAGACAGTACTGCATTAACTTATTGCACGACCTTGTAGGAGAGACGTGAGAAGAAGTTCAGGCGTTGGGAGCTGTGACCTGATTTTTCTTTTTCCTGTCCATCACAAACTTCTTCTCCATTCCTTTTCTCTCCTTTAAAGGAGAACAAATCTTTTGAAGTCGGAGTATGACTATCTATATGGCGACGTACTTAAAAAACCCAGTCATACACGCAAACTTCTCATTCAGTATGTAATTTCAATCTCACAGTGGGACGAGTGAGTCAGTTTGCACATTCTGGGTGATCCCCAGAGTGTTAAGCTGGGGAACGCACAACAGCAACGGCATCCCCTTTCTCTTCCCTAACTAGCATCTCTCCCCCTCTCTCACCCTCGCCCTTCCTCTTTCTGTCTGGCCAAAGCAGACACAGAAGCTGGATTCGAGTGAGTGGAGAGAGCTGTCGTAACCCCACCACAGAGTTTGTTCCCTTTGCGGATGTTCGGCAGTTATGTGGAAAAATAAACATGGTGCTTCTTTGCGTACTTACCTCGACATGGCTAACTACAACGCAAACGCACGCAGAACATCTTGCGCACATGTTAAATCCTGTTCCGCTTTTTGTAGGAGCAGGCCATTGTGTGCCGGTGGGAACAGATGACCGAATTTACAAAACCGCATACACTCGGGGACTGATTGTAAAAAGGCACATGAGTGCTTATTCCATTATCCTCGATCTATCTATCTATCTGTCCCGTAGTCTGACGACCGTGGGGGCACCCTCAAAGACTCAACAACTAGTTCCCTCCATTCCTCTCTCTGTTCTGCCTTTCTCAGGGTTTTGTTGAGTTCTAGGCCTGTCCATTCGCTGATGTTATCCTCCCAGCTCTTCCTTGGTCTGCCTCTTCTTCTTCCTCCTTGGACAGTGCCTTGCAAAACTGTCTTTGCAAGTCCTTTGGATCTTGTGACATGCCCATACCATTTAAGTTTACGTTTTTTCACGATCGTTAGAAGGTTCTCATAGGGTCCAATGGTTTGCTGGATTTTGTTATGCACGCTTTCGTTGCTTATGTGGTCTTTGTAGGAGATGCCAAGGAGTCTCCGAAAGCATCTCATCTCTACCGCCTGTACTCTTCTCTCCAAATCTGCAGTCAGGGTCCATGATTCACAGGCATACAGAAATATGGATATGACAAGGGAGCGCATTAGTCTGATCTTGGAGAATAGTGAGATATTTTTATCTCTCCAGATGGTGTTTAGTTTTGACAGTGCTGTTATTGTCTGTGCAGTCCTGCATACTACTTCTGGCTTGGATCCCTGGTCTGATACAATGGCTCCCAGGTACTTGAAGCTTTGAACTGTTTCCAGCTTCTGGTCATTAACCCTGATATCAGTGCTAATGCCGTTGGTGTTATTAGTCATCAGTTTGGTCTTCTCTGCACTGATTTTCATGCCGTATGTTTTGGAGGCCTTATTCAAGTGTTCTGTTAGGCTGGCAAGCTCTTTTTCTGATCCTGCTATTCCATCAATGTCATCTGCGAAGCGGAGGTTTGTGATCGTTCTGCCACCAATGCTGACTGATCCTTCATGATGTTCCAGTGCATCAGCCATGATTCTCTCAAGGAAGATGTTGAAAAGAGTGGGTGAGAGTAGACAGCCCTGCCTTACTCCAACTGTTGTTTGAAACCATTCTCCAATGTTGTTGTTGTAGTACACTGCACTGGTGGCCTCGCTGTACAGCTGTTTGATGACTCTGATCAGGTTTGCATTGATGCTGTACGAATTCATGGTTGCTCACAAAGCTGCATGCCACACCCTGTCAAATGCCTTTTTAAAATCGATAAATACATGGTAAAGGTCTTGTTGATGTTGAAGGTACCGCTCACATAGTATTCTGAGGTTGAATATCTGTTCTGTTGTGCTGCGCCCTGCTCTGAAACCTGCTTGTTCCTCAGCAATGATGGTCTCTGCTTGTGGCTTCAGTGTATTCAATATTATCTGCAGCATGACCTTGCATGGGTGGCATATGAGGCTGATTGTGCGGTAATTATGGCATTGTTGTAGATTTCCTTTCTTGGGGAGGGTGATGATGAGTGACTGTGTCCATGGTGTTGGCCACTTTCCTGTCTGCCAGATCTTGTTGCAGATTCTTAGTAGGGCGCTGATCATAGCTTCCCCTCCAGCTTGAACCAACTCAGCTGGAATGTTGTCAGCCCCTGCTGACTTCCCCTTTTTCAGCGATCTGACTGCTGTTTCCACTTCTTCTCGGAGGATAGGGTGACTGTCTGTGTCTTTGCTTTCGGGTACATTAAGGACTTCTGGATCTCCTGCGGTTCTATAGTTATACATGTCGGAACAGTATTATGTCCATCTGTTCAGAATGTCCTGGTCGTCAGTGAGACACTTCCCATTTTTGTCTTGGATTGTTAAACTTTTCCCCTGTTTTGTGCTAGTCAGGTCTTTCACCAGCTGATATGCTTTCTTGCTATTGTTTTTCTTGATGTTCTCTTCAATGTCTTGGCACTGTTCACCAATCCATTTCTCTTTTGCCTCCGTCATGGACTTCCTGATTCTTTTGTTCTGCTCTTTCTCGATATAAAAGATTAAATAAATAAATAAATAAAAATAAATAAATTACAATAAATAAATAAATAAATAAATAACAAGTGGTCTGGGCTAAGCTGTGTCATCCATGATAGTGATCCCTGTCTGTCTCTTCTGTTTGTATGTCTGTTTATCTGTCTTTGTCTTTGTCTCCGTGTCTCTGATTTTGTCTATGTATGCCTGTGTCTGTGTCTCTGTCTGTTTCTGTCTTTTCTCAGTATCTCTCTGTCTCTATCTGTCTTTGGGAACAGATGACAAAATTTACAAAACCGCATACACACGGGGACTGGATGTAAAAAAAACCCACACAAGTGCTTATTCCATTATCCTCGAAAGAAAAGAATAAATAAATAAAGTCTCTATCTGTCTCTGTCTCTATCTGTCTCTGTCTGTCAGTTATCCTCGAAATAAAAGATTAAATAAATAAATAAAATATCTGTCTCTTTCTGTCTATCTGTCTCTGTCTTGTCTCTGTCTGTCTCTGTCTCTTCTTGCTTTTTGGGGGAGTCGTTTTGGAGCATGCACTGACATTTTCTGACAATGTGTTTTGGACACAAAAGGAACATAGAAGATGGAAGAAAGAATAAACCAAGAAAAGAAAGAAAGAATGAATGAAAGAAGGAAACAGAAGAAGAAAGAAAGAAAGAACCGAAACAAAAGAAGCATGAAAACTATGCAGTGTTATGAACACTTCACTAACCCTGCCTTTTCAAAATCGGTCAGGTTTTCATGGCTATCTTCCATTTCGTCATCGAGGCATTTCAGCCGACTCTTGTTTGCTTCGCTCGCGGAGTTCCTGTATGAAAATATATGGCGAACGGTGTGCATGTATGTGGATAAGAAAAAGTCATAAACAGAAACAGATTCTCACAAAAAAATCTTTCAGAAGAACGGACAGATAGACAGACGCAAAAATAAAAAACAAACACGACAAAAGAGAAGACCACCTTTCAAAACAGAAAACAAACCAACCCGCCCACCCATTATTCGGCCAACCAATAAACTAACCAACCAACCAACCAACCGACCAACCAACCAACCAACTAACTAACCAACCAACTAACCAACCCAACCACTGATCGGTCAACCAATAAACCAACCAACCAATCAACCAACCGACTAACCGACCAACCAACCAACCAATGAACCCATCCACCTATAAACCCACCCACCCACCATTCGGACAGCCAACAAACCACCCAACACATCCACCCACCAACCAACCCACCCACCCACCAACAAACAAACCAACCAAGCAACCAGCTCACCAACCAAGAAAGCAACCAAGAAACCAGCCGCCATGGCGCAGTGGTTAGCGCCTTGGGTTACGGACTGGAAGGTCGCGGGTTCGAATCCCATAAGAGTCATAGGGATATTTCGGACTCCGGCCGGCTCCTACCCAGAGTGAGTGTGCTGTGGGCTCAGTGGGAAGACTGGGACCACACAGTCGAGCTTCATCCACTTAACGGATGCGAGTTTGAGAGTGTTGCTCAAATTACCTGACCAACACTGCAGGTGTCTGTATCTCTCGGGCCCGGTTGACGCCGGGATATATTATGATAGTAAGCGTAGAGTACAACCCTGTCAAGTAGTCTCAAAGCATATGCACTTCCACAGAAGCATAATTACGTCATCCTCATTGTCATTGATCATCATGCAATTAAAAAAATTGCCTCTGATTCGGTGGTCCCAGTTTCTCTGGTCTCATGGTGACCTCAGATTCGGTTTGCCCATACACTTCTGTGCCTCTGGTGAGTGTGTGTCAAAGCCTTTGGGGTTGGAGGTTCGCGGGGGACGGTCGTTGGAGGGACGTTGTGGTGGTTGCCACCTCGGGTGGGCAACTCACTCAGTCTGGCTCCGCGACTGAGCTAATACTGTCGTTAGTAGGGGGCTTAGTAGGTGGTGTCCTGCGTATGTTAGCTCAGAACAAGCACCACTGAACACCGCCAAAGTGACCCAGCAGCAGTGCAGGGCCCCTCTGGCTGGTGGCCCCGCGGCGGCCTGATAGTGATTGGCTCCCTGTGGACCTCCGACTCTGAGGATGAGACATAACAAATCTGGGTATGCCTTTGGCGGGGAGATTGGAATGAGCGGCGTGGGAACAGCAGGACGGGGGACGTCACGGAAGATGAGGCAGCAAAAAAAAAAAAAAAAAAAAAAAAGAAAGCAACCAAGCAACCAAGCAACCAGCCATGAAAAACAGACACAAAAACTCCAACCAAGGTGATGACCGTTTTCCAAAAAGAACAAGCAACAAAGAAACAAAGAAAAGACAAGGAAACAAACAAGCAAATAAGCAAAGACGAAGACATATTTTCAAAACAAACAAACAAACTAAAAAAAACCCAAAGTAATCAAAAACACATCAAAACAGCAGAAGAATTCTTTTGGAATGACAAAAAAGGGAATACTTAGAGCCAAAACAAACCCCAAGAATAAAATTTTAGAACGACAAAAAGACCATTTTTAGGACAAATGAGTAACAAAAACAACATTACTCAGTGACAACACAGTGATATTTTCTCCTCTGTCAGGTACTGAATCTCCAAAACTGAAATTGAAACTGAAACTCAAAACAAAAATCTTCAGAGTCGTCAGAGCTGAACTGAATCCACACCAGTATTTGCCATCAAGAGAGACTATACGCCAAGTCCCACAACTCCCACCCGTCACTCACACAGACACAGACACAGACAGACAGACACACACACACACACACACACACACACACACACACACACACACACACACACACACACACACACACACACACACACACACACATGCTTATTCATGCACATACTTACCTTCCTTTTTTCCCTTTCTCATCTTTTTCCCTATCGTCTAATATCACTTAAAGTGGACAGACTTTAAAGCAAAGAAGAAGAAGAAGAAGAAGAAGAAGAAGAAGAAGAAGAAGAAGAAGAAGAAGAAGAAGAAGAAGAAAACAACAACAACAACAACAACAACAACAACAACAACAACAACAACAACCACACACACACACACACACACACACACACACACACACACACACACACACACACACACACACACACACACACACACACACACACACACACACACATGTGCGCGTTGCATGTGTCAAGGGGTGTCGGGTATAAGTCTTTCATCAACCTAGCATCAAGCAACATAGTGATACGCCCCTTAAAAGGGGTGGAAGAGGAGGAAAAAAGGGGAGGAGGCGTGATTGAGGGGGGGGGGGGGGGTGATGTAGAAGAGAGTATGTGATGGAAGCTGTACACATTCTGACTTTAACGTGAAAAACTTGTGTCACTTTTTTTGTTAAAAGAAGAGAAACTGTTCTACTTTTTACAATACAGATACTTTTTTCCCTAAGATTGTACATTACTTTTTTGTGACAGATTCAACACACAGGGAGAAAGGATACATCAGATTTTCTGTCGGTCTGTTTGTCTGTCTGTGTGTCTGTCTGTGTGTCTGTCTATTTGGCTGTTTCGGATGAGACTATAAACCGAGGCCCCGTGTGCGAACGCACGCAGAACATCTTGCGCACACGTTAAATCATGTTCCTCTGTTTGAAAGAGTAGGCCATTGTGTGCCGGTGGGAACAGATGACAAAATTTAAAAAAACGCATACACACGCATAAATTAAAAAAAAGTCATCTGAGCGCTTTGATTTGTTGCTTTACAAGATTCAGCGCTATATAAATTCCATATATTATTATTATTATTTGTCTTCCTGCCTGCCTCTCTGCCTGTTTTTATTTGTGTGTGCCTGCTTACCTTTTTGTCTGTCTGTCTTCGCACCTGTCTGTCTGTCTGTTTTCCTGCTTCTCTGCCTGTCTTTCTTTGTGCCTGTTTGTCCGTCTGTACGCCTGTTCTCTGTGAGTTTTAAGTGGGTTGGTTTACGAACGTATGAGCACGCGCGCGCGTGTGTGTACATTCATTTGCATGTGTTTTTGATCAGCATCTTGAAGGAAATGACTATAAAATCATGCGACCTTGATCCCATACCTGCTCCTGTTTTCTCACAATGCCTTCCACAACTTGTGCCTATTATCACTAAAATAGTAAACTCATCTCTTCAGTCAGGAAATTTTCCATCAGCTCTTAAAACAGCAATAGTCACACCTCTACTGAAAAAGCACGACCTCGATCCCAACATTCTGAAGAATTATAGGCCTGTCTCAAACTTACCCTTTATCTCTAAAGTACTAGAAAAAGTTGTTCTCAAACAGCTCAACAGTCACCTTCATTCCAATGATCTTCTTCCCACTTTTCAGTCTGCCTATCGCCCCAACCACAGCACCGAAACCACCCTAGTCCATACTTTAGATACACTTCTACTTGCTTCTGATGCAGGAAAAATCTCCCTCCTCACTCTTCTTGACTTATCTGCAGCCTTTGATCCCATAGATCACTCAATTCTTCTTTCTCGCCTCCAAAATACGTTTGGTATTAATGGCACAGCCCTCACCTGGTTTACTTCATACCTCACAGCCCGGTTCCAGAAAGTTATTGTAAACAAAATTCAATCAAAACCTGTCAAAATGGAATGTGGAGTCCCGCAGGGATCAGTCCTGGGCCCTGTTCTCTTTACTCTATACACGGCTCCACTCTCACATATAATAAACAACCACCCTATTGATCATCATTTCTATGCCGATGATACTCAACTTCAGTGCAGCGATACTGTTGAAAACTTGCCTTCCCTCTTGGCAAATATGTCCTACTGCCTTCAAGACATTCAAAACTGGATGACTCAGAACAAGTTACAACTTAATGCCGATAAAACCGAAGCCATGCTCATAGGGACCCAACATAAACTTTCCTCTATCACAAAAACTTCAATAGAATTCGGCAATACGTCAGTTCCTTTGTCCAACTCTGTGAAGTATTTAGGAGTAGTTCTTGACAACACACTCTCTATGAAAATATTCATCACCCAGACCTGCCAGTCTTGCTACTATCAATTACGGCGCGTAAGCGCGATTCGCAAGTATCTGTCCACTGATGCAACTTCCAAGCTTGTCACATCTCTTATTCTTTCACGTTTAGACTACTGTAATTCTCTTTTGGCTGGCCTACCAGCATCATCTATCCACTCTCTTCGACGCATACAAAACTCTGCAGCTCGACTGGTCCTAAGAAAAAAAATCTGAACACATCACTCCTCTTCTGCGATCTCTTCACTGGTTGCCTGTCTCACAAAGACTGAGGTATAAAATCAATACCCTCTGTTTCAATGTCTCCACAAATCTGCACCCTCTTATCTCTGTAACTGTCTTCACCTGTACACTCCATCCCGTTCCCTTCGTTCAGCCGCAGATACTTTGTGCTTTCGAACACCCAGATTCAAACAAACCACTGTTGGCCGTCGCTCCTTCTCTGTTTCTGGTCCATCCACCTGGAATGACCTCCTCTTTCACTTCGTCAAAAGCCTTCACTTGATTCCTTCAAATCAGCCTCAAAACACACTTATTTCCTACCTGAGACTTTCCCCCACATATCTGTCCCTAATTTTCAACAGCATCTTTCACCGTCTAAGTGTTGTTCCGTGGTGTGGTGTGTGTGTGTGTGTGTGTGTGTGTGTGTGTGTGTGTGTGTGTGTGTGTGTGTGTGTGTGTGTGTGTGTGTGTGTGTTGTGTGTGTGTGTGTGTGCGTGAGTGTGCGTGCGTAGTGCGCGCGCATGGATTTCTCATTATGTTTAAGGAGAGTTGCATGCCTGTAAATGATTGAGTGCAAGCGCTTCGATTTGTTTGTTTTTTACAAGATTCAGCGCTATATAAATTCCATATATTATTATTATTATTATTATTATAAAGAAATTGGCTTTGTTAGTGCGGCGTAAAAATAGTATAAGAGGTGTGTGTGTGTGTGTGTGTGTGTGTGTGTGTGTGTGTGTGTGTGTGTGTGTGTGTGTGTGTGTGTGTGTGTGTAGGAGTATGCATGTGCACATGCATGCATGGTTTAATATAATCCAACTGTCTATTTTTATTCTGAGTGGGAAAATTATTTTCAGGCACATGCATATACGTTTCTTTTTGTCATTGCCAAGAATGCCATATAACAGACCTCTATTATAGCTGGAGTTTTGTTGGTATCAAATGAATGAATTTGTTATGTAAGAAAGACTGATATAACTACTTTGAACGATTAACAGCAAGCTCTCTCTCTCTCTCACTCAAGCACACATTCGAGCGCGCGCAAGCATGCACGCACACGCACACACACACACACACACACACACACACACGCACACACACATTCCTCAAAACATGAATGTTCTATAACCAAACCATCAAACTTATAAACAACTTTGTGTCTTCACTCACTGGTTTTGTGCGAAACTCAAATCCTATTTTTTTCCCTTCTCGTTCGACATTGAAAGTTCTCCCTCCCTCATACCTTTCCAAGATCAGACGATCACCTGCCAAACAGATTGACACAGCCAGCCAATGACTGCGTAGGCTCTGCTGTCACGTGACTGCTGGGTGTGACGTAGCTATTAGTCCCTTGTTAGCAGTTGATGGGATTCCCCCTCCTCAGAAGTGAAAAGTACCTCGTTGGACAGATTAGTAGCGGGTTTTAGAGTACTGCTTTGTAGTGCTGTCTGTCCCGTGCCTTTGTTTCTGGCTGATGTATTTTCAACGTGCTGTTTTGTTGTTGCTGTTGTTTTTTTCTTTGCTGGTCGCTATTTCTGTTTTCCTTGACTCTCTTTATTCTTTCGAATCCTCTTAGGCTGGACTCACAATTCAGGATGAAGAGTTGTTTCGCTGCTGGTAATATGGTCCTGTGACAAGCTTGTGGAGGGTTTTCCCTCTCGTATTTCCATTCTGATACTGTTTTAACTGTGTGGCTTTGTAGTTTCCTGATTCCAGTAGGTGCAGATGCTGCATCGCTTCAGGCGGCTTCAGATGGTGAGTCCCTTTGTTAGTGTGGAGCGTGCTTTACTTAGTTTTGCTTACTGTGTGTGCTTTGTTTTGCTGACCAAGTACAGTTTTATGTTCGAAACTTTCTTCTGGTGCTACAAACTAGGACATTTGAAATAGTGTAGAAGGTGCTGTGAATAGTTGTTGTGCATTTTTACAATAGTATTAGCTCTGCTGAGTGTGTGTGTGTGTGTGTGTGTGTGTGTGTGTGTGTGTGTGTGTGTGTGTGTGTGTGTGTGTGTGTGTGTGTGTGACAGACAGATAGACAGACAGAGACAGAGAGAGACTGTGACTCGTGAACTTCTGCTTACAGAATGCATTTCAACCAGCAAACACCTTTTAAAGGAAGTGATATATACACATATTACATAAAGTATACAAAACTTCAGTAGGTTTCAAACAGTGCCAATGTAAGACCATTTCAATTTTTAAAAAAGTTTTTATATGATGGGTCAGGAGAACTTAGTCACGTAGCAACAGGTTTTAGAAAGAAAATGAATCAAACTGTCTGCAACAAAAGCAACAGAGACTTCGACACATTCAGAAATTGAGGAGGGAATTAACTTTTTGGCAGAAAAGCATCTGCAACTATTAATTAATCATCCTGAAAATAGGAATAATACTGATGCAGATATGATAAAGAAAAGATGTAAGCAGCAAACCAACCAGCCAACCAAGCATTCAGCCTACTGGACAAGAAAGTAAGTAAACAAGCAAGCAAACATCCATAATAATGATAATGATAATAATAATAATAATAATAATATATGGAATTTATATAGCGCTGAATCTTGTAAAAAAACCCAAACAAATCAAAGCGCTTGCACTCAACCATTTACACGCATGCAACTCTCCATAAACATAATGAACAACAGATTTCAAATCCATGCGCGCGCACGTACGCACGCACGCACGCACACACACACACACACACACACACACACACACACACGCACACGCACACGCACACACTCAACCCAACACCCAACCAACCAGTCAACCAATAACTCGAGAAGCTTTTTTGTTTTGGATACACTTTAAAAAAAATCATGCTGACGTTAAGGTTTAAGTCTGTACTTGAAAGACGTGTTGTGCCTAAGCTGATGTCCTGTAGTTTCACCTGTCTTACCTGTCGGCGTCACCAGGTACGGTTTGAGCATTAGCTGTTGCGTTCACAGACACTGAGATGACTGTCTTCCATTTTGTTCCAGACTTCACTGACCCTGCTGACTTCATGGATTCTCATGGCCCTGGATTCGGTGATGTTGCTAATGAGAGAAACTTGGTGGTCTGCCTTTTCTCTTTCTCTTTTTAGTCTCGGTCTTGCCTTGAAAGACAGTCTTCGTGAATACGGTCTCTTGGTTTCGTGGCTCGTGGCTTACACGTCTTAATTGCCTTTCTGTTTCTTCTTCTTCATCATCGCAATTCTTCTTTTATGTCTCCTGCTGCTGCTGCTGCTGCTGCTCCTCCTCCTCCTCCTTTTTCTTCTTCTTCTGACTTATTTTTTTAGTGTAATCATCAGTAGGAGTAGTAGTAGTAGTAGTAGTAGTAGTAGTAGTAGTAGTAGTAGTAGTAGTAGTAGTAGTAGTAGTAGCAGCAGCAGCAGCAGCAGAAGCAGTAGTAGTAGCAGCAGCAGCAGCAGCAGCAGCAGCAGCAGCAGCAGCATTAGGAGTAGGAGTAGGAGTAGTAGTAGTAGTACTAGTGGTAGTAGTAGTAGTAGTACTAGTGGTAGTAGTAGTTAGTAGTAGTAGTAGTAGTAGTAGTAGTTAGTAGTAGTGTGTAGTAATAATAATAATAATAATAATAATAATAATAATAATAATAATAATAATAATAATATATGGAATTTATAGAGCGCTATATCTTGCAATTACAAATCAGAGCGCTAGTAGTAGCAGTAGTAGTAGTAGTAGTAGTAGTAGTAGTAGTAGTAGTAACTTCGTGTTGTTATTGTTCACTAATCTACCTCCAATATATCTTTATACCATCTTATCCCCTCCACTTCCATCTCTTCTCTCTCCCTCCCTATTGTTTCCTTTCACATCTACACTCCTTCCCTCTTTTATCCATCCTCTCTCTCTCTCTCTGTCTCTGTCTCTCTGTCTCTGTGAACATTTGATGCAAATTGTGTGTGTGTGTGTGTGTGTGTGTGTGTGTGTGTGTGTGTGTGGTGCGCGCGCGCGCGCGCCCGCGCGTGTGTGTGTATTTACCCTTGTTTATGGACACTGTGTCTGAACAATAAACTATCATGTCATTGTCATTCTCTCTCTCTCTCATCTCTCTCTCTCTCTCTCTCTCTCTCTCTCTCTCTCTCTCTCTCTCTCTCTCTCTCTCTCTCTCTTCCTTCTTGTTCTTGATGTATTTGTATATTCTTGGTGTATTTTCTCTTTTTTTGGTTTCCAATACCCTTTTCCTTTCCATATATTTTCTTTCAAACATATTGCTTTTCTTTTGGTGTTTATAATTTTCCCTTTTTGAGGGCTGGATGAAATAAAAACGTCATTGTACTTAATCTATTACCCTCTTTAAATAAAACTTCGCATTTTGTAAATGTTCGTGTTTCTCCCTCTCTCTCTTTCTACCATCTCTCTCAACCTTAACCTATATTATAGATTTAGGAATGGAACAAAAGCCTGAGGGGTGGGAGGGGGGTGTCTAAGATGCCAGGGACAGGAGCCACCATGACGAAAAGGATGCTGCGAGGGAGACCACACACTGATAGTGACTACTAACACCATACAGTGATCAATAACACCGATAGTGTGGGCGTCAGCTCAGGTTGCCAAACCTGACCTATTTGTTGGGTACAGACACACACACAGAGAGAGAGGAGGGGGGAGATTGAGAGAGAGGAGGGGGGAGAGGGAGTGAGAGAGAGAGAGAGAGAGAGAGAGAGAGAGGAGGGGGAGTGAGTGAGAGAGAAGGGGGGAGAGGGAGTGAGAGAGAAGAGGGGGGAGGGAGGGAGGGGGGGGGAGAGAGAGAGAGAGAAAAGAGAGAGGGAGGGAGGGAGGGATGCCTACACACACACACACACACACATATATATATATATATATATATATATATATATATATATATATATATATATATATATATATATATACGTGTGTGTGTTTGTGTGTGTGTGTGTGTGTGTGTGTGGTGTGTGTGTGTGTGTGTGTACAAAAACGAAATTAGAACTAACACATGAAAATAAATATTTTGTAACGACGGTGATGTACATGCATTATGAGAGAATATAACCAGCAAATGGAGAGAGAGAGAGAAAAGCACAACAACCAAAAACAAAAAGAACACACACACACACACACACACACACCAAGCACATGAAAATGTTAAGCATTCCCCAGTATTTTGCCTCGCAACTTCCTATGACGTAATGGACTTACGTAAAATCTTAATAATACGTCATAGGGAAACTTGTTACAGTATCTGAACCTGGACATTGATTAACAATGAACGTCAAACTGAGACACCGACACAGAGAGAGAGAGACAGAGAGACACAGAGAGAGAGAGAGAGAGAGAGAGAGAGAGAGAGAGAGAGAGAGAGAGTACTTTGTATTACGTGGGGATAATTACGGTTACATAATTATGGTTTCTCTCTCTCTCACACACACACACACACGTTGTTTAAGTCAGCAGGTCACCAGGGTTGTCAAAATGTGTGGCCATTGGCAGGAGGAAGAAGATGACGCACTAGGACTACCATAGTCACGACTGCACAGCATGGATTAAACACGATAACGGCTTTGGAAGCGTGCTTTGCTGAATCTTTGCCGCGGAGATATAATCTTTTTTCTTTCTTTCCTTCATTTCTTTGTTTCCTTCTTTCTTTTCCTTCTTTCTTTTCTTTCTTTCTTTCTTGGGTTTCGCTGTGTGCTTTGCTGAATCTTCGCATCACACCACCCTTACAAAATATTCTTTCATTCTTTCTTTCTTTCTCTCTTTCTTTCTCTCTTTCTTTCTTTCTTTCTTCCTTCCTTTCTTTCTTTCTCTCTTTATTTCCTTCTTTCTGTCCTTCCTTCCTTCTTTCTTTCTTACTTTCTTTTTTCTTTCTTTCTTTCCTTATTTCCTTCTTCCTTTCTTTCTTTCTTTTTACTTTCTTTCTTTCTTTCTTGGGTTTCGGAGTGTGCTTTGCTGGATCTTCGCATCACACCATCCTTACAAAATATTCTTTCTTTCTTTCTTTTCTCTTTCTTTCTTTCTTTCTTTCTTTATTTCTTTCTTTCTTGGGTTTCGGAGTGTGCTTTGCTGAATCTTCGCATCACACTATCTTGAGAAAGTATTTTCTTTCTTTTCTTTTCTTTCTTTCTTTTTTTCTTGGGTTTCAGAGCGTGCTTTGCTGAAACCTTGCATCACACCATCTTTAGAACATATTCTTTCTTTCTTTCTTTCTTTCTTTCTTTCATTCATTTTTTTCTTTTCTTTCTTTCTTTCTTTCTTTTTTTGGGTTTCGGAGTGTGCTTTGCTGAATCTTCGCATCCACCATCTTTGAACATATTCTTTCTTTCTTTCTTTTGTTCTTTCTTTCTTTCTTTCTTTCTTTCGTTCTTTCCGTCTCTTTTTCTTTCTTTCCTTCCCTCTTTCTTTCTTTCCTTTTCTCTGTCTTTCTTTCTTTCATTCTTTCTTCCTTCCTCCCTTCCTTCCACCCATCGTTCCTTCCTTCCTTCCTTTCTTTTTTTCTTTCTTATATTCTTTCTTTCTTTCTCTCCGTCTTTCTTTCTTTCTTTTGTTCTTTCTTTCTTTCTTTCTTTTCTTTCCGTCTCTCTTTCTTTCTTTCCTTCCCTCTTTCTTTCTTTCCTTTTCTCTGTCTTTCTTTCTTTCATTCTTTCTTCCTTCCTCCCTTCCTTCCACCCATCGTTCCTTCCTTCCTTTCTTTCTTTCTTTTATTCTTTCTTTCTTTCTTCTTCTTCTTTCTTCTTTCTTTATCTTCTTCGTTCTTTCTTTCTTTCTTTCCTTCTTTCTTTCTTTCTTTCCTTCTTTCTTTCCTTCTTTCATTCCTTCTTTCTCTCTCTCTCTTTCTTTCTCTCTTTCTTTCTTTCTTTCTTTTTCTCTCTTTCTTTCTTTCTTTCTTTTTCTTTCTTTCTCTCTCTGTCTCTGTCTCTGTCTGTCTCTTTCTTTCTTTATTTCCTTCCTTCCTTCCTTCTTTTCTTTCTTTTTTTTCCCCCTTTCTTTCTTTCCCTCTTTCTTTCTTTTCTTCTCTCCGTGTCTCTTTCTTTCATTCTTTCTTCCTGCCTTCCATCCTACCTTTCTTCCTTCCTTCCATCCTACCTTCCTTCCATTCTTTTTTTGCTTTCTTTTGTTCTTTCTTTTGTACTTTCTTCCTTTTCTTTCTTTTTTGCTTTCTTTTTCTTTCTTTCTTTCTCTGTCTGTCTGTCTGTCTGTCTGTCTGTCTCTCTCTCTCTCTCTCTCTCTCTCTCTCTCTCTCTCTCTCTCTCTCTCTCTCTCTCCCCTCTCCCTCTCTCTCTCTCTCTCTCCTTTTTCCCCGGTTCTGTCGTTACTTCTTTCCTCTCTTCTTTCTTGGATTGTTTCCTAGTTTCTTTCCTCCTTTCCTTCCTTCCTTCTTTCCTTTTCCTGTCGTCCTGCCAATGCTTCCTTCTGTCTTTTGCCTGCTTGTCTGCTTCCCAACACATTCTCTCCTTCCTTCCTTTCTTCCTCCTACCCTGTCCATCATTTACTTTTCCCCCATCCTTCTTTCCTTCCTCCTTCCTTCCTACCGTTGTTCTCCCACCCCCTCCAACACCTTCTTTCTGTGTTTATTGCTAGTTTTCTTCCTTTCTTCCTTACTCCCTACCTTCCTCCCCCCCCCCCCCCCCCCCGCCCCTGACCCATCCCGTTATTACTTTCTTCCCCCCCCCCCTTTCCTTCCTCCCCCTCCCTTTCTCCGTTCTGTCTTTCCTTCTTTTTAAAAAAAAATTTCTTACCTTCTTCTTCTTCTTCTTCTTCTTCCCGGTTTCCTCCTTTCTTCTCTGACTACTTGGTTCCTGCTGTCCTTCCTTCCTTCCTTCTGTCCTTCTCCTCTCTCACACACTCTTTCATTCGCTCTGTCACTCAGTGATGATTCTGTTTCCTCAGAAAACCTCGTGACAACGACTATAGCTGTCTTGAAGCACAATGGGATCGGAACAACTTCAAAGCCTTTTTGAACTGGTACATCAAAGAACCGCTAGCAACACAGAGAGAGAGCGAGAGAGAGAGAGAGAGAGAGAGAGAGAGAGAGAGAGAGAGAGAGAGAGAGAGAGACAGACAGACAGACAGACAGACAGACAGACAGAGAGAAACAGACAGACAGACGGACGGACGGACGGACGAAGAGAGACAGACAGAGAAAAACAGACAACAGACAGATGAGACAGAGGCTGAGACAGACAGACAGACAGACAGACAGACAGACAGAAGAGAGAGAGAGGAGGGGAGGAGAGGGAAGAGAGAGAGAGAAAGACAGACAGACAGACGCACGTACGGACGGATGGACGGACGAACAGACAGACAGACAGACGGACAGATAGACAGAAAAGAGACATACAGGCAGACAGATAGAAACAGACTACAGAGACTGAGACAAAAGACAGAGAGAGACAGATGAGTAGAGAGGGGGGGGGGACAGAGGACAAAGACAATGAACAAATTTTATTTATGGAGGGTTTAGAATAAGCATAACATAGCTTTTTTACATCAGCCATCGCGAAAAAAAGCAAAGCAATAAGAAAACGAAAGTAATAACGTGCATACATAGCATGAAGAATGAACAAGAAGAAAGAAAAATACATATATTGATGATGGACTTTCAGAGACAGAGACAGACAGACAGACAGACACATACACACACAGAGACACAAATAGACACGCACACACATGAAAAACAAACACACACACATACAAACAAACAAACAAACACACACACACAACACAACAAACAGAAAGACAGAGAGACAGATAATCAGGAAAACGGATAAACATGTACAGATGCAGACAGAGGACTTAGAAAAGAGGACAACACGACACAAAGACAGACAGACAGAGAAACAAAGATGGAGACAAGCAGACACGGACAGAAAGAGAAACAGAAAGACAGACAGAGAGACAAAAAAGACAGAGACAGACAGACAGACAGAGAGACAAAAAGACAGAGAAACAGAAAGACAGCAGACAGAGACGATAATGATGTTGATGGGTAATGACGACGACGACGATGATGATGATGATGATCTTTATTTCCAAGGGTTACAGAATAAGCATTTACATAATTTTTTGAAAAGTTTTCATCCAGTCCTGAGAGAGAGAGAGAGAGAGAGAGAGGGGAGAGAGAGAGAGAGAGAAAGAGAGAGAGAGAGAGAGGAGAGAGAGAGAGACAGACAGACAGACAGACAGACAGACAGACAGACAGAGACACAGACAGAGACACCGACAGACAGACAGAGAGGCAGCGATAATAACGCCTTCAGCGATAAAGATTCATTTCAAAAGTGGATCTTCAAGGATGCGGCGTTACAGCCAAGACTTGCTATTCAACCTGGCCTTGATAATGAAACGTTAACGAGCAGAAAGAGAACAGTCGTGACAGAGAGAGAGACCAGGCTGCCCGGAGACCACATTCATAGGAATTACGTCATGTGCTTCAAAGAGAGAGAGAGACAGAGAGAGAGAGAGAGGGGAGAGAGAGAGAGAGGGAGAGAGAGAGAGAGAGGAAGAGAGGGAGACAGAGAACAGAGAGAGAACGAGGGAGGGATGGAGGGGAGAGAGGGGAGAGAGAGAGAGAGAGAGAGAGAGGGGAGAGACAGAGAGAGGGAGAGATAGAGAGAGAGGAGAGAGGGAGAGAGAGAGACAGAGAGGGAGAGAGAGAAGAGAGAGAACAAAGAGATGGGAGAGAGAGAGACAGAGGGAGAGACACAGAGAGAGAGAGAAAGAGAGGGTGGGATGGAGAGAGAGAGAGAGGAGACGAGAGAGAGAGAGAGAGAGAGAGGAGAGAGAGAGAGAGAAGAGAGAGAGAGAGAGAGAGAGAGAGAGAGAGAGAGAGAGAGAGAGAAGGGGAGAGAGAGAGAGAGAGAGAAAAGGGAAAAAGTGGCCACTAAATGGAGAGATCGCTCCGCACTGAAATTAATTAGCAGCTATTATTGCGTCATTAACACGCACATCAATATGGTCAGCTTGTTCCGTGTTCTTGTGCGTGTTCTGCTTTTTTTCTTTGCTTCTTCATCGTCTTTCCATTCTCCTCCTCCTCCTCCTCCTCCTCCTCCTCATTCTTCATTGTCGTTGTCATCGTCGTCGTCGTCGTTGTCCTCCTCCTCTTCCGCGTAGTTATCGTCGTCGTCATCGTTGCTGTCGCTACTACTGCAGTCTTCATCATTTCTATCATTGTCGTTATTTCTGTCGTAACCATCTTTATTTTAAGTGTCATGTTCATCATTACAATATTCAGCAATGTCGAAGTACAATCTAACAAAAAACAACAGCCAATTAATGTTTTAAAACAATGCCACATCAAAGATGACATAATTGATAATTATAAAACAACAGAAGCAACGGTGAAAACCACAACAACAGCAGCAACAAGCAATAACATTATTATTTGCAGCAACAACAAAAATGACAACAACAACGATGATGAGAGCAACGACAACATCAACCCTAAAATGTCCAACTCATCATTATCCGCAGTGGTTGAAACAGCATCAAAAGCAACATTCAACACTTTCATCACTACCATCCCAACAACTTACAACAGAGAATCTGATGATCATTATCATCGAAATATCGATGTCACGATTATTGTAGGCATCTCCACCTCCTCCTCCGTGAACAACAGCATCATCAACGTCAGAGTCATTGACATCTACATCATCGTCATCATCGCCACTGTTATCGTTATCATCGTTGCTATCATCGTCGTCGTTATCATCATTGTCATCATTGTCGTCGTTGTTGTCGTCATGTCTCTTAAGATCATCCTGAAAAGTGTAGAGTTTTTTCAATTGTCGCAATTATTATGAAGAGATATGAACTCAAGTTGTCATTTCCAACAACACTTAAAATCAATGATATTTTGGTCAAACGTTAAAAGGACACGCGAGGCTGAAATCCAAATTGAACTGAGACATCACAATCACAGCAAATGACAGACAGAACAGAACAGAACAGAATAGGCCAGAGAGAAGAACAGAATAGGCCAGAGAGAACAGAAAAGGCCAGAGAGAAGCACAGAGTAGGCCAGCCAGAGAGAAGAACAGAATAGGCCAGAGAGAAGAACAGAATAGGCCAGCCAGAAAGAAGAACAAAATAGACCAGAGAGAAGAACAGAATAGGCCAGAGAGAAGAACAGAATAGGCCATAGAGAAGAACAGAATAGGCCAGCCAGAGAGAAGAACAGAATAGGCCAGAGAGAAGAACAGAATAGGCCAGAGAGAAGAACAGAATAGGCCAGCCAGAGAGAAGAACAGAATAGGCCAGAGAGAAAAACAGGATAGGCCAGAGAGAAGAACAGAATTGGCCAGAGAGAAGAACAGAAAAGGCCAGAGAGAAGAACAGAATTGGCCAGAGAGAAAAACAGAATAGGCCAGAGAGAAGAACAGAATAGGCCAGAGAGAAGAACAGAATAGGCCAGCCAGAGATAAGAACAGAATAGGCCAGAGAGAAGAACAGAATAGGCCAGAGAGAAGAACAGAATAGGCCAGAGAGAAGAACAGAATAGGCCAGCCAGAGAAGAATAGAATAGGCCAGAGAGAACAACAGAATAGACCAGAGAGAACAGAATTGGCCAGAGAGAAGAACAGAATAGACCAGAGAGAAGAACAGAAAAGGGCAGAGAGAAGAACAGAATTGGCCAGAGAGAAGAACAGAATAGGCCAGAGAGAACGACTGAGCCAAATTCACACTTTTTTTGTTTTTATATTTTCCATCACTTTCAATAAATATTCCTACATAGCAAAACCAGCACATCTCTTTACTTAATTCAATATGCGCAGTTCATAAATTTGTCAACCAGCCACGCTCTAATCTTACATCTGCTTTCACTTCCTTGGACCAGCTTGTCAAAAAACTGTCTTTATGCCTTTAAATCCATTTATGAAAGACTGATAACACCACGTTTTTCTAGGGACCAAATCAAACGGGGCCTCCACAGCATCACGCCATTAGTAATGATTACTTCAGAGTTTTTGTCACAAATCCCAGATATGACCATGAGTTTAATTACAGAATATGGCATTTTTAAAAACCAGCTTGATTATTTTTCCGCAATATAATTCTGATGTTGATGAACTGAGGGACAGAGCTTGCTAGCTACTCATGTTACAAACACGAGATGTGTCCTGATCATCTAATCATTAATCCACCCCCACACCATCCCACACCCACACACACTTTTTAACCTAACAAAAACCTGCTGAAGTTATTAACTTTATTCCATTTTTTTCCCGGACATAAGTTTCAAATAACATGACATGACGAATACAGTTTCGAAGAAAACGATAAAAACTTTCCACCCTTTAAGCAAATTGAAAAACTAATCTATAGATCATCTGGACTAGTTGTCTATTTATAATCTTCGTTAATCATCTAATACATCACGCGACTTTCTCTTTTGATATTGGTCTATCAAAGACCTCTTCGTCGCCATTGTTTACTTCAACTAGAAGAGTGGGGTCTACTTCCTCTTTTCCCAATATATTTATGAAATGCCGATACAACTCATCGATATCGAAATGTTGTGGTTTTATTTGTAATTTATTTTTTTAGGCATTTTACATATAAATGCTGATGTGGGAGAGGGAGGGAGAGAGGGAGAAAGACCGATATTAATAGCTAGATAGATAACTAGATAGATAGATTAGGGAGAGGAGAGAGGAGAGGAGAGAGAGAGAAGGAGAGAGAAGAGAGGAGAGAGAAGAGAGAGAGAGAGAGAGAAGAGAGAGAGAGAGAGAGAGAGAGGAGAGAGAGAGAGAGAAGAGAGACAAACAGACAGACAGACAGACAGACAAATACAAACTGAGAGACACAGGCAGACAAACAGAGACAGGCAAACGGAGACAGACAGGCAAACAAATAGACAGACACAAGCAGGCACACAGGCGTATACACACACACACACACACACACACACACACACACACACACACACACAGAAAGTCAGACACAGACAGACAGACAAATATAGACATAATTATAGAAACACAGACACAGAGACGCAAGGGTAGACAGAGAGACAAAACAGACAGACCGACAAACAGACACACACACAAGCAGGCAGACAGGTACACAAACATACAGAGCCAGACACACAATCACACTGAGCCAGACAGAAACAAACAGACAGAAACAGACAGACACACAATCACACTAACCCAGACAGAAGCAAACAGACAGAACACACACATACACACACACACACGCGCGCGCAAATAAGCAGTAAAACAGACAAGACAGATGCAGCAACGGACCTCCCCTTTAATGTTGTTAAAAAAACATTTTGATTTATCACAATATTTCATCCAAGGTAAAGCTGGAGATGCTTCTTCTACGCCGCAATGCTGGATTGAGGACAGAAGGAGGAGACGGGGGTGGTGGTGGTAGTCGTAGTGATGGTTAGAGGGTCAGGGACGAACGGGGAACGGGGAGTGGTTGTTGGGGGGGGGGGGGGGGGCGGTCAGAGGGGGGCAAACCCAAAGAGCTCAATATTTGGATGGGTTTAACTTTAACCTTCCCCTCTTACCCCTCTACCCCTCCTTCCCCCCCCCAACCCCCCCCACACCTTAACTCTCTTACCACCTTTTATTCCTTGCAGGTCCTTCGGTTGAGACTATAATTATAAACCGAAGTTCCGTGTGCGAATGCACGCAGGACATCTTGCGCACACGTTCAAACCTGTTCCCGCTATTCGAAAGAGCACGCCATTGTGTGTCGGTGGGCAGAAGGGTAACACATTTAACAGAACTGCACACATGGGGACTAAATGTTTTTTTTTTTAAAAAGCACATGAATCCTTATTCTATATTCTTCGAAATTAAAGAAGGAATGAATACATACATACATACATACATACATACATACATACATACATACATACATACATACATACATACATACATACATACATGTATGTATGTATGTTTGTCCGTCGTGTCCTACGATAACCTCCAAAACAGCAGAGTAGGCAGCTGCTGTTTTGGAAACTGGGCAGACATTTGATTATAGTGGAGATGCCTTGCCCACAATACATCCCCACTCTCTCGGCCAAGTGGGCATAAGGACAGTCAGCGTTGGAGATGTTCTCCAAAGGCCAACCAGCCCCCAGGGCTGCAGCACATAAGGACTGTGCGAGTCAAGCCTCCTAGTCAGAGAGTCCTAGTCGATCACTAAAGACTAAGCTGTAAAGTGGAATTCCATGAGTGGGAAAGCCACTGGTCATACAGCCTCTCACTTTGCTGTTGCCCCCAGCGTCAATGGTTTAATCAAGAACTGTGATAAAGCCCAGGCGCTGACGGCAGGACATACATATATACATACATACATACATACATACATACATACATACATACATACATACATACATACATACATACATACATACATACATAAACAGGTGTCCATCAGGTAAACGAAAGGACAATGTCATGTCAAATTACATAAAACCAGCGGAAGAGTGTGAGTACAAATGAATGAACCGAGGACAACGGCAAAAGGAACGTTTGCTAATTGGAAATGGTTTCCTCTGCCTTTTGTCTATGTTCCTCTGTGTGTGTGTGTGTGTGTGTGTGTGTGTGTGTGTGTGTGTGTGTTGTGTGTGTTTTGCGCGCGCGCGCGCGTGTTGTGTGTGTGTGTGTGTGTTGTGTGTGTGTGCGTGCGTGTATGTATGTGTGCGCGTGTTTGCACATTCATCCTTTTTTTAAAAGGGATGAATGAAAAAGTAGCTTCTCTGTACTTCATCTCTTACCCTTGTGAAATAAAACAAAACAATCGCTGTCTGTCTGTCTGTCTGCCTCTTTCTGTCTGCCTCTGTCTGTCTGTCTGACTCTCTATCTCTCTCTCTCTCTCTCTCTCTCTCTCTCTCTCTCTCTCTCTCTCTCTCTTCCTCTCTCTCTCTCTCTCTCTCTATCTCTCTCTCTCTCTCTTCCTTTCTCTGTCTGTTTGTCTGTCTGTCTGTCTGTCTCTCTCTCTCTCTCTCTCTCTCTCTCTCTCTCTCTCTCTCTCTCTCTCTCTCTCTCTCTCTCCCTCTCTCTCCCTCCTCGCTTGCTTCTCTGCCTTTCCTTACATCAATTACTCTGTGCGGTTCATTGTTGTTTTGCAATATGTCTACGTCACCTTAGTATCAGTATTCAAGAGCAGTTCTTGTACAGAACTCAGAACTCAGAATTTTTGGTTTGTTTTTCATTCCTAGGCCAGATCATCGAGATTCACCACCTCTTGTGAGATGGTTTTGCCTAAGCAACCTTTTTGTCCCCCAGGATGGTAGCCGCATTCCAACTTCAGAAAATACCTTACGAACTTTGAAATGTCTACAGCAGATTTCACAACAGAATAATGAGGTAACGCACTGATTCACAGAGAAATAGATTCATGTTCAAAATAAATGTTCCTATTCTAGTGTCAGTTTTCATCTCCTCACCTCCGCGTCCCATCCCCAGAAAAAAATTACAAAAATCAAGCACACAAACAAAACGCAAAACATAAGAGAAAGATAACAACGATACAAAATTGCAACCAATCAACCAACCAACCAATCTACCAGCTAGCCAAACTGCCGACCAACTAACAAACCAACCAGTCTACTAAACAGCCAACTAACCAACCAACTAACCAACCAAAAAACAAACCAACCAACCAATCTATCAACCAGCCAACCTACCGACCAACTAACAAACCAACCAGTCTACAAAACAGCCAACTAACCAACCAACTAACCAACCAAACAACCAACCAACCAACCAATCTACCAACCAGCCAACCTAAAGACCAACTAACAAACCAACCAGTCTACTAACCAACCAACTAACCAGCCAAACAACCAACCAACCAACCAACCAACCAATCTACCAACCAGCCAACCTACCGACCAACTAACCAACCAACCAGTCGACTAAACAGCCAACTAACCAACCAAACAACCAGTCAAACAACCAACCAACCAATGAAAAACAGGAGAAGAAACAAACCAAATGGCCGACCGACCCGATAAACGAGCGAGCGAGCGAACAAACAAGAAAACAAACAAACAAACAAACAACACAAACAAAAATAACAAACGTCAAATTCGAGTTGTCCTTCATTATCTGGTATCAAATAGCGAGAAACCCAGATTCTCAAATTTAAATTCTGGTCATATCCGCTTCAGGACACACACACACACACAAGCACGCACACACACACATGTACACACACACACACACACACACACACACAACACACACACACACACACACACACACACACACACACACACACACACACACACACACGCATACACACACAAGCACGTGCACGCACACACACTCTCTCACAGTCACACACACACATACGCGCGCGCACACACACACACGCACTCACACACACACGCACTCACACACACACACACACACACACACACAACACACACACACACACACACACACACACACACACACACACACACACACACAGAGGAGAAGAACCATATCCACGACTTCATTAAAATGGAAATAAGATCAGTGAGACGCCATCCGATGATTAAAAGATGGGGATTCTTATGATTACCAAATGCAGACTTGCCAGTGCCTTACCCTCCTTCCTTTCATGCCTATATGCATCCAAAGACTTATAATAATAATAATAATAATAA
>CM054144.1:27386565-27394065 GCA_028751875.1 Rapana venosa
GGTTTTTTTCCCCGTAGCGGTGTTAAAAGAAGATGAGGGCGAGGGTTGGGTTTTTTTTCTTTTAGTATTTCGTTTCTTATCTAGAGTTATGAAGTTCACAAATGGTGAGATTTTGTGCATGGGGACACTGGTTGGAGGGAAGGGAAGTGCACTTTGAAGGTAGCTGCATTCCAACTTTGGAGACGGTGCTTATACACGAATCGACGGGATAGCTCAGTGGTCGGAGCACTCGCTCCCCTCCCCCCTCCCCGCGCCAAGTTAAGCAGCGTTGAGCGAGGTTATCAGTTGGCTAGGTGACCGTTTGTGCGCCTTGGCTTCAGTACAGTTCCCCAGTTCACCCAGCTGTAAATGGGTACCTGCCTCTTTCGGGTCATGGAAGGTAAAGCAGGGAGGGAGAGGAGATGGGCGACGCCCTCAATATGCTGGCTCCTAGAGAAGTTGAGGTCTCTGACGCCTCGCTCCCCTACGACCTTAAAGGTTATGGGACACATTTACCGTTACCATCCGTTCTTGCCAGCATGCAATGGCCTACCCTCTCGAAAGGTGGAACTAGTTATAACGTGTGCGGAAGATGCTCAGCGAGCGTTCGCACACGGAACGTAAGTTTTACAGTCTCATCCTAAGGATGTCGGGAGAGTGGTACTAATGTTAACTCCAGCAGGGGGAACAAAACATCCCCTGGAATGGCTGCCTTGGCGGTGACTCAATTTCGGGCTGTCAGATCGCGAGCGCAACTTTCTAACCACTAAGCTACCTCGCCTCCTTGAGGGTGGGTTTAAAGTGTGTGGAGAAAAAAAAAAGGACAGAAATTGGTTTGTTAGACAGTGTTGTCATTTTTTTCTTCATTTAACTACAGATAAACCTGTAACAGAAGAAGATTATGTATGCTGTTATGTTTATTTCTATTTTTCAAGTTTTACTTGTGTATTTTTCCCTTCTTGTTCTTTTTTGGAAACGTTTTGTTTTCTTATAGTTGTGTTTGATGAGAATGAGGGTGAATTTAACGTGAAGAAAAGTCCTTGCAATGAACAAATAAACCAAAGTCACGTGTGTGTGAACACACGCAGAACATCTTGCGCACAAGTTAAAACCCGTTCCACCTTTGGGAAGAGTGGCCTATTCGTGCTTGTAGGAACAGATAAGAAATGAAGAAAAAAAACCCGTATGTACACTGGCGTCGTGTTTGGACAGCATCCCCGAAGTCCGAATGTGGCTACCTTAGTGGTGGGTGAAAACGGTCTGTGGCCACCTTAGTGGTGGGTGAAAACGGTCTGTGGCTACCTTAGTGGTGGGTGAAAACGGTCTGTGGCTACCTTAGCGGTGGGTGAAAACGGTCTGTGGCCACCTTAGTGGTGGGTGAAAACGGTCTGTGGCTACCTTAGTGGTGGGTGAAAACGGTCTGTGGCTACCTTAGTGGTGGGTGAAAACGGTCTGTGGCTACCTTAGTGGTGGGTGAAAACGGTCTCAACTCATCTCATCTGCTCCCGTAACCCCCTCCGGGGTCGTAGGGGCACTGCAACGACGAACGTGGCACCAGTTGGCTCCAATTGCGGCGGTTGTGTACAAGTGCCTGGGTTGTGGAGAAGCTCTTTTCCCGGTCCATTCAGTGATGTTGTCTTCCCATTTACTTCCTCGGCCTGCCTCGCCTTCTCTTTTCTTCCCCCTGCACTGTTCCTTGAAGTATGGTTTTGGAGAGCAAAACCGGTTGCATACGCAAAATCTGACCGTTGGTTAACTAACCCCGGAGCTTGAGCCGAGGAACGAAAAACGCGATGTAGACAGAAAGGAAAAGGATAGGTTTGTTACACCCAGTCTAGGATGATTTTCCTACTCTTCCTCCATGTAAACATGGCTAACAGAATAAAATCACACGTAATGTATTTTTTTTTAAAAGCTTTAAACTGTTTTCTCCTGGGAGTGTTTGATTTTCTTATAGTTGTGTTTACACAATATTAGGGTGGTTTAAGATGTCAAAACAAAGAAGGGAAAGATACAGGTTTGGAAGACTTACACGGACATTTCTCCTTTTTGCCTAAAAAAACAACAACAAAAAACAGCTAGCAAAAATAAGATCACGCAGGCTGCTCTTTTCTTTTCGGTTTTTTGGGTTTTTTTTTCACGATTTCGGTTGTTTGTTTTTGGGAATGTCTAAATTTCCTTGTAGTTGTGTTTTAAAGCAGTTGTGGGTGGTTTACTAGGTCTACAGGGAAGAAAGAGAAAGTAAGAGGTTTGTTTACCTCACATCGGAATTTTGTTGTTGTTGTTGTTGTTGTCGTCGTCGTTGTTTATTTACCAAAACTGCACAGTCCAGTATCAAGATAAGATTGCACATGCTACTATCTTTTTTTCTTTCTTTTTAAAGTTTTTGATTGTTTTGGAAGTGGTTTCTTCTGTATAGTATAATATAGTATAGTATAGTATAGTATAGTATAGTATAGTGTAGTATAGTATAGTATAGTATAGTAGATTAGAGTAGAGTGTATGTTGTAGTGTAGTTAGTGTAGTGTAGTATAGTGTAGTGTAGTTTAGTATAGTGTAGTGTAATGTAGTGTAGTATAGTGTAAAATAGTGTAGTGTAGTGAAGTGTAGTGTAGTGTAGTGTAGTATTGTAGTGTAGTGTAGTGTAGTGTAGTGTAATGTAGTGTAGTGTAGTGTAGTGTAATGTAGTGTAGTGTAGTGTAGTATAGTGTAGTGTAGTGTTGTATAGTATATTATAGTAGTGGTTTTATTTTTAAAGCGTAGGAGGTTCTGCATACAATAGTTTCAGAACCAGTGTTTCTGTTTGTGTGCAGTAAAGGAATGTAGTCTGATGGAAGGAATGTTGATGAAACGATGAATTTAAGATATTATTAATGATTATCGTTTCTCTATCTCTCAGGCCCGGTTGACGCCAGGATATTCATATCATGATGGGAGGTGTTGATTACAGTTCTGTAAAGAAGTCTCAAAGCACATGCACTACCACGGCATTATCATTTCATCATCATCGTCATCACCACTGATCATCATGCAATTTTAAAAAGTTGTCTCTGATTCGGTAATCTGATCTCATGGTGACCTCAGTTTTAAGTTTCCCCTTAGACTTCTGTGCCTGTGGTGAATTTGTGTCAAAGCATTCGGGGTTGGAGGTTCACGGGAGAAGGTCGTTAGGGGACGTTTTGGTAGTCGCCACCTCGGGTGGGCGTCTCACTCAGTCTGGCTCTTCGACAGAGCTATTACTGTGGTCAGTAAGGGGCTTAACATGTTGTGTATGCTAGCTCAGAACAGGCACCACTGAACACCACCAAAGTGACCAAGCAGGATGCATACTGGTGTCGTGTTGAGACAATCATCCCCAAAAGTTGAAATGCCGCTGTCTTATTAATAATCGTGGGCAAAAAAAAATCCGGTCGTATAAGCAACACACTCACCATCTGTAAACCTCGGAGCTGTAACCGAAGAACGAAAGAGAAAAATCGCAAATTGAACAAGTTTATTTATTTTATTTCTTTCTTTCTTTCATATTTATCTATTCTTTTATATCGAGGATAATGGAATAAGCACTCATGTGCTTTTTGACATCCAGTCCCCGTGTGTATGCGATTTTGTAAATTTTGTCATCTGTTTCCATCGGCACACAATGGCCTACTCTTCCGAAAAGCGGAACAGGATTTAACGTGTGCGCAAGATGTTCTGCATGTGTTCGAACACGGGGCCTCGGTTTATAGTCTCATCCGAAGTTGATGCTTTATGTGTGGTGGATTCTTTTTATTTGTAATCACTGTCGAACCAGTTAGAGCTTCGTGTAGAAATCTTTATAATAACTTTCTTTTCTAGAGATAGTTAGATCGTGTAAAGTGTTTCTTCAACACTATTTCCAACCATTCAGGGTCTCGTGAGTGTGACGCGCCATGTGAATGCCATTTCATTACAACGTTGTAATACTTATATCACACACACACACACACACACACACACACACACACACACACACACACACACACACACACACACACACACACACACACACACACATACACACACAATTACACACACACACGCGCACGCACGCACGCTCGCAGGCACGCGCGTGCGCACACACACACACACAACACACACATTCATACACACACACGCACCAAACACACACACAAACACGAACTAAATACACACATACAGACACGCACGCACAAGCATACACACGCACACACACACAACACACACACCACACACACACACACACACACAAAACACACATTACACACACATACACACACACACAATCACACACACACAATTACACACACACACACACACACACACACACACGTACACACACACACACACAACACACACACACACACACACACACACACACACAATTACACAGACACGCACACAGACGAGGCTTCTCAAATGTTCCTTTTTTCTGTTAACTTGACTTTTAGCATCAAATTAATTATGTTCTGATTTTTAGAGAGCACATTTCCTGCAGCACAGTAGGACTCTAATCATTACAACGCCCACGCACCCCCCCCCCCCCCCACCACCACTTCACTCCTTCCACCCTTTCCTGCCCTCCCTCCCATCCTTTCCTTTTCTTGGGTGTGTGGGGGGGGGGGGGGGGGGGATGGGGCTTCTTTGCATCGGACGTGTGTTTCTGAGTGAGATGTGGGAGGGTGATAAATTGATTGGGTGTGTGTGTGGTGTGTGGTGTGTGTGTGGTGTGGTGGGCGCTATGTGTGTGGTGTCGGTGTGTGTCGAGTGCGTGTGTGTGTGGCACGCTGTGTTTGTGTGTATTTGCATGTTGTATGTATGTGTGCTTGTGTGTGTGTGCTATGTGTGTGTGTTTGTGTGTTGTTGCGTGTGTGTGTGTGTTTGTTGTGTGTGTGTTTGTGTGTTGCGTGCGGCGGTGTGTTGCATGTGAGGCGCTGGTGCTTGTGTGTGTGTGCGTTTGTGTGTGTGTTGTGTGTTGTGTGTGTGTGTGTGTGTGTGTGTGTGTGTGTGTGTGTGTGTGTGGCGTGTGTGGTGTGTGTGTGTGTGTGTGTGTGTGTGTGTGTGTGAAGGAGAGGGGTGGGGAAACAGATTTGACGATTGTATGTCAATCGAGAAAGTGACAGACAGACAGAAAAACAGAGACAGAGACAGAGAGTCAGAGTTTGTGTATGTGAGCGCACCCGCGCACATGCGCACGTACGTGTGTGTCTGCGTGGTGTGTGTAGGTTGTTGTTTTTTTACATGTACGCATACCTGCATGCATGTTGTAATATGTATGTGTAAGCTTGTCTGTGTGCAAAGCAAGCGCGCGCTTGTCTGTGTATGCACATGTACAGAGAGAGAGGATGCAGGGAAGCAGACAGAGGTAACGATTGCATGGTAATAGGTTATCTGTGCCAATTTTGATCACAGCCAAACCAACCCTGACAGTGCCAATACTTTAAACATTCGAAGACTCTCCCGTGAGAACTGAGTGTCTGAAAACAGCTTTTGTTTCGTGATTACTTTGGGTTTTTTTTTTACTCTTTTGTCGTTGTTCTTTTGCCTTTATAGTAATAAGAAATCTAGACGCTGATTTGTCTCTTTTGTGCGGGGGGGGGGGGGGGGGGGGGGGGATGGGGGAGCGCAGTGCACCAGTTTCGATCTTTTTACGCCAATATTTTACAAACAAAAGTTTTCTGAATAGGTTTTTTGTGTGTGTTAGTCTCCCTTCGTGTAAGACACGAAATGACAGGTGAAGATATGATGCAATATGATACAGTAATTTAACAATGTCTTTACTAGAGTGACATGCATGCAGTGCCTATAATAGTATACTAATAGACATAACACGGTACAAGGCGATAGAATATAACACAATCAGATGGGAGAGACTACATCATGACGAAATACGAAAGAATCATAATACTACAGTACAGACTAATACTATACTATACACTGTACACAATATGTTATGCATGCTTTGTCGTGAAATAAAACAGTACAATTCATCACAATACAACACTGCAGTGTGCAGTACTAATCAAGTCAATGCTGCAGGATTTAGTTCAACAAGATACAGAGTGATATAATATGATTTTAACTATATTGCAATATCCATTTATCCATCCAGCGTCGCACACACGCGCGCACCACACACACACACACACACACACACACACACACACACACACACACGCACAAGCTTAGTGTGTATCTGCTTTATATGACAGTTTTTCCCCTCCGAATTTTGGTCTAAAAATCAATACTCAAAATCCCCCCTCTCTCTCTCTCTCTCTCTCTCTCTCTCTCTTCTCTCTCTCTCTCTCTCTCTCTTCTCTCTCTCTCTCTCTCTCTCTCTCTCTCTCTTTCTCTCTCTCATACATTCTCATAGTTGTCTCGGATTATTTTAAACTGCAAAATTAGATTCAAATGCTGCGTGGTCAGAGGAATGTATGAAGAGGAAAGAAGGCGACAACCGAAATCCTCACAGCGCTGAACAAGTTGAATTCTATCGATTTTTCGCTGTACTGTAATCTGTTTGACGCACAAATAGAGAAAGCGTTAACATATGGAACGACATTTTGGGGGCATTTATCAAAATAATCGGATAGAAAAGACTAACGTGTTGTCAGGCATTTTCCTGCATTCTCAATCATTTATGAAGTAAGCAGGCTCTCTAAATTTGAATCGTCGTTTAAGTGTTTTAAATAGTGGCCAAAAGGGGTAAAAGTTGGCGATGACGAGCTAAAGCAGGACAGGCTTTGAAATACAGGGAACAGAAGGCAGAAAAAGAAAGACAGGGACATACATCTTTCCCTGGAAATTGTTGTATTGGGGTATTGTCAGGGTTATTCAAGGTGCCTCTGATTCCTTGTAAGAATTTAAAGGCTACAAACTCATTCCATGTACCATAGAGCTGGCACTCTCATTTGGAAGAAAATAATAATAAGATAGGAGTGGAGTGTTTCCTATAAAGATGTTTTCCAAGCTAAAACATACTTCCTTGTAATATCCTACAAAGGGTTATCGTGTCCTTTAAGCACAAACCCAAAACAAGATCCCATAGACTAAATTCAGGCAAGAAATGGTTTCTCCCAGAGAGAAATTTGGCCAATTTACATTCTATCTATCTTGTTTTTAAGAAATCAAAGACGAAATTGTATTTTCTTGATTATGTAGAAAGTATTGCGAGATACAAGAAAAATGTAAACTCGTTGTGCGTATTTGCAAAGACAACATGGTCCAGTTACTATCCTTCCAGCAGAAAAGCAAGGGATAAAAACACCATCTTCTAAATGCTATGCAGAGGCAGATGACGAGAGCAAGAAAAAGCTTACCTTCTGAACCGATAAGTAAACTACTTGGACATAGAGGAAAGAATCGATTTCAGATGTGTGGGCGCAAGTTGTCGTAGTGGGCAATACTAAAACCAAAACCAGTACTTTAGTGTCTATTCAAACAGAGAAATTCATACCCATATTATTGTTGGACCACCCCACGGGTGCATATTTATTTTCTCTACTTGTGATATACATGGTTTTT
>CM054144.1:27399065-27416565 GCA_028751875.1 Rapana venosa
ACACACACACACACACACACACACACACACACACACACACACACACACACACACACACCCACACACAACACACACACACACCATAGGCACTCAGTCTTCTCGGGTATTTTGTGGAGGTCTTTTCCCTGTCAAAGTGACTGGCATCAAATTGTGTTCTGATTATTGAAGAGTTCCATTTCCTGTTTCGCAGTATGATTCTAATCACTAAAAACCACAATCCTCCTCAGCTGCCCCCTTCTTCTCCTCCCCCCCCCCCTCACCCACCCCCCCCCCCCCCCCCCCCCTTTCCAGCTCCCTTCCTTTCGTTTTCTTGGAAAAGGAATTTTGCGATGATACAAGGGGAAAAAAGCTATACTTGTGAGTGTTTGCGTATAAGGAAACACAAACAGTTAATGATCTATTGATTGGTGTGTGTGTATGTGTGTGTGTGTGTCTGTGTGTATTTTGCTTGTACGTGAGAAGAGAGAGAGAGGGAGAGGAGAGAGAGAGAGAGAGAGAGAGAGAGAAGAGAGAGAGAGAGAGAGAGAGAGAGAGAGAGAGAGAGAGAGAGAGAGAGAGTGAGACAGACAGACAGACACAGACACAGACAGACGACAGGGACAGGCAGAGACAGACAGACAGAAACAGAGACTGTGTGTGTGCGTGCGTGTGTGTGTGTGTGTGTGGGTGTTTGTTTCTTTGTTTGTGTGTTGTGTGTGTGTATGTGTGTATGCTAGTGTTAGTGTGTGTGTGTGCGTATGTGTGTGTGTTTGTTTGTGTGTGTGTGTGTTGTGTTTGTGTATGTGCGTGTGCGTGCGTGTGTGTGTGTGTGCGTGTGTGCGTGTGTGTTTGTTTGTTTGTTTGTTTGTTTGTGTGTGTTGTGTTTGTGTATGTGTGTGTGCGTGCGTGTGTGTGTGTGTGTGTGTGTGTGCGTGTGTGGGGTGTGTGTGTGTGTGTGTGTGTGTGTGTGTGTGTGTGTGTGTGTGTGTGTGTGTGTGTGTGTGTGTGTGTGTGTGTGTGTGTGTGTGTGTGTGTGTGTGTTTTGAAAAAGAAGGGAACTGGGAAGCAAACGAAATCTAGCCATCGCATTGTACTCTGTGATTGGCGCGTGTGTATTCCTGTGTACCCATGCGTGTTTGTGTGCATACGTGCATGTGTGTGTGCATACGTGCATGTGTGTGTGCATACGTGCATGTGTGTGTTTTATGTGTGTATGTTGCGTGCGTGAGTGTGTGTGTGTGTCTGGTGTTTTGTATTATTTATTTATCTATTTATTTATTTTTTATTTTTTTTTAGAACTCGTGTGCTTTTCTTCATCCAGTCCCCGTGTGTATGCAGTTTTGTAAATGTTGTCATCCGTCCCCACCAGCACACAATGACATACTCTTCCGAAAAGCGAAATGGGTTTTAACGTGTACGCAAGATGTTCTGCGTGCGTTCGCACACGGGACGTCGATTTAAAGTCTCATCCGAAGGACTTTTGGGGAGAGTGGAGTCGGCACTGATGTTAACTCCAGAGGAGTGTGTATGTATGTCTGTGTGCGTGCGCGCGCGCATGTGTGTGCGTTCACACCCATGGATGGGTTTGTGTAGTGAGATGGAAAGTCAAGAAGCAGACAGATCCAACTATTGCATGCTAATAGGCTATCTCTGCAACTTAAAAAAGAATATCGTTGCAGCCAGATAAAACTTGACAGTTTCCAATACTGGAATCATTTGCAGAACCCCCATGAGAACTGTGTGCCTGAAAGCAGCTTTTGGTTCCAAGCTACCTTTTGAGGTTGTACTTTTTTTCCTGACATTGATGGGGAAATTTGCGATGCTAGCTTCTGTCTTTTTTGGGGAGGATACTTCTTTGGTGTAATGAATATTCGTGCAATTTTTTTTATCGTCCACAGGTGTCTTTAAGACAATGCCTTTGTGGTGTCATCTTCCTGAGAAAAAGACACAACACGACAGGTTAGGATTTGAAACGATATAATGTGATATTCTATAATACAGTGGAAAACTGTGATGTTCTATAATACAGTATAGAACAAAACAGTATAGTGCATGCACTACAACACAATTCAGCTGAATCGAATTCAATGCAATGCAATACAAAAACAATGCACCGCACTGCACTGCAGTGCAATGCCATACACATACGAAATACGAAATTACAAAACACGAAATTTTATTTCAAAAGTAATGTTGTGCCACGCAGTTTGGTAACAATACAACCATGTGCATCACACCAAACAGTAGCACACACCACATCGCACCACATCACACCGTACTACTTCACATCATGCCAAACCACGATGAACTACATGCTCACTATAGTCTACTATTTGGTGTGGTACGCCGCAATGCGATAGGATACAACGTTATCAGACAGGACCGGCCACCATGACAACAACAGCAACAACAACAACAACGACAACACACACACACACACACACGCATGCACAAACGTACGCGCACACACATAAACACACACACACACTCACACACACACAAACTCACACACATACACACACACACACACACGCACACACACATACACACACACACGCACACACACATACACACACTTATACACACACAAACACACTAGAAGTGAACAGACGTAAAATTGAAGTCAACAACACAACAAACACACACACACACACACACACACACACACACACACACACACACACACACACACACACACACACACTCCCCTTCCACACCCACCCTCTCTCTCTTTCTCTCTCTCTTCTCCTCCTCTCTCTCTCTCTCTCTCTCTCTCTCCTCCTTCTCCCTCTCTCTCTCTCTCTCTCTCTCTCTCCTCTCCCCCCTCCTCTCCTCTCTCTCTCTCCTCTCTCCATGGCAAGCTTTACGCATCAAATTATGTTGCTTGTTTGTTGTTGTTGTTCTGTTGCAGTAGATTGATTGTGTTATTAATTATTATTTTTTTGTGCCCGTCCTCACCCACTTCCCCTTTAATGGCAATGCCTACACAATAAACCTTTGCATGTCATAACCTTTGTTCTTGCTCTCTCTTCTCTCATTCTCTCTCTCGTCTCTGTTGCTCTAGCTGTGTGTTATAAATTCTATCTTATCTAAGAACTTTTTAGTCTACCCGACTTAATTTAAAAGCTGTTGGCTAGATGACTATAAAGGACAATGAGAAAGCATATTCTCATGACATAAGAAGTTGAATTAGTCCACGTTGCCATCGCGCATCCATTTCCGCTGTGCTGATCTTTGACACTCAGTGAGCCTGTTAAGATAACAAAATTAGGCTTTTTGACTAACTTGAAATATCTTTATTGTACAGTTACTTGAATGTCCAAATATCTTCTGTAGATAGAACAATCGGAAATGTTTTAGGATAGGCTAATTGCAACTCATTGAAGAAAGAAGTTGAATTAGTCACAGATTTGCCCAGTTCAGCGCATGCCCAGTTTCCGCTGTGCTGAATCTATTTGACACTCAAGTGGAGCCTCTGTTAACAGATAGAGCAAAAACTTAGGGGCATTTATGACAATAAACTTTAAGAAAATATCATTGTATTGTAAAGTTTATTGAATGTCCCATGAATATCTTCTGTAGATCAGAACAATCGTGAAGTATTTTAGGTATTGGCTAACTCTGGCAAAACTATCCATTGAAAGCCTAAACAAGATAGCCTTTCAAACCATTAGTACAAAAATATGGAAACAGGAAAAAATACCGAACATCAGTCTTCAAAGTGATTTTTGACCAAGAACAAATAATTCTGTATTGGCTGAATCCATCATGCCGTAGGAAATTATTCTGATTCCTCGTCAGAATTTAAACAGCGTATGCCTAGTTCATGTACACAACAAAATGACATTCTCGTTTAGAAGAAAACATGACATGTGGCTGGTGCTTTTCCTTTGGAAATGTTATCCAAGCTAAGAAGTGTTTCTGTGTAATATCCTAAACATGGCCAGTGACCTTTAAACAAGACTCAAAACAAAATACCCTGGTCTAAATTCCAACAGGAAAAGGTTTTTCCCCTGACAGAAAATTGGCAAATTTAAATCCAATGTGCTTTTTTCAAAAAGTCAAAGATGAGAGCTATTAAATTTTTATTCATAAATGCAGAGAACATCACCCTCTACAAGAGAAACATAACCTGTTTTCGTGTGTTTCCCTTGGCATGAAATTTGCGTTTTTATATCGCAATATTTTGTTTCCAAAAGTCAAAGATGAGAGAAACTCCATTAATACATGTAGAAACTATTTCCATCTACAAGAGAAATATAGACCGTTTTCGTGTATATGTTGCCCAAAAAATGACGTGTTGTTTATGCTTTCAACAGAAAGCTCAGAGATGAAAACATTAGCTAAATAATATCAGCGTGGAGGCAAATGATGCTAGGAAGCAACAGCTAGCTCTCTTTACTGATGAAGAAGCAGAATAGTTACAGAGAAAGAAATTGATGTCATTTGAAAACGCAACATCCCATGCGGTGAGTTCTGTGCAAAACTTTAGACTATCTCAGGGCATTGTTCTTGGCTGGTTTCTCTACTTCAAACACGGGGGTTTCCTTATCACTTCTTCAGTAGATGCACAATCACAGAACATTTTCAAACATCAAGATCAATTCAGATGGATGTGTATATATTAAACGTTGCTATCCGTTCTTCTTACAATGCCCCCCCTTAGAAACAGTCTTTGGGGTGGGATAACAGCATCAATGCAAACCTGATCAGAGTCATCAAACAGCTGTACAGCGAGGCCACCAGTGCAGTGTACTACAACAACAACATTGGAGAATGGTTTCGAACAACAGTTGGAGTAAGGCAGGGCTGTCTACTCTCACCCACTCTTTTCAACATCTTCCTTGAGAGAATCATGGCTGATGCACTGGAACATCATGAAGGATCAGTCAGCATTGGTGGCAGAACGATCACAAACCTCCGCTTCGCAGATGACATTGATGGAATAGCAGGATCAGAAAAAGAGCTTGCCAGCCTAACAGAACACCTGAATAAGGCCTCCAAAACATACGGCATGGAAATCAGTGTAGAGAAGACCAAACTGATGACTAATAACACCAACGGCATTAGCACTGATATCAGGGTTAATGACCAGAAGCTGGAAACAGTTCAAAGCTTCAAGTACCTGGGAGCCATTGTATCAGACCAGGGATCCAAGCCAGAAGTAGTATGCAGGACTGCACAGACAATAACAGCTTTGTCAAAACTAAACACCATCTGGAGAGATAAGAATATCTCACTTATCTCCAAGATCAGACTAATGCGCTCCCTTGTCATATCCATATTTCTGTATGCCTGTGCATCATGGACCCTGACTGCAGATTTGGAGAGAAGAGTACAGGCGGTGGAGATGAGATGCTTTCGGAGACTCCTTGGCATCTCCTACAAAGACCACATAAGCAACGAAAGCGTGCATAACAGAATCCAGCAAACCATTGGACCCTATGAGAACCTTCTAACGATCGTGAAAAAACGTAAACTTAAATGGTATGGGCATGTCACAAGATCCAAAGGACTTGCAAAGACAGTTTTACAAGGCACTGTCCAAGGAGGAAGAAGAAGAGGCAGACCAAGGAAGAGCTGGGAGGATAACATCAGCGAATGGACAGGCCTAGAACTCAACAAAACCCTGAGAAAGGCAGAACAGAGAGAGGAATGGAAGGAACTGGTTGTTGAGTCTTTGAGGGTGCCCCCACGGTCGTCAGACTACGGGACAGATAGATAGATAGATAGAACCTTGTGGTTTGACTTTTTCGCTCGTGATCTGACGGCCCGGGATCAACTCACCATGGAAGTGCCCCTTTAAGGGAATTGTATCGTGGAGTAAACATTAATTCTAACTCCGCTCCCCTAAAAAATACTTAGAATGATACTAAAAACCGAGGCCACGTGTCCGAACGCACCCAAAACATCTTGCTTTCACAGTAAAAACTCGTTCCGCCTTCCAGAAGAGTAAGCCATTTGATGATGGTAGTAATGGATAAAAAAAAAATCATATTTTGAAAAAAAACCCACATGTATACAAGTATCGTGTTTAATAAACACTATTCTCCAAAGTCGGAATGCGGCTACATTAATGGCGAGAAAAAAACAATCGCATAATTATGCAAAATCTCATCACTGGTGAGGAATGACACACACAAAAAAGAAGAAAAAGAAGGAGAAAACAAGAAGAAGAAGAAAAAAACCAGTCTGAAGCGTCGAAGTGCCCCCCTTGCCACTAAAAAGTTAATCAGAAGATATTGTTTAAGCTTTAAAGTGTCTAAGTCTCTCTGTCTCTGTCTCTTTCCATTTCTCTCTGTTTCTGTCTGTCTGAATGGTCTGGCTGTCTGTCTGTATCTATCTGTCTGTCTGTGTCTATCTGTCTGTGTGTCTGTGTGTCTGTCTCTGTCTGTGTCTGTCTGTGTGTCTGTCTGTCTGTGTGTCTGTCTGTCTCTGTCTGTCTGTCTGTCTCTGTATGTCTGTCTTTCTGTCTGTCTGTCTGTCTGTCTGTCTCTCTCTCTATCTCTCTCTCTCTGCTCTTGTCTCACTCTCTTTTGATAAATTGTGGTCTAAGGTCAATATACTTTTACAGCATTTTAGAGTTTAAAGCTCTCTCTCTTATGTTTATGTTTACTTTTTTTTTCTACATGTATGAAATAAGATCGGGGTGAATTTGCATGGAAAGTCCATCATCAATGTATGTATTTTTTCTTTCTTTATATCATTCTTCATGCTATGTATTGCACGTTAATTAATTTCGCTTGCTTTTCTTTTTTTCGCAGAGGACTGGATGTAAAAAAAGCTATTGTTATGCTTATGCTATAACCCTCTGTAAATAAAATGTGTTCTTTGTTCATTGTTCTCTCTCTCTCTCTCTCTCTCTCTCTCTCTCTCTCTCTCTCTCTCTCTCTCTCTCTCTCTCTCTCTCTTTCCTTCTGTCTGTCTGTCTCTGTCTGCCTGTCTGTCACTGTCAGTCTGTCTCTCTCTCACATTCTCTGTCTCTGTCTCTCTCTGTCTCTCTCTCTGTCTCTCTCTCTCTGTCACTCTCTGTCTGTCTCTGTCTCTCTCTCTTTTTCCTTCTGTCTGTCTCTGTCTGCCTGTCTGTCACTGTCAGTCTGTCTCTCTCTGTCTCTCTCTGTTTTTCTCTCTCTGTCTCTCTCTCTTTCTGTCTGTCTGTCTCTCTCTCTCTGTCTCTCTGTCTCTCTCTCTCTGTCTCTGTCTCTCTCTGTCTCTCTATCTCTCTCTCCCTCTCTCTCTCTCTGTCTCTCTCTGTCTGTCTGTCTGTCTGTCTGTCTGTCTGTCTGTCTCTCTCTCTCTCTCTCTCTCTCTCTCTCTCTCTCTCTCTCTCTCTCTCTCTCTCTCCCCAAACGTGTATTGCGTGACATACGAAAGCCTGGCCCTACGGTGTACTTTCAGCATCGTTCTAAACTGCTCCTCTGAGGAAGTCTTCTGCGATTTACAACCCAGCAGTTGTGTTGTTATACAAAGAAGGAATCCACTTCTGTTGGTGTCTTTATTTTGGGAGTGTTATTCCTGGAAAGGTGGGGATTTGAGCTAATCACAGCTGAACCTGACCATAAATTTACACACATACACACGCACACACACGTGCAAGCACGCGCGCACACACGCACACACACATACACACACGCACACACAAACACATATCTTACTCCAAATATCCACAAAATGAAGGAATAAGATAAAATAAACAAACAAACAAACACATAAATGAATAACAAAATAAACACAGAAGGAGAAAGAGAGAGGAGAGACAGACAGACAGACAGATAGACAGTTAAACAGACAGACTGACAGACAGAGAAACAGGCACAGAAAAGACATAGAGAGACAGAAACAAAGACAGAGAAAGGTAAAACACCCTCCCTCCCATTCCCTCCCCAAAAAAACAAAAAACAAAACAACAAGAAAAATCCCCAAAGAATATAGAAACGATAACGTTATCTGAATTTCTTTTAAAAACAAATAGTTATTAAACATGATTGCAATACACCCTTCACCACGTTGTTCTCCCATTGTTTCTTAACCGAACCTTCTCACCCACTCATTTATTTCATTTCACACCATTTTAATCACGCTCTTTCTCTGCGAGAAATTCAGGCTGCTCTCCTCGGGGAGAGCGCGTCGCCACAAGAGCAGCGCCACCCATTATTTTGTTTCTTTTCCTGTCTGCAACTGTATTTGTTTCCCTACCAGAGTTACTTTTTTTTTCTACATAATCTTGCCAAGGACACCTCTCTTGTTGCTGTGGGTTCTTTTACGTGCGCTAAATAATGTTGTGTAACAAACGGGACCTCTGTATATCGTCTCATCCGAAAGATTAGCACCCAGACCATCACTCATGGATGGGGGGGGGGGGGGGGGGGGGGGGGGGAGAAGAGTTTTGGGCCTAAACGGGGATCGAACCACCGCACACTTCCGACCCGGACTTTTGGCTTTCTAGGTACGTAGGCACGTTAACTCTAGACCACCGATCCACCCACACACTGATTCATTGTGCGCGCTTCCTGCCATTGGTTCTCTGTCCCTTTGAGCACTTGCTTCCTCATTCCACTGCCACTAGAGGGGGGAGGGAAATCGTGTATCATCAGGAAAAGGACACAAGAAAGGACACGTATCGGCAGGGTTGTTGGGTTAGGCCTAATGACTTGCTGGAGTAAGATGGGAGTAGTCTTTTTCTGCTGTACAAGACACAACTACGGGTTGGTGTTGTAACTTCTGCTTTTTGTTCTTGGTCTTTTTGGTGTTGGTGGGGATAGTGTTGTTGTTTCTGTTGCTCTTGTTGTTGTTGATTTTGTTGTTGTTGATGTTGTTGCTGGTATTCTATGGATGTTGTTGCTGATACTGCTTCTGTTGTTGCTGTTGTTGGCTGCTGCTTCTGCTAAAATTCTATCACTGCTGTTGTTGATACTGCTGCTGTTGTGTTGTTGCTGCTGTTAATATTCTATCCCTGCTGTCGCTATTACTGCTGTTGTTGTTGTTGTTGTTGTTGCTGTTGCTAATATTCTATCACTGCTGTCGCTGATATTGCTTCTGCTGTTACTGCTGTCGCTGCTGCTAATATTCTATTACTGCTGTCGCTGATACTGCTTCTTTTGGTGCTGCTCTGCTGCTAACATTATTTATTTATTTATCAGCTCTCGCTGATAATGCCTCTGTTGTTGTTGTTGTTGTTGTTGCTGTTGCTGTTGATGCTGCTGCTGCTAATATTCTATCACTGCTGTCGCTGATACTGCTTCTGTTGGTGCTGCTGCTCTGCTGCTAACATACTTTCTTTCTTTATTTTATTTATGTATTTATCAGCTCTCACTGGTAATGCCTCTGTCGTTGTTGTTGTTGCTGCTGTTGCTAATATTCTATTGCTGGTGTTGCTGATACTGTCTCTGTTGTTGCCACTGCTGCTGCACTGCTACTGCTGTTGTAGAAAATTCTATCACTGCTGCTTGCTCATACTGCTTCTGCTGCTGCCACTGCTGTGCTAATAATGTTTATTCTATTACTGCTGTCACTGTTACTCCTTCTGTTGTTGTTGCTGATGCTGATGCTAATATATCACTGCTTTTTCTGATACTGCTGCGGTTGTTGCTGCTGGTTAAGGTGCTATCGCTGCTGCTATTACTGATACTGGTTCTTGATGGCGATGTTCTTGCACATCTTCTTCATGAATAATTCAGACAGCACTGCAGACTCTGCAGGGAGCAATGATCTCAGTCACAGGGCAGCGGTGTGATTTGCTCCAGTAGCTAACTTTTGTCTGGAATAAAAAGAAAACTAGAACAGCAGGAAGTCAAAGGAAACGAAATTAATGTGTTGTGTGTGTGTGTGTGTGTGTGTGTGTGTGTGTGTGTGTGTGTGTGTGTGTGTGATGTGGTGTGAGTGTGTTGGAGTGTGTGTGTGTGTGTGTGAGTGTGTGTGTGAGTGTTTGTGTGTGAGTGTGTGTGTGTGGTGTGGTGATGTGTGTGTGTGTGTGTAGTGTGTGTGTAGTGTGTGTGGAGTGGTGTGTGGTGGTTGTGTGTGTGTGTTGTGTGTGTGTGGTGTGTGTGTGAGTGTGTATGAGTGTGTGTGAGTGTGTGTGTGTGAGTGTGTGTGTGAGTGTGTGTGTGAGTGAGTTGTGTGTTGTGTGTGTGTGTGTGTAAGTCTTGTGTGTGAGTGAGTGTGTGTAAGTGTGGTGTGTGAGTGTGTGGTGTTGTGTGAGTGTGTGTGTGGTGAGTGAGTGTGTGTGAGGTGTGTGTGTGTGAGTGTGTGTGTGTGTGATGTATGTGAGTGTGTGGGTGAGTGTATGTGAGGTGTGTGTGTGTAGTGTGTGTGTGTGTGAGTGTGGTGCGTGTGAATGTATGTGAGAGTGCGTGTGAAAGTGTGTGGTGAGTGTATGTGAGTGTGTGTGTGAGTGTGTGTGTGTGTGGATGTAGTGCGTGTGAATGTATGTGAGTGCGTGTGTAAGTGTGTGTGAATGTGTGTGAGTGTCGTGAATGTTGCTAGCGATGTGTTTGTGTGAGTGTGTGTGTGTTTGTGTGAGTGTGTGTGTATTGTAGTGAACGGCTCGGAAAACATCTATGATGCTGGTGTTGTACGTATTGGCAGTATGAGTCGTCGATTCACATCATTAGTCTTCGTAGCGCGCGCGCAAACCCTGCTTTGCTGCTGTCAGAAACGCATTGAAAGCAGTTCTGGAGGACGCATACATCATCATCATCACATAAGATCAAACAACACACATCATACATACATACCTCTCGCTTTCCTGTCTGTTGTCCTGTCTGGTTGTTCAACTGCACGCTGTCATCATCTGAACCCTTCTCGTACACATAATCAAACACGCACACACAATACAAAACGCACCACGTACGCACGCGTGCACGCAAACGCACGTGGAAAATATAAAAATTTGCTCACACAATAAAAAAAAAAGCAAAACTTAACAAAAGTTTGAGAAAGAAAGGGAAGAACAAACGCAAGAAGAAAGAAAGAAAAAAAGAAAACAAAAGACGGTAATACGTAATAGCATAAATGGAACAGCTCTGACACATTTGTTTATCCCTTGTTGGGTTGGGTTTCAGGGCAGGAACGTGCAAGTACGCGTGTACGCACACACGAACGCACGCGCGTGCGCGCACACACACACACATGTACCCAAATGCACACAGACACACATCAAAACACACACACACACATTCGTGCACGCACACACCCACACACACATGAACCCAAATACACACAGACAAACATCAAAACACACACACACACACACACTTGTGCACGCGCACGCACACACAAACACACATTCACTGACCCGACCTACCACACACACACACACACACACACACACACACACACACACACACACACACACACACACACACAAACCATTTTGCGCACACGTTAAAACCTGTTCCGCTGTTGTAAGAGTAGGAGGCCATTGTGTGTCGGTGGGAACAGATGACAAATTTACATGGAGCTATCGAGAGCACTATGCCCCGGCTTCTGATTGGCTGCTGCAATCACGTGTCCGGAATCCGCCATCTTGGTTTTTCGTCTGCTACGACAGAACGGCCTGTCGTATTGTTTGATAGATGATAACTTTCCCCTTCTCCAATGAAAAGATGCTGCACTAAGTCAAGAAGTACTCTACAACTTGAACTTCAATCTGTGTCGCCGTGTTCTGTTGTCTGACGTCACACTGACATTTTTCAAGTAAAAGTCGTAAACTGGCTTACTTTATCACACTCTCAATATCAACTGAAGCATAGAAGTAGAGAGGTTCCGTGAAATGGGAGTTCCACAACAGAGTCACTGTTTATTAGCGGACGAAAAACCAAGATGGCGGATTCCGGACACATGATTGCAGCAGCCAATCAGAAGCCGGGGCATAGTGCTCTCGATAGCTCCATGTGACAAAATTTACAAAATCGCATACACACGGGGACTGCATGTAAAAAAGACACAATAAGTGCTTATTCCATTATCCTCGATATAACAGAATAAAATAAAATAAATAAATAAAAATCCTTTATCTCTCCCCCCCCCCCTCCCCCGCCACACACACGCTGACATTTGACTCTACAAACTAACGGAAGATAACCCCTCACAAACACTGGCAGTGGAAAGGTTAAAGGTGAGGTGCTGAATGTGAACACTGCTGGGGTCTGACGTCATGCCAAACATTGCGTATGGAGAAGGGCATACATTGCGTCACTCTGTTACTATTGTCGTAACTTTTGTATTTCTGTCCACCATCTATTCTCTCTCTCTCTCTCTCTCTCTCTCTCTCTCTCTCTCTCTCAGACTGCGTGTTTTGCTTTCAAGGTTTATCGTCTTATTGTTTTGGTTATTTGGATGATGCACTTGGTGTGATGCCACCAGGAGAGCTGGCCTAGATGGAAAATGTGACGATCTCTTTTTGCATTTTGTTTCCTTCACTTGCCTTTTTGCCTTGCCCACTGTATGTATTGTGGCCAAAGGCCAATGTACATTAAACCTGTTCAGAGTTCAGAGTTCTCTTCAGGCCATACTGTTTAACACTAGTGTGATGTTTGTTTCGAAATTCATTTAGTTAGGTAGTTTAGTTACTGAGTTAATTAGTTAGCTAGTTAGTTAGCTAGTTGGTTAGATAGTTGGTTAGTTGGTTAGTTAGTCGTTTGTTTATTCATCTATTTATTCTTATTTTGCAAACTGTGTATGGGTTATTGTTTGCTACAAAAACACTCACAAGATGGCGACCTCCGTTTGCATGTCCTTTTCCTCTTGTCCAAATTTCTATGTCTTTGTCACTTTTTTCGTATACTTATTTTCTCTTTCTGTATCTCTCTATGTCTCTGTCTCTTTCTGTTTTTTTCTCTGTTAGTGTTCCTGTGTGTGTGTGTGTGTGTGTGTGTGTGTGTGTGTGTGTGTGCGCGCGTGTGTGTGTGCGTGTGGTGTGTGTGTGTGTGGTGTATGTGAGTGGTGTATGTGTGGTGTGTGTGTGTGTGTGTGTGTGTATGTGTGTGTGTGAAAGTCAAAGTGAAAGTGAAAGTCAAACTTTTATTTTCAGATGGTACATTGAATAAGCAGTGCATTTGCTTTTTTTCATCAAGCCATCTATCTAAAGAAAAAAGAGAGATGAGTGTGTGTGTGTGTGTGTGTGTGTGTGTGTGTGTGTGTGTGTGTGTGTGTGTGTGTGTGTGTGTGTGTGTGTGTGTGTGTGTGTGGTTCTATGTTCGTGAATGCTTGCAAGCATGAAAGAGAGAGAGAGACATAATGTGAACTAAATGTGAATAGATAAACTGAATATATCACACACACACACACACACACAAAATCATATATATATATATATATATATATAGAGAGAGAGAGAGAGAGAGAGAGAGAGAGAGAGAGAGTGAGTGAGAGAGAGAGAGAGAGAGAGCGAGAGAGAGAGAGCGAGTGAGAGAGAGAGAGAGAGTGGGAGAGAGATATTCACACACGCGTGCGTGCGCAAATAGCTACTTCCTTTACTGCGGAGCAAATAAAATCGCCCTATCAAGCTCCCGTACCACCACAATAGTACCCAACTTCCTCACATCCACACAACAAAAATCGAAATACAAAACCCCGCTAACACCAAGCGAATGGACTGACCCCCAAAATGTCAAACCACCGAATGCTGCCATAAAATCCTTATGGGAAATAATTTTCTGCCGTTCTTAGACTATTCAAAACTTTTAGAAGCTCACAAAGCATCCACCAGAAATGAAATTATATATATATATATATATATATATATATATATATATTATGTATATATATATATATATATATATATATTATATATATATATATATATGAATAAATGATTGGATTGAGATTTTTTTTTTGTAGGGCCAGTGGGTGTTGCAATGAGCTTTATACTTGAAGGTCGCGGGTTCAACTCCTGTGATTTTTCGGACTCTGGTGGCTCCCACCTTCAGTCGTGTTTTCTGTGGGTTGTGCAGGAAGGTTAGGACCTAAGCAGTTGGCCATCATCCATTTTACAGGAGTAACTAGAGAGAGAGAGATAGAGAGAGAGAGAGGGAGAGAGAGAGAGGGAGAGAGAGAGAGGAGGGAGAGAGAGAGAGGGTGGGTAGAGAGAGAGGGGTGGGTAGAGGGAGAGATGTGTTTTCTGTGGGTTGGGCAGGAAGGTTAGGACCTAAGCAGTTGGCCATCATCCATTTTACAGGAGTAACTAGAGAGAGAGAGATAGAGAGAGAGAGGGAGAGAGAAGGAGGGGAGAGAGAGAGGAGGGAGAGAGGAGAGAGGTGGGTAGAGAGAGAGGGGTGGGTAGAGAGAGAGATGTGTTTTCTGTGGGTTGGGCAGGAAGGTTAGGACCTAAGCAGTCGGCCATCATCCATTTTACAAGAGTAACGAGAGAGAGAGAGAGAGGGGGGGAGAGACAGAGAGAGAGAGAGAGGGCGGAGAGAGAGAGGGGGAGAGAGAGAGAGGGAGAGAGAGAGGGAGAGAGAGGGAGAGAAAAGAGAGAGAGGGAGAGGAGAGAGAGAGAGAGAGAGAGGGAGAGAGAGAGGGAGAGAGAAGAGAGAGAGGAGAGAGAAGAGAGAGAGAGAGGAGAGAGAGAGAGAGAGAGAGAGAGAGAGAGAGAGAGAGAGTTGTGTTTTCTATGGGTTGGGCAGGAAGGTTGGACCTAAGCAGTCGGCCATCATCCACTTCACAGGAGTAACGAGAGAGAGAGAGAGAGAGGGGGGGGGTGAGGGAGAGAGAGAGGGGGAGAGAGAGAGATGGGAATAGAGAGAGAGGGAGAGAGAGAGAGAGGGGGGGAGAGAAAGAGGGTGGGTAGAGAGAGAGAGAGAGAGAGGGTGGGTAGAGGGAGAGTTGTGTTTTCTGTGGGTTGGGCAGGAAGGTTAGGACCTAAGCAGTTGACCATCATCCATTTTACAGGAGTAACTAGAGGTAGCTACTTAAGCAGTTTATCCCGCATTGTCGGTGTCTGTTTTTCCCTGACCTGATTTAAGTTAGGATGCAGTCTGAAAGGAAACGCATAGTGGAGTTTTGTCACGTTGTTTTAAAACGTAAACTGGAGCCATTATAGCAACAGCCACCACCATCATCATCATCATCATCATCATCATCATCATCATCATCATCATCATCATCATCACCATCATCACTTCATCATCATATCATCATCGTCATCGTCATTATCGGCATCGTCATCGTCGCCATCATCATCATAATCATCAACATCATCATCTTCTTCTTCAAATTCTTCAAATTCTTCTTCTCTTTGAATTTCTTCTTCTTCTTCAATTTGCTTTTCTTCTTCATCAATGTTAGATATTATTACTAGGAGGGAAAATTTCTCTGATTCGATGGCTTTTGTTTCTTGCCATAGGTGTGGTTTGAATGTCCACTACTACTTTCCTGTGAAGCCTGTGTCAGTTTTGGTCAGTATCTCTACAACGTGGAGAGTCACAGAGGACTGTCCAAGATGGGATGGTCTCTCTCCCAAAGTGGGAAGGGGCGGAGTGGTAGATCAACTTAGTCAAGTTTATTTATAAAATCATTACTACGGGGTTCAGAAGCTGCTATCTTTTCTTACAGCTATGTTGAATCAGAACAGAATGTCTCTGAACACGAAACACTTGAAACAGTGCAGGGCCTTCTCGGAAAAGTAACCTCACAGAAGCTTTAGAGCGATAGCTCCCAGCAGCCTTTCTAGCTCTGGGGACACGCCAGAATAAGCCTGAATGTAGTTGGTTATGGAGTGAACAACAAAAACCTTTTGTATCAAAAATAATCATGAACAAAATACGGCTTACGTAAAAGCAAAACAACAACAACAACAACAACAACAGTAACAACAACAAACAAGCAAAACAAACAAAACTGTACAAAAAAAACCATTCCCCATGGTCTACGATGAAAAGCAAACTGAAGAGGATCATTAAAATTCCCAAAACTGCAACATGTCCAAAATATCCGACAAACCGATCCCAGTTTAACTCGTGAAGAGCCTGGTGATTACCTGACCCATTAAACACAGATTTCACTTGTTGACGTAAGTTGCTGACATTTGAGGCGGAATTTTTCCCTTCTGCATGGAATAAAGCACCTCTGCCATGGCCTCACGTGGTTCTATCCACCTCTCTCTTTCTTTCTTTCTCTCTCTCTCTCTCTCTCTCTCTCTCTCTCTCTCTCTCTCTCTCTCTCTCTCTCTCTCTCTCTCTCTCTCTCTCTATCTCTCTCTCTCTCTCTCTCTCTTTCTGTCTGTCTGTCTGTCTCTCTCTCTCTCTCTTTCTCTCTCTCTTTCTCTCTCTCTCTGTGTCTGTGTTTTGTGTGTGTGTTTATTTTATTTAATTATTTTTTCATTCTTTTATTTTGAGGATAATCGAATAAACACTCATGTCATTTTGTTTACTTCCAGTCCCAGTATGTAAGCAGTTTTGTAAAGTTTGTCGTCCATTCCCACTAGCACACAATGGCCTACTCTTCCGAAAAGTGGAACGGGTTTTAACGTGTGCGCAAGATGTTCTGCGTGCGTTAGCACACGGAACGTCGGTTTATAGTCTCATTCGAAGGACTTTTAGGGGAAGGGTGGAGTCGCACTGATGTTAACTCCAGAGGAAAAATCTTCTTGAACGAGACTTGAACCCGGCCCTGCAGATCACGAGTGCATCACTCTAACCACCAGGCTATCCCGTCCCAGAGAGAGAGAGAGAGAGAGAGAGAGAGAGAGAGAGGAGAGAGAGAGAGAGAGAGAGAGAGAGAGAGAGGGGGGGGGGAAGTACATAATTATGCATTAATGACTGTTTTTGCTTGTTTTTTTATTATGCTTTTTTGGGGGGAAGGGGGGTGGGGTGCGATCAGAGTGTTTTGAAAGCCACCTTTGACCTTTATATAAAGACGAAAGTGTTAACTCACACATTATAACCATAAAATCGGCCCCTAGCTATTAAAGAAAAGAAAAAATACAAGACAAACAAAAATCATGAGAACCCAAAAGCACAGAAATAAGTCACACAGAGGGATTATTTTCAGCTTCAACGTGTAGAAGCGCTAAGCAGTGTGAAAAAGAAAGAAAACCTAGCTGCTCAGGAGGGTAAAAGAAACAACAACCCGAAATATCTGCAACACAGAACGAGGAGAACAACGAATAGTAGAAACGTCAAACATTACTTGAACAGAATCTTAGATCGTAATACTGTTGAAAACATGTGAGTTTTCGCAAATCAAAATAGAAAACAAGGAAACAATGAATAAAAAAACCCATCATAATGCAAAGAAAGAAACAAACAACTTTGCTTTGATCTCTAAAACTGGGCAATGTTCGCAACTGTACATAAAACAAAACACCAGGAAGACATTTTTTCAACGCATTTTTTCTGTAAAATCTGTGTTTAATCTGTTCCAGAATCCAGCATGCCCATCATGTTTTTTTTTTTTCTTTTTTAGCTGGGTCATCTCCTGTGACTTTCGTTTCCTGCTGTTCCCATGCCACACATCTTGATATGTTCACCTCAGCCATACGTTCGTGGTGTCGTCTACTCAGAGTCAGAAGTCCATAGGGAGC
>CM054144.1:27421565-27454065 GCA_028751875.1 Rapana venosa
GCACTTGTTGTTCTTCACCACTCTTTGTTGTTGTTGTTGTTGTTGTTGTTGTGTGTGTGTTTGTGTGTGTGTGTGTGCGTGCGTGCGTGCGTGTGTGTGTGTGTGTGGTGTTTAGAGAGAGGGAAAGAGACAGAGAGAGACAGCGAGAGAGAGAGAGAGATATGTGTGTGAGTGCAAGCGCGCGTATATGCACGCGTGCGCGAATGTTTTTATTTATTTATTTATTTATTTATTTATTCTTTTATATCGAGGATAATTGGAATAAGCACTCATGTGCTTTTTTACATCCAGTCCCCGTGTGCATGCGGCTTTGTAAATTTTGTCATCTGTTCCCACCGGCACACAATGGCCTACTCTTTCGAACAGCGGAACAGGATTTAACGTGTGCGCAAGATGTTGTGCATGCGTTCGCACACGGGGCTTCGGTTTATAGTCTCATCAGAAGGATGAGTGTGTGTGTGTGTGTGTGTGTGGAGGGGGGAAGGGGCGTAGGGAAAGAAGGAGAGTCTCAACAACAATGAATACAGTTACGTGGGTAGAGACTGCAATTGAAAAATATAAATAGTGTATTCTACACATCACCCTGAAGCTACATTTAGGGGGAAAAAATACGTTCGTCAGTTTCCCCCTAACGCATTCTAAATTGAAGCTGAAGCCCTTCAAGCAGACGACCAACGAAGCTACATCTGGGATAGGCACCACCATTCTGAGATGAATGGTCAATTTTTTTTTAAAAATTGGTGGGGGGGGGGGGGGGGGGGGGGGAGTCTCTGTGGTTTCCTGTTTTTAACAGTGATGCAGGTGATCGTGGTCAAATGGACAGGAGAAGTATTTTGTGGGCCGGCAATACACTAGCCAATGCGAGTGTCACTTTTGTATAGGGAGCTAGCGGAAAGAGAGATAGCAGGGGTAGGGAGAAACAGAGAAAGAGAGAGGGGAGGGGGTAGGGAAGAGGACGGGAGAGAGAGAGGGGGGAGAGAGGGAGGGAGACAAAGGGATGGGAGGAGAGAGGGACAGAGATAGAGGAGAGAGAGGGAGGGGAGAGGGAAGGGAAAGAGAGAGGGAGAGGATGGAAGAGGGAGAGAGAGGGATGAGAGAGAGAGAGAGAGAGAGAGAAAGGGAGGGGAGAGGGAGGGGGAGAAAGAAAGACATGCAGAGGGAGACAGAGAGACAGACGCACACAGAGATAGAGATAGAAAGGAAGAGAGGGAGACAGAGAGACAGAGACAGACAGATAGACAGACACAGAGAGGTAGCAAAACTTTACAAGAAAAGCCATGGTGCTAGTTAAAAGACACAAACAGACACAGAAAGACAGACAGGCAGACTGATTGACTGACTGACAGACAGACAGACAGACAGACAAACGGACTGACAGACAGACAGGCAGACAGAAACAAAGAGATGCAAAGCCAGGAGTAGCATTTATGTTTGTTTGTTTTTTAACATATAATCTCAAACAGTTCTTTAGCAGTGGAATCTGCCATCGCCGGAAGCAATAAAACCTTCTCCAGCATTAAACAGTTCCGTCATTCAAAATCCAATGAATTATGCATCTTTAGTGTTGGATTAATTATCCCGTGGATTTTCCTTTTTAAAAAATCTCGATCCCATAGCGAGGATTTTCTGATCAAATATTCAAACTTTCTGCCAAGATATGCGGAGTTCCAAAATGAGAAATAATTTTGGTGCTGGCATCAAAAGCCTCATATATCATCAGATTTTTTTGGTCTTTAGTTGATATTTCTAACGCTGCATATTCCGTTTAAAGACTAAGATAAATCAGCCAACAGAATTAGAAAAGCAAAAAAACCCCCCACCCACACAGCCAAACTTTAGAATTTATACATTAACATGTGTTGCAAAACACGCTCGATATAAGAATCGAGAATTTTCTCGTATATGAAAAAGACCATTGTAAAGAATCTTTATATATATTTTATGGGAAACATTCTTATTTTAAAGTCAGCTTACATTTTTCTGCGTATTCTTAAAGTAGGGCAGAGATCTAAATTTCTATTTCCATGCTATTTTGTTTTCTTTAGCAGACACTACAATGGGCATCCCGCAAGGTAAAGGTCTAGATCTGAATTGGCAGCCCGGTTGGTGAAAAGGTTCTGTGTTTGGTCTGTGACTTTCAAACTGTCGGCCTCTCCTTGCGTCTTTTCTTCGCAGACACAGAGACAGAGAGACAGACAAACAGACAGAGAGACAGGCAGACACACACACACACAGAAGAGAGAGAGAGAGAGAGAGAGAGAGGAGAGAGAGAGAGAGACAGAGACAGAGACAGACAGACAGACAGGCAGACAGATAGACAGACACAGACAGAGACACAGATACACAGAGAGAAAGAGAGAGAAAGAGAGGGACAGAGACAGCCAGAGAGAGACAAGCATACAGATAGACAGACAGACAGACAGAAAAACAGACAGATAACTGAGAGAAAGAGAGGCAGAGAGACGGAAGGACAACACAGACAAGAGAACAAGAACTAAATTTGAAACTGAAACAATTTATTTTCATTGCCTACACAGACCAGTACATTTTGACAATAAAGGGTTTGCCTACACAGCTTTATTTTCATTAAAAAAATCAGGTAACACATACTTTATATATATATATATATATATATATATATATATATATATATATATATATATATATATATATATATATATATATATGTGTGTGTGTGTGTGTGTGTGTGTGTGTGTGTGTTGAGACTATCTATGACCATAATGATTTTGTTCTTTTTGGAATGAGTCAGACAATTTTAGCATCAACAACTTTTGAGATATATCTACGTAAACGTGTCTACATTAGTCTTACTCAAACAATCCAAATATTACGTGTTCTTCTCACCCCCATCCCCCACCCTGACCAACCGCCTCCATCGAGAGAGAGAGAGAGAGAGAGAGAGAGAGAGAGACACACACACACACACACACACACACACACACACACACACACACACACACACACACACACACACACACATACATACAGACAGACAGAGACAGACAGACAGATAGAGTTAGAGATAGAAAGAACGAGAAAGAAAGAGAAAGAACATAGAGAAAGAGACAGACAGACAGACAGAGAGGGGGGGGGGGGCACCATGGTAGACTAAACAAGTAGACATGAACACAAAGTCACAATTCTTTTCTAATCTCCCAACAATCGTCTTACATTATTGCCTACAGCATTACAGAAACACCAAACGCAAAGATAAAAACCAGAAAAGAAAACAAATTTAATTCTTCATGAAAGTGCTGTATCACAGACACACAGAAACAGATGTGTGCCTTTAAAGCTCCCTTCAGGGAATGATTGCCAAACAAAAATATCTTTCTTTTCTTGGTGAAGGAGTGTTGCTATTTCTGTCACCGAATCTCTGGTTTAAATCCGAATCAGATGAACGATGATTGGCTGGAGCTCAAATCACGTGGACGGAAGTGTTCTATTTTTGGAACAGCAAAGGCAACAGAGATGCATGCACATGTTTTGCAAACACACAAAACCCCCATCTTCTCACGTAATTATGTGCGTGCACGGGTAACCACGCGCTTGCTTGCTTGCTTGCACGCACGCACAAACGCGCGCACGCACGCGCGCACGCACGCACGCACACACACACACACACACACACACACACACACACACACACACACATACACTGAGATCAGATAGCCTGGTTGCTTAGAGCATTGCTCATTGCGCTCGTAATCTGCTGACCTGGGTTCGAATCCTGTTAAAGGGGATATTTTCCCCTGAAGTTAACATCAGTACCGACTCCACTCTCCCCAAAAGTCCTTCGGATAAGACTATAAACCGAGGTCCCGTGTGCAAACGCACGCAGAACATCTTGCGCAAACGGTTTAACCTGTTCCTCTTTTCGGAAGAGTAAGCTATTGTGTGCCGGTGGGAACGGATGACAAAATTTACAAAACTGCATACACAGGGACTGGATGTAAGAAAAAGCACATGATGTCTCATTCCATTGTCCTCAAGATTAAAAAAAAAATTTAAAGCACGCATGCACACACACACATATAAACTTTTCCTTTTACCAAGCATAGTTGCGCACAACGGTTTTCGCTCACATGGGAGAGCCATTGATATTTGAGAAAAAGAAGCAATGATCTCTACATTTCCTCAGTTTTTATGAACTCCAAATGTTCAAAGTACTACTTTCACAGAAAATACTACGCAGTAAAATCCATCGTAGTTTATGCCAGTTAATGCTTATCCAGCCGTTCATTTTAAGCTAGCTTGAATTGGAAGGTGGAATTGCATGGTTTATCTCTTAATTTTCTTGTCTAACGTATTTCTATGTACAAAGGGATTTAAAAACAACGATTACATTTTTACTTGTAAAGTTCTGAACAATGTTGGGTTTTTTATACAGACATTTACTCTATACAGAAGCGCTTTTCTTTGTCCTTGCTTTGTATTCATGAACATTTTATGTGGTATTTCTAACACACAGGAGAATGACAGTATAAAGATGTGTCTATTTGAAGACTGTGTTGCACAATTTCCTGTGAGAATTTTTTTCCCGTTTGCTGTTTTTATTTGCAGCATTCCTTACAACTATGTTATGCCTCAGTCTCTTTTTTCTCTTTCTTTCCTCAAACTCATCGTTAAAAGACAACTTCTTATGACACTAATGTAGCTTTGGTCTGTTGCAGTTTAGGTGACTAAAGGTACTTTATGGGAGTAAAAATAGAAAACAAAAATAAATTCCCAAAACAAATGCAGAAAAAACCTATTGCTTACATTGATAAGCAGGTACCAGTCTGAAAAGCTCATCCATGGTAAAGCAGGTCTGCCATGCTTTCTAGTAGTGCTACATACTACGTTATAGAAGACCTAGAAAGACCACTTTCCTGGAACCCTTTTGGATGAGACTGGAAATCATTGTCCCACAAGCGAACGCACCCCAAACATCTTAAACATACGATAAAACCCGTTCTGTCTTTTCGGAAAAGTAGGCTGTTGCATGCTGGTAGAAACTGGTGACAAAATTGGAGAACCGGATTCGCACTGGTTCCGTCTTGAGACATCATCCTGAAATTGGAATGAAGCTACCTAAATGGTGGGCAAAACTTGTCATATACACAACACTTCACCACTGGCAAACCTCGCAGCTCTAACCCAGGAAAGAAATAAAGGAAAATAAACTGCAACATTGTATTTATATTCACGCCAGCTTTTGGTGCCTTCAAATACAGGTAGTTCTTCCTGGGGAGAACGCGTTGCTGTACATACAAAACCGCCATAAATGTTTGGGATTTTTCTCTCTCTTTCTTCCTCTTCCTTTTTTGTGTGTGTCTGAACCATGCTTATCACAGTGGGGTCTTTCACAGAAAACTCTCTTTTTGCCCGAGAGTTCTTTTTTTTCCCCTGGACCAAGAAAGTAAGTATCTATCCTTCTTTCTGATTCGAAGGAACAAGACAGGAAAGGGGGGGATAGGAAGAACATTTTCAATCGCAATGGTCTGTTTTTTTGTTACGTGAGTAGACAAGGAAGTTGATGAGTGTAGATGAACTATCCCAGACATCCCTCCCCAAGAGCTAAATTCGGGACAAACATACCCTCGCCATTTTTAAAGAGCTTTTTTTTCTATTACAGACACATTCCGAGTGAAGATGTACACGTAGAAAGAAAATAATACTCTTGTGATACACAGTGCCATTTCTGTATTTTAAAAAAATGTATCGTCATTTTTGTGATTCTTGTGGTTTTCTGTTCTGGCAGACTAAAGTTCAGTGACTGTATGCCATTTTACAGTTCTAAGTCACCGCGCGCTGTAAGTTTATCCATCAGTAATATTGCTATGATAGGATATAGAAGAATATGGATGGAAAAAGAGAGTGAATGGAGAGACAGACAGAGAGACAGAGACAGAGAGAGACAGAGAGAGGGATAAAGAAAGAGATAGAGAGAGAGTTACAGATAGAGTGACAGACAGAAAGACAGACAGGCAGAGAGTAAGAGAGAGAGAGAGAGAGACAGAGACAGAGAGAGAGAGACAGAAAGACAGATAGACAGACATACAGAGAAACAGACAGACAGACATAGACTGACCAAAAAGAAAAACGAACAAAACGAATGGTTAAAAATAAAGTAAAAGCGTCAGACCTATAATCATGTTTCCAAAGCTCTTTTCTCTGACAGCTGCTGTCTTCCAGACTTAAACAAGAAAGTGTACAAAACTTTGACACAATTTACATCCCTGCAACGTGTTCAAGCAAGAAAATGTTTACCGAGATGTTGAGAGTGATATGCTCCTAAAATACTGCACAGTAGGGTGTCCGAGAGATCATTTATCATTTACCAAAATACATGTACTTTAGGTAAAACCATGTCACCATTTTTGTCACCTGATCCTTCGAATCCGGGAAGAGCAGCCAGAATTTCACGTCGAGAAATCTGCCATGACTTAAAGTGCTATGAACATGAAAATGAATCAGGACAGATGGACAAATGATTGGTTAGTGTTCATGTCACGTGGACGGAAATGACCTCTTTTTTACTTCAATGAAACTGATATCAGAAAAAGAGTATGATTTTATCAGTTCTACAAGAAGTAAGTAAATTCACATACCACTGTCTGTACACACACACAAATCAGTTAATGTATACTACTACTACTACTACTACTACTACTACTACTACTACTACTACTACTACTGCTGCTGCTGCTGCTGCTGCTGCTGCTGCTGCTGCTGCTGCTGCTGGTGCTGGTACTGCTGCTGCTACTGCTGCTGCTGCTGGTGCTGCTGCTGCTACTACCACTGTCAGTATTGCTGCTGCTTCAGCTGCACACACACACACACACACACACACACACACACACACACACATGCGCGCGCGTCAAGTCCGCTTACGACATAGCTCCTTGCACAATGTTTTTCAGTCACATGGCAAAGCCATTGACATTTCATTTTGAGAGAAAAACAAGAAGCAACAATCTCCACATTTCCTCAGCTTTTGCGATCATCAAATGCTCAGATTCTACTTTCACAAGAAAAGGACATTAGAGCAAAAGTCTCTGGTAGTTCTTACCAGCCAACAACTATGTCTCAGTGCTCTCTGAGCCACTTTGAACAAAGAAGAGGGACTACTAGAGCTAGTTTTTTTCATGACTAAAATAGGCTTTAAAAAATTGACATTAAAAATGCCTTGGATTACTACTTCTGAAGTTGAGAAAGATACTGGGTTTTTACATTACGGAATATTGTCAGATACAAAAGTGATTTTTCAGTTTTTGCTGATTGGCTTGTGGGCTCAGTTTTTAAGTTATATTCGTAGTATACAAGACGTTGGTTTTCTTTGCGAAAAGCTGCTTTATCTGTATGTTGAGAAAATGCTGTATACTGCTTTTAAAGAAAATTTAATATCAACTGAGACAAGCCTATCTAACAAAGATTAGAGCTTTTTTGACGCACAATTTCGTCAAGGAGGACATAACATGAAAGTGAACACCTATCAAAAACGTGTTGTCAAGTTTATTGGGAGGAAACCCCCCAAAACCCTACTCCCTTTTCCAAACTTGCTGAAAAATCTCCAAAAGCCTGTAAGATTAGCCAGAATCTTTGTATGAAAGTATGTTTTCTCTTATCTACATCAGAGGCGTAATATACCGTATTTTTGTGCTTGATTGGTTGTACTTTTGATTTCTACCGTATTCTTATTTGGTTAAGTGTTTGGGGATTTTTGTTTTGCTTGTTTGTTTTTGTTTTTTTCAAAAGAATATATTTTTTTAATTATTCTTATGATAAGATAGCTTATTGTGGAAGGCCCCACAATCAATTATGAATATGAATTCCCAAAATATAACTGTTTTTTATTCTGATAGTTAATTTTATAAAATGAATTTCTCTGACATCATAATTTTACTTTTGCAAAAAATATGTCCTCTATAATTTGAATTTAGATTGAATCGTTAAAAAAAGTTTCCACCTTATTTACAATCCTTTCAAGGCAATGTCCAGGTGAGAAAAATCTGAAAACCTAATCAATACAGAAAAACATAGTTCATAAATTACATAGCTAGGGAAGCCTCCAGTGCATGTATGTTGGTGTTTCTAAAGCCCCTTAAACTCTGATGTACACATTTTGGAACCGTATTCACTCAAAGCACCTTCAGGTCTGCTCTTATGTTGACCCTGGACATCAAGATAGTTTCCAATAACAGGTTAGCGACGGAATGTGAACCCTCACCCCATGACTTTGGGACATCTAGGATTAAAAGTCCTTTGCATTAACCACTCAGTTACTGATTCAGATTGTTGTATACGATAAATTGATAAAACCCGGAGGACAGTTGTAAACTGTGCATCATTTAGAAAATAAGCAATACAACAATATAGTTATTACCAGTGAGGATGATATTCAGATTTATCCCTTGAGTTAAGACTCGTGGGATATACTCCGAAATAGAGTGGACAGCTAACAAGAATCACAATAACATTTCAGGCAATTATTTTCTTTTTCTGTTTTCTGTATTTTTATTACATTTTCCTTTTACCAAAAATTGCAAATGCACAGACAATAATTTACAAATTCTTACAAACTGTGTTGTGATTATACTATCAAAAAATACCCAGACTTTTTATTAGGATCCTGAGTGGCATAAAGAAAGAAAATGGTCAGAGAAAAAAGAGAGGGGAAATGAGAAATATACAGACAGATGAACAAGCAGAAAGAGAGATAACAACACTGAAAGACAAACAGTCGAAAGGACCGACAAAGACAGAAAGTTTTCACTCTGGAAACATACCTTCAACCACGAACTAGAAGCAATTACCACAGACTTCAAGTAAAAATATCAGCACTCTCTAACTGCAGAGCGCTATCTCAAATATCCTCAGGGAAACATTTCTTTCCTACTCAAACTCTCTTGGAAACTCAGAAATGGAAAGAAAACTTATTGAAAGCCTCCACGTCAGAAATAATCATCCATAATAACAAAATTGTCGGTTCCTCTTACAAAACCGTCCCATCATTATGGTCATCTAATCCTTGGGTGCCCAGACAGTAATGGAGGCCTAGGCTTAAATCACGTGATCGGAAGTCAGCCATTTTTGTCGTGTCTTGCGTAAAGCTGGCTTGAATAACTCGAGCAGGTTTTTTCCCCGTTCGGGACTAGCAAAATAGCGTAGCATAAGAAAAACTCAATTGATTCACTCATTGATAAAATCATTGATTTTTTACACAAACAGTTATTCATAAAAGATTTGAATATTGATCTCAGTTGCCGTTCCTCTCTCTCTCTTCTCTCTCTCTCTCTCTCTCTCTCTCTCTCTCTCTCTCTCTCTCTCTCTCTCTCTTCTCTCTCTCTCTCTCTCTCTTCTATCATATCGCCTGCATAATTCCATCATTTGCCCCCACCCCACCCCTTACAGTAATATTGTAATTTAATTTCACTTAAAATGTTATACAAAAAGTAAACATTTTATGCATTCCAACTATATCCTATAAAGTCGGAATATGGCTGTCTACATGGCGAGGTACTTGAAAACAGCCATGTATACACACTTCTCATCCAGTGTGTTTGTTCAACATCACACCAAGTTTCACATATCGAAAACACCCAAAATGAGTCACTTCCGTCCACACGATAGACGCTTCAGCCTGCTTCCTCTCGGCAAACCAACAGATCGCACACAACCACACTCGTAGTGTAACATCAAGTGGCAGAGTGCACTTTCTGGGTGATGCCCAAAGTCCTCAAGCTAGAGAACTCCCAAGAAGAAGAATCTTCAGTCTTCGATCGCCACTTATGTTCAAGTATTCTCTCAGTTTGTGGTGATTTCTTTCTTTCTCTGAGAAAGAGATCCTCACCTTCAGTTTCATCTATTCCACAGTCTTGTAAAACGTTCGGCACTAAAAATTTTGCGACCAGCTTCCTCCACTCCTGACCGTTTTCACCTTTTCGTAGCGAGTTGTTCCATTCAAGACCCGTCCACTCTCTGCTGTTGTCTTCTCATTGTTTTCTCTGTTTGGGAAATGTTATCATACAAGCTAGTAAAATGTCAGATGAACTATCATGTATCCAGGACTTGAATTTGAAAACAACTTTGCGGAAATGTATGTAGGTTACTTTGCTGTTTGCTGACTTTCTTTCTCCGCCGAATGGCTACCTTACTTTGGTTAGCTGATTGAAAAAAGTTACAGGAAATATCATGGCCTTTAGTGGACAGATGGAGCTCATCAGTCTGGGAAGACAGTTCATCTAGGAGAAGGACAACTTTGATTTCAAACCTCCGCTGCCTTGCAGCCGTACCTACTCATAGGGAAGGCTTCGGGAGTCAACCCTGAGGAAAAATCCGGAGTCGGAGTCCCCAAGGCAGTCCGAGGCTGTATACAGCAACGTTTCTGGCCACTCCCGTGACGACACTGGAACCATGTAGATTGGCGATTGCCTTAACAATGGACCATTCCAGTGACGTGGAGAGGAGGGTGGGGGGTCTGCTACATGGGTATCAGCTTGCTGTCAAAACTTACTTACCCAGGCTTTGCGCTTTGGAGAGGTCACTCCCACCTAGAGCTTAATTCCCTAGTCTTCCGAGAATGACGGTTGCCGATCCAAAGTAGTAAGGGTACAGTGATGAAAAGTAACCATGAAAGATCCTCTGTTTTGATTCAGGTAATTCTAATCATTTTACGGTTCTCCAGGAGAAAAAAAAAGTTATACACTTTTTCATCACAGAATGAGGCTGTTTCATTTGATCCATGCACTGTTTTTGGTTTAGAAGAAAACTGGTTTAAGAAGATCAATATTTGCCCACTGGCTGTAATGATTGTTCCGAAGGAAAATTCTGTACAATAGATACAAGGCATTTAGAATAAATAAATAAACAAATGAATGAATAAATGAATGAATGAAATGACCAATTTTTTACAGAAACACTTCAAGAGTAATCATATTCAGAAGGCACAACTATCATTACTTAAACATAAATAAGATTTCATAAACAACAACAAAATGGTTGTTACGTAAGACAGAAACAGACAGAGAGGCAAACAGAAAAACGCTCACACAGACGGGCAGCAAGATGAAAAACATACTGAGAAATCACAATTTAACTTAAGTAAAATTATATGGAATCAAAGACACAACAAAACACACGCACACGCACACGCACACACACACACGCACACCACACACACACACAATTAACAAGTATACTGAAAAAACATAGCTTCACTAATCATTGTAAACAATGCAAACTTTCAAGGCTGCTTAATTAGGATAATTAGGCAAGGAGTTTCCAGGAAAGAATATGACCTGGAACAGGATCATCAATTAAAAAACAAATTAAAAGTATGTCCCTCCTGTAAAATCACTCCGCCATTGTGGTTGCGCGATCTCTCGGTCAGCAGACAGGAAGTGGGCGGAAGCTCCAATCACGTGAACGGAAGTGAACGATTTTGTGTGGTTTTTTTTGGATAGAATTGAAGTAAAACCAGAACATTTGTCTGCTTTTTAACAAAAAAGAAAGGATATTGAGAGAGAGAGAGGGGGAGAGAGAGGGGGAGAAAGAAGGAGAGGGAAAGGGAGGGAGAGAGAGAGGGAGAAGGGGGGAGAGAGAGATAGAGAGAGAAGTATTTTTCTTGGACAAGAAAGAGCACACTTACAAAGTATGTATGGTTATGTATTATTTGTATGGAAACACACACACACAAACACAAACACAAAGGCACGCACACAGGCACGTACACACACACACACATACACACAGCACAGCACAGAACAGCACCAACCGAGGCAATGTAAGCTAGTGGTTAAAGTGTTGAGCTCGCAATCTGATGACGTGGGTTCGAGCTACAATCACAATGCCTGTTGGAATGGATTTCACCTTTAGAGTTAACATCGGTACCGACACCACTCTCCCGATAGTGATTCGGTTAAGAGCGTAAACAAAGGTATCGCGTATAAACTCACGCAGAACATCTTGTGCACACATCAAGATCAGTTCCACCACTAATTGTCCGTAGAAACAGATGACAATATTTAAAAAAAAACCAACAATTTAAAAAAAAGAAAATAGCAAATAAAAAACACGCAGTAGTATCGTGTTTAAACATGAACTTGGAAGTCGTAATACGGCTATCTAAATGGTGGGCAAAAGCAGTCGCACACACAAAATGTCACCATTGGTGAACCTTAATATCTAACCAAAGATAAAAAGAACAACAATGAAACCGGTAAAATGAGGTGTTGAAGCTGAAAGCCTCTAAGTTATAAGATTTTTTTTCTTCAAAAAAGTCAATTTATCTTATCAAAATGTAATCATCTTACCATTCTGTTGTGTTAGCTTTCGGTCTTCAGGCAGGAAGAAATGAGGCATGCAGTAGACCTCATCACGTGGACGGAAGTGAGACATTTTTAATCTCATCTGCACTCGACTGTGCTATGGAATCAGAAGCCAAATGAACGATGGTGAATATTAGAATTCTCACAAAGTGTCAAGCAGGCCCAAATGTATCGATGATTATATTAACCGGTGTTTTCCCCGCTTTTCTTTTATCGAAGTATTGATTTTTTTAATTTTAAATTAAGCTGTGAAGGAGGGGAAGTGGGTGCTTTTGTTGACTACTCTCATTATTTTCTCTTTTTAAAACTTTGCATCACTTCAACTTTATAAATCATTAATAAACAAGAGAAAGAGAGAGAGAGAGAGAGAGAGAGAGAGAGAGAGAGAGAGAGAGAGAGAGGAGAGAGAAGACAAACAGACAGACAGACAGTGACAGACAGACAAACAGAGAAGCAGAAAGACAGAGCAAGAAAACAACCATCCCGGGAAAACTACAGTCGGATAGGTCACTCACATAAGTGACAAACGTTAAATGATAACTGTTGACAGGAAGAAAACTATAGAAGGCTGTGTGATGTGGGTTTTTTCTTCTGGACAACAGCCTGTGGGCACATTGTTATCAACAATCTACTTCAGAGAAAAGACAACAGTGCTGTTGTAGAGTGTTTCTATCTGCTCCACACATGTTTCGGGTTTTCCTCAACGCCCCTGTTTTTCACAAGACCACTCTCATATACACATTCATAGTACAGACATATGTACGTATAACTACACACACGCGCGCTCACAAGCACTCACGCCTGCACGTGTGTTCACCCGCACACACACACACATATACATATGACAAAATAGTAGTGAATGGAAACAAGTTCAGGTAGCGATTATTTATGAGTATATTACACAAGACTCCTCCATATTTCCTTCTCTTAATAACCGATCTCACTACCGTTTTGTTATCCTGCATTGTACTTTCATCCTTGCACTTTATTTTCTTACATCTTTTGTCTTAGTCTGCTGAAGGTTCGTCAATTCATCCATCCATCCATCCATCCATTCACTTGTCTTTTCCCTCCTCTTTCCAACCATCCTACTCTCCATCCATCCATGCACAGTCATTTGAAAACTGAACCCAGTGTATAAAGCCCCTTGACCAGGCCAGGTCATCGTCAGTGACCCCTGTGAGCACTGACCACAGTGACCTGCACGTGACTCCCAGTGGCTGATGTCCGTGTGTGAGGACAGGAAGGCGGGCAGACCAGGGACACACGATACATCCTTTGACCACACTGTCCGCAATCAGTGGACTCTTCAGGGATTTCCGCCCCTGTGGTCAGGGAATGTGTGTCCGAGTAATAGCTCTTTGCACTGGAGAGACTGGACCTGACCCTCTGTCTCCTTGTACCCTGTGGGGCAAAGTGACTTGCTCGGGGTAAAGTTTGGTTATAATTGCTTTATTGGACCATTGGGCTATGCTCTCAGTGTTTTCTCACTCACTCACACGTATCCACCCTCCCCCCATCTCTCTCTCTCTCTCTCTCTCTTCTCTCTCTCTCTCTCTCTCTCTCTCTCTTCTATCTATCTATCTATCTATCTATCTATCTATCTATCTATCTATCGTATCTATACATACATACATACATATACATACATACATACACACATACATACAGATGGGAAAAGATGACAGAATTTACAAAACCGTGTACACACGGGGACTAGATGGATAAAAGCACATAAGTGCTTATTCCATTATCCTCTATATAAAAAAATAAATAAATAAATAAATAAATGCATACACATACGTACATACATACATACATACATACATACATACATACATACATACATACATGCATACATGCATGCATGCATGCATACATACATACATACATATGGCGATAGAGAGACAGACAGACAGACACAGACACACAGGGATAAGGAGGGAGAAGCAGATGCTGAGAGAAACAGACACAAACCCAATCAGCTTTCTGAGCCTAGAACACTTGCATTAGGAGAGAACACGAGGCCTGTTCAAAACACCTGGAAAACCTCCTATCCTTTACTAATGGCCGCAAACAAGCCAGCATACCCCGTTATCGTTGCCATTGTGCAATTCTACTCTTTATCACCCCTTCCTGATCTTTTCATTGGTAAAGGCCAGCCAAGAGATGATAAGAATCCCATAGGAGAAAAGAAAAGGATATCTTCAGCACCTTAAACTAACTTAAACCGAAACTATATTCTGAATCCGATCTTTCTCTAAGGGAAAGAACCTTCCCCTTACCCTTCCTAGGTGGGTGGCTTACTCTCCGTTTGTTTGAAACAGGTGGAACCTCACTGACGTTGCTGCCCTTTCTCAGGTTACATCCTCAGGACTAGCTCAATTATGTAAGGAGGAAAATGTAGGCTAGTTAGCTGATCTGAGAAGTAAAGGTGCAAGGTTGAGAATGGTGTGATTTAGGGAAAGTGTAGGTTTATCATAAAATGGTCATTTTTGCTTCGCGCTTGATGACATAGGGAGTGGAATAGCCTGTAAGGTTTTTGTTGTTGTTGTTGTTTTCTTCCTCGACTAAAGCTTCAAGATTAACCAATGGCAAAGATTGTGCGTATGCGACCGTTTTTACCCACCATGAAGGTAGCGGCGTTCCGACATTGGGAATGGTGTCTAAACACGACACCTGTTTGGATGGATTGATAAGAAAGAAATCGTCATCCGCTGTTCCTACCATCTCGAAATGTCCTACTTGTTTAAAAGGTGGAGCGGGTATTAATATGCGTGCAAGAAGTTCTGCGTGCCTTTGCACACGTGGCCTTGGGTTATAATTTCACCAGAAGGACTTTCGGGGGGCTGGAGTCAGTATTAATATTATATTAGCTCCAGCGTAAAATTCCCTAAAACAACCAGCCGCCATTGCGCAGTGGTTAGCGCCTTGGGTTACGGACTGGAAGGTCGCGGGTTCGATTCCCATAAGAGTCATAGGGATTTTTCGGACTCCGGCCGGCTCCTACCAGAGTGAGTGTGCTGCGGGCTCAGTGGGAAGACTGGGACCACACAGTTGAGCTTCATCCACTTAACGGATGCGAGTTTGAGAGTGTTGCTCAAATTACCTAACCAACACTGCAGGTGTCTGTATCTCTTGGGCCCGGTTGACGCCGGGATATTATGATAGTAAGCGTAGAGTACAACCCTAAAACGGGTACCTCCGTGATGGCTCAATACCAGGGCGTCAGATCACGAGCGCAACGTTCCCATCCCACCCCCAGCGTATTAGTTAAAAGACTACATGTGCAATCCGAAGCCAGCTGACAGCGCAGGTCCGAGTGTCTGAAGAGGTGTCCACTTGTTGGAATTGTCCACAGGAGTTTATAGGTTAATGACCCCACTCCTGCAAAAGTCCTTTAGATGAGACTATAAACGAAACCATGACACTGCACCGCACACTAAAAACCAAAGACATGAATATTTTTAGTGAATGACTAAAGCAAGAGTCCAGCACGTCTGTGGTACATACAAAAGTAATCACCAAAAAACAGAAGAAAAAAACTGCTTTCAGAACGAAAAAGGAAACAGTGTGGTAATGCTAAATGAGCACAGAGTGGCCTGGAGACAATTCTAACAAGAACACCAGATTTCAATTACTTACATCAGAACCTCTGTAACATCCGAGAAGTGCTATTTTTTTCTACTTCCATTGAACTTCACAGGGGGAAAATAATTTCCTGCTGTTAATTAAAGTAGGAAATACAAACCTGATTTGCCCACAGCGGCCATACGATTGGAAAAGGTCATATATCGCGTCTTTGTTTCTGCTTTTCACTTTTGAGTTCTCAACTTTCTGTTTTTTCGTGTACAGAGGAAAGCAATAGTATTGCAGTGAGGCATGGGGGCCACACACATACAGCGAGAGAGAGAGACGCTTTTTGACGCTTTGACGCTTTGACCAATTTATTGTCATTGCCCAAAGTGGCCTATTCAAGAATGGTATGATCACTTCTTACACGTTTTTAACAGCTCGGATGATAGTGTAACACAGATGGATATATATGTAACGGAAGAAGATGAGAGAGAGAGAGAGAGAGAGAGAGAGAGAGAGAGAGAGAGAGAGAGAGAGAGAGAGAGAGAGAGAGAGAGAGAGAGAGAGAGAGAGAGAGGAGTGTTAAAAATGTTCATTTACCCCTTGAAACGTTTTCTAATTAAAATTGAATTCCTCCTTCTGCCAGGTGATTCCTTCAAAACCTTGTTTCTGCCTATTTGCTTGTTTTTCTCTCTCTTGTCTACTATCAAACTTTCTCTTTTACACAAACACGCGCGCGCGCGTGCGCGCGAGCGTGCACGCAAACACATACACGCACACACGCGTGCGCACACACTCATTTTTGGTGTTTTGCTTTTGTTGATGTTTTTGTTTATTGTTCGTTTTTTTTCTTCTTTTTTAAGGTGCTTTGTTTTGTTTGTTTGTTTTCCTGTTTGATTATTTTGTTGTTGTGGGTTTTTTGTTGTTGTTATGTGTGTTGGTTTTTTTGTTGTTGTTGTTTTGGGGTTTTTTTGGGGGGGCATTCATGGCTTTTTGTGTGTTGGTTGTCATTAATTATAAAGTATGACAATGAAGCGGGCACTATTGTAAACTGATATATTTTGTTTGATATTCTACTTTTTTTTTTATCATTTTCTTGTAATCCAAATCTAAGTGAGGACAAATGTGTGCGTGTGTGTACGTGAGTATGTGTATGAATGTGTGTATGTGTGTTGTGCTGGGTTGGGTTGGGTTGTGTTGTGTTGTGTTATATTGTGTTGCGTTGCGTTGCGTGTGTGTGTCGTGTCTGCGCACGTGTATGTGTGTACGAGTTATGCGATGGATTTTTTCCTGTTTGGGGTGGGGGTCCATTTTTGTTGTTGAGGTTTTTTTGTTTTTGGTCGTGTGTGAGTGTGTGTGTGTGTGTGTTTTCTTTCTTTTTTCTCTGTTTCTATTTTTCTTTCGGAGTTACTTTTATTTTTATTTGTTATGGTAATAATGCAGTTAGATAATACTGATCAAGTTGTTTTTTGATCCTAGATAGATGGATTGATGAACAAAAGCAAATGCATTGCTTATTCAATGTACCATCTGGAAATAAAAATTTGACTTGACTTGACTTGACTTGACACACACACAAACACACACACACACACACACACACACACACAACACACACACACACACACACACACACACACACACACACACACACATGGGCTCTGTCTGTAAGTATATCTATCTCTGTCCCCTTCAACATCATTGCAGATATGTGTCTTATCTCCCCCTTGTGACTTCCAAAGAAGCATGGGTGACCACCATCAGCAGCAGTAGACTCCGGTGACCTATCTTCCATTGTTTGAAGACAACGCTGACAGGCCGAAACCTAAGCCAAGAGGTCAGGCAGTGACAGACACAGGCAATGACTTTACCACGAGGGCATCATGTCTGGCATCACTCATCTGTCTAGAGACATTGTGCAAAGATAAGAACTGGCTTGTCCTCGAGATAGGGAGAGGGTAAGAAGGATAGTTCCAAAATAACTGATTTGTCTATTTTTCTTTCGAGAAAATCATGAAGTCAAGGGAATTTTGCCTGTACTGATAGGGATATCCTCTGAAATAGTGTTCGTTTAATCCATTTTTCCTCCATGAAATCGGAATGTGGTTACTTTAGTGGGGAGGGAACAATGGTCGCGTACGTAAAAATAATCTCACCTTAGGTAATCCTCGGAGCTCTAGCTGAGGACCAACCAAAAAACCGAAAATGTTCAAAACTGTGCACAGAACAAGCACTGCAAATGCACTTAGCTCCCTTTATGATTGACTTCTATCTCAATACATCCAAATGTATGGAAACATGGGCATTGTTTCTGCCCTTAGGGGAAAAATTTTTAAACCATTGATCTTCTCATGAACTTGTCCAAGAGATCAGGAGGCACATATGCTACACCTGCCTTAACGTCCCTTAATTGATGATATCGTGGAAAAACAGAGAATGTAACTTTTTTTTTAGATGAACTCTAAACCATTTAGCTCTATATCGATCCTTCAAGTCAAGGATGGAGACACAAGGCATGCACTTATCTTAGGAAATGTCTCCCAGACAAAATATCTTGTCCTGATATGGTCAGTGAAGTAACAAAGACACGGGAATTACTTCTAGCATTAAATCAATCTCTCCAGGGAAGACAAACTATAGTATCTGAATCATTGATCTTTCTATTAAGCTGTCTAAGAGCATCACACTGACACGAGAAGTTTCCCAGCTCCTAGAAATAATATTGTATCATTTTTCTTCCTATTAGTCTGTGCATAAAGGTGATTGAGACAAGGAACGTATTTGCCTCTGGGGAATGATTTCTGAATAACTAATCTCTCCATTGGACTCTCCAGGAATATTACCGAGACGTGGGGACATCAATGTTCGTAGAATCCCTGATATACTTAGCGCTAAAAAAAGGAACAGAAATAGAAAAAAATATAATAAAGTTATATAAGTTAAATATGCGCTCAAGTTTGAAAACAGACATAAGTATCCTATAAACGTAACTGTTACCAAAGCAACGCAGCCAGGTCGAGGCAATATCTTTTCATTTCTAATCGCATGGCTGAATTGCATTTTCAAAGTAGGCTGATGGTAAAAAGACAATCCTGCATTGGACGTGCCAATCTTGCCCGCACAAATCATCATTGTTAATGTCGCTTTCTTCCTTTTCTGAAGCTGTGAAGTCCCCAATCTCATTTCCGGACGCCATGGCACAAAACCGGAAACCGAATATCAAGAATGACGTCATAAATCCCTTATGGGGAAGAAAGCGAGTAGATTGGAGGTGGCTGATAGCAAAGACTCATTTCTGTTGCTCGTGAAGGTTGACCCAGAATTCCCCTGATGATTTCTCAGTATGCTGCTGCTGCTGCTGCTGTTGTTGTTGTTGTTTTCTCTCGTGTCTTTGTATATTTTAATTTGAAAGTGACTGTGCTTCATTTTGTGGAATAAAAAATAAATAAACAGATCGACAGAAAAGCCAGCAGATATATAGAAATGGGGAGGAAAAATATTAAAAAAACAAGAAAGAAAAGGAAAGGCACACAAAAAATGGGTGGTGAGGAATATCCTTATCATTATGGTTTTTCTTTTATTTTGAGGATAATTAAATCAGTACGCATCTGCTTGGTTTAAAAAAAAAACCAGTCCCTGTGTCTATACAGTTTTGTAATTTTTTTCTATCCATTCCCAGGGAATAGAAGAAGTGAGCATCTAGGTGAACAGACAAACCACACACAGGTCAACAGAGAGAGAGAGTGGAGAGAGAGAGGAGAGAGGGAGAAGAGAAAGAGAAGAGAGAGAGAGAGAGAGAGAGAGAGAGAGAGAGAGAGAGAGAGAGAGAGAGAGAGAGAGAGAATCAGAAAGAATGATCGAAAAATATCATTTTAACAGGATAATGAGATAAGCAAAATTGAGATTCATTTTTGGAGTAAGCTCTGCACTAAGACAACTATTTCAAGAAATAAAAAGCAAATGTAACAGCGAATAGTTGTAATAACAGAGAGCAAAACTTAGCCATAGGATAAGTAACAAATTGTACATTAAAAATGTATCCTGATTCATTAAAGGCGCCTTTAACACACACACACACACACACACACACACACACACACACACACACACACACACACACACACACACACACACACACACACACACACAAGACGCACAGACGCACACACGTAAACTGAGATGCCAAAGTTACTTTCATGGGAAACTTGAAATATTCTTTTTTTATATTATTCTTTTATATCGAGGATAATAGAATATATTATATATAGAAAATATTAGGCTATCCAAGACATATTTCTAACAATCTATACATTGCCATTAAATTTTTGGAAAACTAAACATTCTTAAAGTGTGACTCGATACTGTTCTGAGCCACTTTCTTGTGAACATGTTCTTTTTCACTGTCTAGTTTTAAATACAGTTTACAAAGAATCTGGCATTGAAAAAAGGGGAACCAGTTAACATAGTTTCGCGAAAAACGAATGATTGCTAATGTTGCTAGGATTATTTCAAAGTCTTCTGTAAATATCTTATGGTAGCTTTCTGTTTGTTTGGTTGGTTAATAAAATTTTACTCTATTATCACCAAGTGTGCATAGACTTTGAATTGAACTACAACAACAACAACAACAAACACATGCCCACGCATACACGCACGAACGTGCGCGCACACTCACACACACACACACACACACATACACACACACACACACACACGCGCGCATGCACGCACAAAGTCTTTAATTTTATGCTCTGTCTATTCTTTTCCTCAAAAGCTGTCATGTCTTTTCCGATGTTTCTTCACATCGACATTTATGAATGCATATATGCATAAATCACACGCACACAGATCCGCAAATATCCCTGTGTCTACATAAAGGTATACATAACACAAGTATCACATCCCTCCATTCTTTCCTCAATCCCTTCATCTACACATCCCTCCCTCCCTCCCTCCCTCCAGCCAGCCAGCCAGCCAGCCATCTCTCCATCTGTTTGTCCATTTAGCCAGCCATCCACATAAAGATGCCCATATGACAGCCTGGCTATTTTTTAAAATTTATTTATGATTTTTTCTTATATTTCCAGAATAATGGAATAAACACTCATGTGCTTTTTTTTACCCCCATTCCATGTGTCACCTCACCGTGTGACTGGAACACCAAGGTAGGAGAAGATGCATGGAAAGATTGGGAGGGCGTTTGTAGGCCACATTGTAATAACCAATCAAATGAAAGAGGCTTGAGACTCCTGGAGTTTGCCAGTAACAACCACCTCCAGCTAGTGAATACACTTGGCCCACACAAGAAATCCAGAAAATGGACATGGCATAGCCCAAATGGAGAACACCACAACCAAATAGATTACATCATGGTGAAAAGACGGTTTCAGTCTAGCGTTAACATCGCACAGACACGAAGTTTTCCAGGAGCAGACATAGGGAGTGATCATGATCTTGGGATGATGACTTTCCGACTACGTCTAAAGAAAATCCACAAGCGGAACAACATCAGGATCAAATTTGACCTCGAGAAGCTGAAGGACCCAGCGGTATTAGAAATTTTTCAAGCAAGGATAGGTGGAAAGTTTGCAGCACTCACTGTGATAGACTCAGACATAGATACACTGACGAATAGTTTCATTACAGCAGTGACTGAAACAGCAAGCGAGCTTCTTGGCAAACACCGACCAGTCAAAAAACCATGGGTCACACCTAACATCCTACAACTATGCGACAAGCGTAGAGAGTTGAAGAAAAAGAAAAATGAAACCAATGAAAGAGCAGAACAATATAGGGCAGTCAACAAAAGAATCAGGAAGTCCATGACGGAGGCAAAAGAGAAATGGATCGGTGAACAGTGCCAAGACATTGAAGAGAACATCAAGAAAAACAATAGCAAGAAAGCATATCAGCTGGTGAAAGACTTGACTAGCACAAAACAGGGAAAAGGTTTAACAATCCAAGACAAAAATGGGAAGTGTCTCACTGACGACCAGGATATTCTGAACAGATGGACAGAATACTGCTCCGACCTGTATAACTATAGAACCGCAGGAGATCCAGATGTCCTTAATGTACCAGCAAGCAAAGACACAGACAGTCACCCTATCCTCCGAGAAGAAGTGGAAACAGCAGTCAGATCGCTGAAAAAGGGAAAGTCAGCAGGAGCTGACAACATTCCAGCAGAGTTGGTTCAAGCTGGAGGGGAAGCCATGATCAGCGCCCTACTAAGAATCTGCAACAAGATCTGGCAGACAGGAAAATGGCCAACACCATGGACACAGTCACTCATCATCACCCTCCCCAAGAAAGGAAATCTACAACAATGCCATAATTACCGCACAATCAGCCTCATATGCCACCCAAGCAAGGTCATGCTGCAGATAATATTGAATAGACTGAAGCCACAAGCAGAGACCATCATTGCTGAGGAACAAGCAGGTTTCAGAGCAGGGCGCAGCACAACCGAACAGATATTCAACCTCAGAATACTATGTGAGCGGTACCTTCAACATCAACAAGACATTTACCACGTATTTATCGACTTTAAGAAGGCATTTGACAGGGTGTGGCATGCAGCTTTGTGGGCAACCATGAATTTGTAAAGCATCAATGCAAACCTGATCAGAGTCATCAAACAACTGTACAGCGAGGCCACCAGTGCAGTGTACTACAACAACAACATTGGAGAATGGTTTCGAACAACAGTTGGAGTAAGGCAGGGCTGTCTACTCTCACCCACTCTTTTCAACATCTTCCTTGAGAGAATCATGGCTGATGCACTGGAACATCATGAAGGATCAGTCAGCATTGGTGGCAGAACGATCACAAACCTCCGCTTCGCAGATGACATTGATGGAATAGCAGGATCAGAAAAAGAGCTTGCCAGCCTAACAGAACACTTGAATAAGGCCTCCAAAACATACGGCATGGAAATCAGTGCAGAGAAGACCAAACTGGTGACTAATAACACCAACGGCATTAGCACTGATATCAGGGTTAATGACCAGAAGCTGGAAACAGTTCAAAGCTTCAAGTACCTGGGAGCCATTGTATCAGACCAGGGATCCAAGCCAGAAGTAGTATGCAGGACTGCACAGACAATAACAGCTTTGTCAAAACTAAACACCATCTGGAGAGATAAAAATATCTCACTTATCTCCAAGATCAGACTAATGCGCTCCCTTGTCATATCCATATTTCTGTATGCCTGTGAATCATGGACCCTGACTGCAGATTTGGAGAGAAGAGTACAGGCGGTGGAGATGAGATGCTTTCGGAGACTCCTTGGCATCTCCTACAAAGACCACATAAGCAACGAAAGCGTGCATAACAGAATCCAGCAAACCATTGGACCTTCTAACGATCGTGAAAAAGCGTAAACTTAAATGGTATGGGCATGTCACAAGATCCAAAGGACTTGCAAAGCCAGTTCTACAAGGCACTGTCCAGGGAGGAAGAAGAAGAGGCAGACCAAGGAAGAGCTGGGAGGATAACATCAGCGAATGGACAGGCCTAGAACTCAACAAAACCCTGAGAAAGGCAGAACAGAGAGAGGAATGGAGGGAACTGGTTGTTGAGTCTTTGAGGGTGCCCCCACGGTCGTCAGACTACGGGACAGATAGATAGATTCCATGTGTATATGTTGTTTGAAAATTTGTCACATTTGTTCCCACGGGCACACATTGGCCTACTCTACTCTACTCTACGGGACATCAGTTTACAGTCTCGTCCGTCAAAGCCAGGTCATCGTCAGTGACCCCTGTGAGCACTGACCACAGTGACCTGCACGTGACTCCCTGTGGCTGATGTCCGTGTGTGAGGACAGGAAGGCGGGCAGACCAGGGACACACGATACATCCCTTGACCACACTGTCCACAATCAGTGGACTCTTCAGGGATTTCCGCTCCTGTGGTCAGGGATTGTGTGTCCGAGTAACAGCTCTTTGCACTGGAGAGACTGGACCTGACCTTCTGTCTCTGCTTTTTCCTTGCGGCAAAAGAGGCCGCCATTGGGGGAAGTGTGAGTATTATAATTACTGTCCTCTCTGTCCATGAGTTGTGCTTTGGTAGCAGTACTTTTCATTCATAGTCTGTCACATACATACGCACGTGCACACAGATGCACACACAGACACACACACTTGAGCGCAAAGACTGATAGATAGATAGACAGACAGACCGACAGACAGATAGATAGATAGAAATACAGGTAGATAGATTTATAGATATAGATAGATAGATAGATAGATAGATAGATAGATAGATAGATAGATAGATAGATAGATAGATAGATAGATAGATAGATAGATAGATAGATAGATACTGAGAGAGACAGAGAACCAGAGAGACTGAAAGGTGGAGTGGGAGATAAATAGAGATCCAATTAGCTTTTAATTAGTAGAATATTTGTAATACAAAAGAACAAGATGCCTACTTTTTAAAGCATTGAAAACTTTCTCTGCTTTAGAAATGGCCATAAACAAGCCGGCATAGCACAGTTTTGGGGACAGTTGTGTAATTCTACTCTTCCCCATCACTTCCTTATCTGTCTATTAGTAAAGTGCAGCAAGATATGGAAAATAAACCCACATGAGAAAAAAGTCGGATATTTTCTAGCATCTTGCTTGGACTAAATCTCAAACTAAATCCAGACTCTAATCTTGCCCAAGGAAAGAAATGTCACACTTTTATTTATACCACTTTAAGTCACGGCAGATTTCTCTGTGTGAAATTTGGGCTGCTCTCCCTGGGGAGAGCGCGTCGCCACAAGAGCAGCGCCACCCATTTTTTCTTGTCTGTGACTATATTTGTTTCCCTATCAGAGTGGCTTTTTCCTACAGAATGTAGCCAAGGACAGCTTCCTTGTTGCCGTGAGTTCTTTTACATGCGCTAAATAATTTTCTGTAACACACGGGTCCTCGGTTTATCGTCTCATTCAAAAGACTACCACCCAGACCATAACTCATGGTCTAATGGATGGGAACAAAGTGTTAGGCCCAAACGGGGATTGAACCACCGCACACTTCCGACCGGATTTTCGCTTTCTAGGCAGGCGCGTTACCTGTAGACCACCGATCCACTTTTGTCTTTGGCAAGTGGACAGCTGGCTCCTCAGGTTCTCCGTTACAAGGTGAAACCACAACAACGTTGCCATTTCTGGAATAAAGTCCTCGTGACTTAACCTTTACCTTATAGAGGAAGATGTGGGATAGTTTAGCTGATCAGAGAAGCGACTATCTTAGCTGTGACACGGTGATTCATTTAAGTTTGTTTGGTAGAACTGTGACACAACAACAAAAAATGTGAGTCTATTACATGCAACCATGAAAGTGTAGAGTGTTATTTTGTCACGACAGAGAGAAACTAAAGGACCTTGTGCTTAGAGATGAGAAGTCAAGTCAAGTCAAAAACACTTTAATCATCCCATGAAGGGCAATTACAATACTGACAGGCAGATTGATACACATCAAAAATATCAAAGACACAAAAGCTATATTTCATATAGGTTTTCATACGACTTCAAATAAAATGTCACGAACACACACACACACACACACACACCAACACACACGCGCGCATGCGCACACACACACAAACACACGCACGCACGCACACACATCAATTGTGAACACAATTTTAAACCCATTGACTAGAAGACATAAAAACTTATTTTTACGCACGCATATACGCAGCACGTACACACGCACGTACGTGTGTGTGCGAACACGCCCACGCACACCCAAACCATACATCAATATATAAATTCAATGTTTTAAGACCGTTGACTAGAAGACAGACTTATTTTACACACCCACGCACCCACCCACACACACATAATTATATATTGACTACACTCATAACAATGACAATCAGGCAAGTAATTCAGAGAAATTTAAAAACTAGGTAGTCAACATCATTGTGAATTCAGAACTCGAATGCTTACTGGCACAAAAGAATTTCTTTTTCTGTTAGTTTTGCTGATGGGACACTGAAAACGGCGTTCTGAAGGCAACATTTGAAATTCTGGAAACAAAGCATGGGAAGGATCAGCCAAAATGGCTGTGGCTTTGCGTACAAGCTGCTGATTGCAGAAATACATGAGAAGATGAACAAGGGCACAGGTTTGAGTCTCCTGCTAGGTGTCTATTCCTTCCAGGTGCTTATTCCTATAAGGTATTCCTTCCTGTCAGGTGTCAATTCCTGTCAGGTGTCTATTCCTGCCAGGTGTCAATTCCTGCCAGGTGTCATTCCTGTTAGGTTTCTATTCCTGTCAGGTGTCAATTCCTGTCAGGTGTCCATTTCTGACAGGTGTCCATTTCTGCCAGGTGTCTATTCCTGTCAGGTGTCTATTCCTGTCAGGTGTCTATTTATGTCAGGTGTCTATTCCTGTCAGGTGTCTATTCCTGTCAGGTGTCTATTCCTGTCAGGTGTCCATTCCTGTCATGTGTCAGTTCCTGTCAGGTGTCTATTCCTGTCAGGTGTCCATTCCTGTCAGGTGTCCATTTCTGCCAGGTGTCCATTTCTGCCAGGTGTCTATTCCTGTCAGGTGTCTATTCCTGTCAGGTGTCTATTTCTGTCAGGTGTCTATTCCTGTCAGGTGTCTATTCCTGTCAGGTTTCTATTCCTGTCAGGTGTCCATTCCTGTCATGTGTCAGTTCCTGTCAGGTGTCTATTCCTGTCAGGTGTCCATTCCTGTCATGTGTCAGTTCCTGTCAGGTGTCCATTCCTGTCAGGTGTCCATTTCTGCCAGGTGTCCATTTCTGCCAGGTGTCTATTCCTGTCAGGTGTCTATTCCTGTCAGGTGTCTATTTCTGTCAGGTGTCTATTCCTGTCAGGTGTCTATTTCTGTCAGGTGTCTATTCCTGTCAGGTGTCAATTCCTGTCATGTGTCAGTTCCTGTCAGGTGTCTATTCCTGTCAGGTGTCCATTCCTGTCAGGTGTCCATTTCTGACAGGTGTCCATTTCTGCCAGGTGTCTATTCCTGTCAGGTGTCAATTCCTGTCAGGTTTCAAGATTCCTGTCAGGTGTCTATTCCTGTCAGGTGTCAATTCCTGTCAGGTGTCATATCCTGTCAGGTGTCTATTCCTGCCAGGTTTCAATTCCTGTCAGGAGCTCATTCCTGTCAGGAGTTTATCAAAAGCCGATGTTTTTTCTTTTCTTTAGAACTGTCAGTGACTCTGACAGCGCTCCTTTCAAAATCCTTCATATAAAGTTGTACACTGAGGTCATGTGAGGACACTCATGCAGAACCTCGCGCAGACATGTTCACCTTAGGTAGAAGAGTAGGCCAGGTGCAGCTATTCATGAAGCTGAACAACAGGTACACACCCGATGGACGCTATCGCAGACTGGTCAAGACCATTTGACTCCAATCCATTGGGTCCATGAAGTACTTGGTTTGAATCTCGGTGGCGTCTGTTCAATTAAAGTACCTTGTGCTTAGAGATGAGAAGATGGGGGGGGGGGGGGGGAGAGGGGGACGGGATAGCCTAGTGGTCAGAACATTGCACTCGCAATCTGACGACCCGGGTTCGATTCCCGTTCAAGGGGATATTTCACTCTGGAGTTAACATCAGTGCAGACTCTACTCTCCCACAAAGACCTTCGGATGAGACAAGAAACCGAGGCCCCGTGTGCGAACGCACGCAGAACATCTTGCGCACACGTTAAATCCTGTTCCGCTTTTCGTAAGTGTAGGCCATTGTGTGCCGGTGGGAACAGATGACAGAATTCACAAATCCGTATACACACGGGGACTGGATATAAAAAAATCATAAAAGTGCTTATTCCATCATCCTCGATATAAAAAAATAAAATAAAATAAAGATAAATTAGAGTTAGGGATTTTCACGATCTCACAGTCAGCTTCAAGCCCAGACTTTCCAGTGCCTTAAATTCTTTTTGTGTATACACACATGCAGAAGATTGTGCACATTAAAGATTCTGTAACCCCTGTCAGCGTTCGGTGGGCTGTGGAGACACGAACACACTCAGCATGTATGCTGTACAATGACATGAGCTGCTCTGAAGTGGGAATGTGTCGACTGAGGCTTGGGGCAGACCTCCTGGAAGGATAAGTTTGTCTGCTTCAGAGGCTTTATCTGTTTCCTTTATATTTTCCAAGGAATCTGAAATATCTAACAGAATATTGTATCGATCCGTCGATTTTATAAAAGCAACTGAGCTAGATGAAAGACACTGCTTACTTCAGAAGATGTACAAATCCAGGTTCTGATACTTTGTTAAAAGAATACTGTAACTCTCAAATCCGGTTATTGACATTCCATGATACAGAGCATGCTGAAAGTCATTGGCCTGAATGCTCAAAGTCAGTGGCCTAAATACTTAAAGTCAATGGCCTTAAAAAGACTTACAGTGACCAACCAAAACAGTCCAGAAAACCTGCTAACAAACCCTATGCTAACAAAGACGAAAACGTCATGAAGAAAAGGACACAGTGTGATAATGTCATAATTATTACAGGCACAGTCTTCAGAAGACAACGCCAACAAGAAAAACTGCGTTTCAATCACACGGAACAGATACCCTTCCTCTGTAATATCCTTAACAGGTCATTTTCCTTACTTCCAGTAAAACATCGTAGGAGAAAAAACTTATTTCCTGCTGCAAATTAAAACAGAACACACACCGCTGACTAGCCTACAGCACTCAGACTATTGGAAAAGGTCAGAATTGTATCGGGTTCTGGTTTTCAAGCTGTTCGTGTAGAGAGTAAAACAAAAGTGCTGCAGAGAAGCATTCAGTGATAGACAGGAGCGTTGACAGAACTCATTCACGTCTTGAAACCTTTTTTGGAAACAATTTTGTCATCACTCTAGGTAGTTTGTAGGGGAAAAAAGTTTGTCTTCCATCTGTCTGTTTTTCTCTCTGCCTGCCTCCCCCTTCTCTCTCTTCTTCACACACACGCGCACGCGCGCAAGCACACATACACAGACACACACATGCACACAGAGATAAACACAGATACACACACGCGCGCGCGCGCCTGCAAAACTGCATCACACGGGAACTGGATTTTTAAAAAAGACATGAGTATGTATTCATCATTTTTGAAGTGAATGGAAACTGATAGATACACACACACAACACACACACACACACACAAAGTTTGTTTTCCTATTATTCTCTTTCAAATTTCCATACACACCATCACAGAACTATACGAACAACTATCAGTCTAATCTTAATCTAAATTTAAATACTCTTTTATCTCAAAACAAAGAAATTCACTTAGGTTACAAGCAAGGATAAAAGAAATAAAAAGCAGATAAAACCAGTTTGTGCTCTGTGCAAACAACACTTACATACCTATACAAGTTTAAGTTTCATGTGCAAGTGCACGCCCACGATCACACATACACAACCCCCCACTCCTACACAACACACACACAACACAACACACACACATACACACAGTCACCAGGACACCCAGAGTACCATTGTTTTGTTTTCAATCAACAGTGATTGGCTGAAACTGACACGGTAAGGTCAGGAAATGAAAGGGACACAGACAAATGAATTTACTCTGAGGGCAAGGTGCCTACATGACCAATCCCTTTCAGCTGTAGCTAGAAGTCTGCATAAGAAAGGAGAGAAAGAAAGACTTGAAGATTGTTTTGATATCTCAAGAACCCCCCCCCCCCCCCCCCCTCCCAACCCCAACCCACCCTCCACACGCACACACACATACACACACGCATGCACGCACGCACACACACATACACGCACGCATGCACACACGTGCGTGCACACACACACACACCCTTAGGATACATGAGATTTATCAATGTTAAAATGAGCAGATTTGATGACTTTGATTTATTCTGAGGGCAAGGTGCCTACATGACCAATTTCTTCATTTGGTGACTTTCAGCTGTAGCCAGAAGTCTGCATAAGGAAGGAAGGAAAGAAAGACTTGAAGATTGTTTTTATATCTCAAGAAGCCCTCCCCCCTCCCAACCCCACCCACCCTCCACACACACACACGCATGCACGTACACACACACACACACACATGCGCGCGCGCGCGTGCGTGCACATGCACACACACACCCACCCTTAGGATGCATGAGATTTTATCAATGCTAGAATGAAGCAGATTTTGGGGGCATGTGAAATCATTTATATTTTTGTATTCCCTCGATTTCCCTAATGTAATAATCATGTAATGCAGTGCAATGCAAGTGGAAACCCTTCAATTCCACCCACCCCCCCAGCCTGAAGTATCCCGAAGTGCTAACATACAATAACATTGATGGGCTTTGTGACATGAAATGATGATAGCGTGGCAGAAAAAAAAGAACACAGCCATTCACTTTATTGTTGGGAAAATGGAAACAGTCATCACAATAACCAAAAGAGGAATCAATTACTCAAAGTAATACATAAGAAATCAATGATACATTATACATCCTGACAGCCTATAGCACATGCACAAAGCAAGGTATGTGCTGCACACTTGCACACACTCATGCACAGACTGGGAAGTACACACACACACACATACGTACCCCCCACCCACCCCCTCCCCACACACACACACACAACACACTGTCACCAGGAGACTCCAGAGTATCATTGTTTTGTTTTCAACAACAGTGATTGGCTGAAACTGACACAGTAAGGTCAGGAAATGAAAGGGACACAGGCAAATGACTTTACTCTAAGGGCAAGGTGCCTACATGACCACTCTCTTTCAGCTGTAGCCAGAAGTCTGCATAAGGAAGGAAAGAAAGAAAGACTTGAAGATTGTTTTTTATATCTCAAGAAGCTCATGCATCCTAAGAATGTGTGTGTGTGTGCACGCATGCACACACGTGTGCACACACACACACCCTTAGGATGCATGAGATTTATCAATGTTAGAATGAGTAGATTTGATGACTTTGATTTATTCTGAGGGCAAGGCGCCTACATGACCAATCTTTCCTTTGATGACTTCCAGCAGTTGCCAGTAGACTGCATAAGGAGGAAGAGAGAGAAAGACTTGATTTTTTTTATCTTAAGAAGCCCTCCCCCCGACCCTCCACACACACACACACACACACACACACACACACAACCACACACACACACACACACACACAACACACACACACACACACACACACACACACACGCACCCACTTAGGATGCATGAGATTTTATCAATGTTAAAATGAGCAGATTTGGGGGGCATGTGAAATCATTTATATTTTTGTATTACCCCCGTATTCCCTAATGTAATAATCATGTAATGCAGTGTAATGCAAGTGGAAACCCATCAATTCCCACCCCCCCCCCCAGCCTGAAGTATCCCAAAGTGCTAACCTACAATAACGTTGATGGGCCTTGTGGCATGAAATGGGGATAGCGTGACAGAAAAAAAAGAACACGACCATTCACTTTATTGTTAGGAAAATGGAAACGGTCATTACAATAACCAAAAAGAGGAATCAATCACTCAAAGTAATATTGAAATACATAAGAAATCGATGATACATTAAACCTCCTGACAGCCTATAGCACATGCACAAAGCAAGGCACGTGCTGCACACTTGCACACACCCTCATGCAGACTGGGATCACACACACACGCATGCACACACGCACGCACACACACACAAACACACAGACACTCACATACACACACACTTTCTCTCTCTCTTTCTCGCACACACTACACACACACGCACACACACACACACTACACACACACAAACACACACAAAACCAAACACACACACAACACATACACACACGCGCGCACGTGCGCACATACACATACACGTACACACACGCGCACACAGACTCCTCTCTCTCTCACACCCACACACACATCACACACACACACACACACACACACGCACACACACACACACACACACACATACACACGCACGCGCGTGCGCCGTGCGTGCGTGAGCGTGTGAGTGTGCGGGCGTGCACATCAATTACTTTAAATAGGGCACTGATAAACAACGTTTAAACCAAAACACAACAGTTCCTTTGAGGCAAACGTATTACATAATGAGAACCACAACTCCCTGTTGGAATGTCAGCCCCAACACTCACTCACATAATGAAAATAATCACTTAACTTGTTTCTGCCGTATTTATCACATCCAATTCTCTCTGCTTCGGAGAAATTCTTTCTGCCTTTTTGGGTGAGAGGTTTAGGGTTTAAAGTTCAATTAACGATGAAAAGTTAATGATACGTTGCAAGGGAGAAATGACAAGCAATCTTCCAAAGAGAATAATAATCTCTGAGTTATCAGTCTGTTCAGCGACTTGTCTAATGAAATCGTGGAGAGGAGGAATAGCACTTGTACTTACAGAATGTTCCCCAAATAATTGGCCTATATTAGATTATCTTGTAATGTTAAAAAAAGACTTCTTACAAAGAGAACAATAATCTCTAAATTATCAGTCTGTTCAGTGACTTTTCTAATGAAATCATGGGGCGAAGGAATAGCGCCTGTACTTACAGAATATTCCTCAAAGAAGTGATCTCTATTAATTCATATGAGAAATTCGAAGAAAACAAGCAGTCCTTCTCCCCTTTTGGGTCCTTTAATTTGATGTTTACA
>CM054144.1:27459065-27479065 GCA_028751875.1 Rapana venosa
CACACACACACACACATACATACACACACGCGAGCGCGCGATCTCAAACCCAGCCACCTTGAACTCACACCCACAACACCATTATCCCCTCAAATCCTCAATGTTTTCCCCAGTACATGATGAGCACAGGCCCCATCTAGTCTCAGACTCCAGCACACCTTGAAGACTGCCCAGCTGACAACCCTGAACTGAAACCATAGACACAGGGCCCGGAATTCGCGGAGACAGAGGCGCTAGACCTTCCCTTAGGGATGGTTGTTAAGTCGGTTATCTCTTTACTGACCGACATCTCTCTCTCTCTCTCTCTCCTCTCTCTCTCTCTCTCTCTCTCTCTCTCTCTCTCTCTCTCTCTCTCTCTCTCTCTCTCTCTCTCTCTCTTTCTCTTTCTCCTCTTTTGTACCAAATCCTGGACAGTCATCTAGATAGTGGAGTGGAGGAGGACAGTGTGAAAAACTGTTTGCTGTCAAGTTATAGAGGAGAAAGCAAAATCAATTTGTTTTGTTATAAATTTTATGTGTCTCTGACTCTGTGACTTGTTTGTCTCTTTTTCCTTTGTGTCTCAGACTCTGTCTTTGTCTCTCACCCTGCCTCTGTCTGCCTGCCAGTCTATATGTCTTGTCTATCTGTCTGTCTCTGTCTGCGTCTCTGTTTCCTCTCTATCTCTCTTTCTCTTCTCTTCTCTCCTCTTCTAAGAGAAAATGTATAACAAGTATTCTAAAATATTATACATTCATATCAGATATTTAATTTGTAATCGATAGGACTTCGCCACTTTTTAAACTGAGACTCTTCTATTTCTGCTTTATGTTCATGGGAGGCTTTTATATGAATAAAATCATTACATCCACTTCTGCATATCCGCTTCCGAATCTCTCTCTCTCTCTCTTCTCTCTCTCTCTCTCTCCTCTCTCTCTCTCTCTCTCTCTCTCTCTCTCCTCTCTCTCTCTCTCTCTCTCTCTCTCTCTCTCTCTCTTTTGTAAGTGCACACGCGCTCATGTGTGTGTGTATTTGTGTGTTTGTGTGTGTGAGTGTGTCTGTGTGTGTGTCTCTGTGTGTTTGCGCGAGTGCTTTCTGGTATGCGTGTATGCTAGCATGCGTGCGTGTGCTAGCATACGCGTATTTTGTCGTGTGTGCGAGTGGATATTAAAAGAAACATGTCAAAGCACATAAATAGTCAAGCGAGCAGCAGACACAAAGCTGCCAGACAGTCAGACAGAAGGGTTGGCGGAATTTGCTAAAAGGCAAAGCAGGGATTAACAAACGATTTCAAATTACTTCCCCTTTGCCTGCAGGCCATGATTATTTCGGGAAAGAACGACACCGCCTGATTACACAACAGTGACAAAAAACGAACGAGCAATTGACAAACACGGTCAATGAAACAACAGTTTAAAAGGTATAGAAACTTCCCTGTAAAAATTATAGAAACAAAAAAGATGTAAGAATAACGCAGAACTAAACACACAGAGAGCAAAATGAAAAAAATTGAGAGGCCTTCCTAAAGAGAATCGAATCAACATAGTAGTATGACAGAGATGGAGATAGACTGACTGACAGTAAGAAATAGACAGATGTATAGTGGTACAAACGCTATTGCACGGAGAGAGAGGAGAGAGAGAGAGAGAGAGAGAGAGAGAGAGAGAGAGAGAGAGAGAGAGAGAGAGAGAGAGAGAGAAGAGATACAAAGGAAGAAAAGACAGCAACAGGAACACTGACAGAAACACTGAAAAGACAGACACAAAATCAATGGACAGATCAGACAGATAGATGGACGTCTACAAATTCAGAGTTTCATAATGATAATTCTCTGTATGCTCTTTACGAGTGTATTTCGAGGACAATGTAAAAAGCACATAATATGTGTGTGTCTGGGTGTGCGTGGGTGGGGAAGGGGTATTACATCCATTCCCTGCGTGTATGCAGATTTTAAGAAGTTGTCATCCGTTCCCACCTGCACAAAATATTAATGGCCTTTTCTTATTTAAAAAAAGGTGGAACAGCTTTTTTAAAAACATGTGTGCAAGATGTTGTGCGTGCGGTTGCACACGGGACATCGGTTTATTGTCTCATCCAAAGGATGGCAGCACGAGAGAAAGAGATACAGACAGACAGACACACAGACACACAGACAGACACACAGACACACAATCACACAGACACACAGACGGAGACAGAGAGTCAGGCATAGAGACAGAGACATACAAACAGACATATACAGACAGACAGAGACAGACAGACAGAAATAAAGACAAACAAGCAGACAGACAACAAAAAAACCAGAGAGGGAAAGATAGAGACAGATAAAGAGATGGGGACTGTGATATAGTTGGGTCTCCATCCACTTAGCTCATAATAATTTTTTAAATTTTTTTAAGTGTGTTGACACAAAGACATTGCAAGGAGAAGGGACCCCATGGTCAAGTGGCGCCAGTTAAAAGCTTTTCATTCCAGTCCATGCAGAACAGAGAGGGAGGGAGGGAAGGAGGGAGGGAGTAAATACAGAGAGGCGGTGGTTCAAGTCTTTGCGCTTCGTCCATGGTCTTATTAGGAAAAAAACAATGGTGGTTCAAGCCTTTGCACTTTGTCCACGGTCTTATTAAAAAATCAATGGTGGTTCAAGTCTTTGCACTTTGTCCACGGTCTTATTAAAAAATCAATGGTGGTTCAAGTCTTTGCACTTTGTCCACGGTCTTATTAAAAAAACAATGGTGGTTTAAGCCTTTGCACTTCGTCCATGGTCTCATTAAAAAAAAAACAATGGTGGTTCAAGTCTTTACACTTCGTCCATGGTCTTATCTATAAAAAAACAATGGCGGTTCAAGTCTTTGCACTTCATCCATGGTCTTATTTTTATTTTTTTTTAAAAATGGTGGTTCAAGCCTTTTCACTTCGTCCATGGTCTTATTAAAAAAAAAAACAATGGTGGTTCAAGCCTTTGCACTTCGCCCGTGGTCTTATTTTAAAAACAATGGTGGTTCAAGTCTTTGCACTTCGTCCATGGTCTTATTAAAAAACACAATGGTGGTTCAAGCCTTTGCACTTCGTCCATGGTCTTATTAAAAAAAACAAAAGGTGGTTCAAGTATTTGCACCTCGCCCATGGTCTTATCAAAAATTTAAAAAAACAATGGTGATTCAAGTCTTTGCACTTCGTCCATGGTCTTATTAAAAAAAACAATGGCGGTTCAAGGTTTTGCACTTCTTCCATGGTCTTATTTTTAAAAAACACAATGGTGGTTCAAGCCTTTGCACTTCGTCCATGGTCTTATTAAAACAACAATGGTGGTTCAAGTCTTTGCACTTCGTCCATGGTCTTATTTTAAAAATAAAAAAACAAAAAAAAGATTATAAGGGGACTTTTGTTGTTTGGTTGACCCACTCCCAACCTGTGTCTGTCTGAGTGTGTTTGTTTGTTTGTTTGTTTGTTCGTCTTTGTCCCTTTTTCTCTACGCCTCTGTGTTTTTTTAATTTGTCTTTGTTTATCTAGTTCTCTCTGTCTGTCTCTTTCTCTCGGTCTGTTTGTCTGTCTCTCTGTCTTTTATGTCTCTCTCCGTCTGTATGTCTGTCTGTCTGTCTGTCTCTCTGTCTCCCTCTGTCTCTCTTTCTCTGTCTCTCTCTGTCTCTCTGTCTGTCTCTCTGTCTCTCTCCCCCCCCTCTCTCTCTTTCTCTCTTATTTTATTATTATGATGCATCTCTGACAAGGGCGGGCACTGGATGTTGAAAAGCACATGGGTGCTTATTCGTTATCCTAAAAATTCAAAGAATTTGATTCAATTTGATTTGATTTGATTTGGTTTGGTTTGATTTGATTTGATTTAATATGATCTCTCTCTCTCTCTCCCGCCCTCCTCCCCCCCCTCTCTCTCTCTCTCTATCTCTCTGACTGTCTGTCTGTCTGTCTCTGTCTCTTTCTCTCTCTCTCTCTCTCCTCTCTCTCTCTCTCTCTCTCTCTCTCTCTCTCTCTCTCTCTCTCCTCTCTCTCTCTCCTTCCCCCCCCCCTCCCCCTTCCTTTCTCTCTGTGACAAAGGCAGAAAACAAAAGGCACTAATGACTTCTATCCACGAGAATGACCACACCCCGTGCCGTACCGTGCCCATTATTATTACAGAAACTCCTCAGCTGTGGCCTTACAATGCTACCTAGTCATGTAGTCATGGCCCAGACATCTTCCTGCCATTGCAGTTAATCATGATGCATGATCTGACGAAATGCAGTAGGGTATCAGTTGTCTTGGTTTAGCTAACACTTGTTATGCCAGTATGGAGGAGTCCCATAACCTATAAGGTCGTAGGGGAGCGAGGCGTCAGAGACCTCACTTCTCTAGGGCCAGCATATTGAGGGCGGCGCCCATCTCCTCTCCCTCGCTGCTTTGCTATGCCAGTATGCTTTTCTTTTATTTACGAAGCAAAACGATTTTTCAAGGTAAAGAGGGCAAAAAATAAACAATAAACAAGCAAGAGACAGAGGAGGAGAAGAAGAATGTGAAGAATTTGAATTCGAATTCAAAGAAGAAGAAAAGTGCAAAGAAGAGGAATGCAAAGAAGATGATGAAGAAGAAGAAGACTGCAATGAGGAAGAAGAATGCAAAGAAGATGAAGAAGAAAACTGCGAAGAGGAGGAAGGAGAAGAAGAAGAAGAAGAAGAAGAAGAAGAAGACGTAAAGAAAAAGAAAAGAAGGAGAAGAAGAAGAGAGAATAAGAAGATGAGGAGAAAAAGAAGAAGAAGACAGAAGAAGAAAAGACGAAGAGAGGAAGAAGAGACAGAAAAAGAAAAAGCAGAAGATAGAAGAAAATAAGATGATAAAGAGAGGACAGGAAGACACAGACAGAGACAGAAAAGACAGAAGACAGAACAAGAGCAAAGAGGACAGAGAGTGGAGAGAAGAGACAGATACGAGAGACAGACAAACAGACAGAAGACAGAACAAACAGAACAAGACAGACAGACAGACAGAAAACAAAGACAACGTGACAGAGATAGAGACAGAGACAGAGACACAGATCAGAAGAAGACAGAAACATTAAAACAGAGAAAAGACAGAGAGAGAAGACGAAGATCAGCAGACAGACAGAGAGACAGAAAAGACAGAAGACAGACAGACACAAAGACAGAGGAAAGAGAAGAGAGAGGGAGAGATGAGAGACAGAAACAGATAGACACATACAGACAGACAGCAGAGAACAAACAAGAAGAGACAAGAGAGAGCAGAATATGAATATTCGACAGCAACAGACAGACTATCCCTAGACAAAAAAGCAACCAAACAGAGATGAAAGAGACTGAACAGGGATGGACAGTCACCAACAACAACATCCTGACTATCGCGATACACACATCTGACATCGAGCCATGTCCCCCCCATTTCCCGCCCTACCTCAGACTATCCCTACGATCTACAGCCTCCTTGGACCCTGATGCACAAGCAATCCTTGAATCTGATGACTATGTTCGCAATTTCATACATCCTGTCTCCTTCATTTACGTCATCTCCCCGCAACCACCCCTCTCCTGTACCTCCTCAGGCTGTCTCGTCTTGTCTCCGTCGCTTTTGTGTCCTTTGTGTGAAGCCATCCTTCGCATTGTTGAGACTTGTGTCGGCACTTTCATACTTACGGCGTGCATATATGGGTTTGTAACGAGCAAACGTAAGTCATGTAGACATATGTGTGGTGTGTGTGTGTGTGTGTGTGGTGTGTGATGTGTTGTGTGTGTGTTGTGTGTGTGTTGTGTTGCATTCGTGTATTGTGCATGCGTTCGTGCGAGCAGTGTGCATGTGTATGCGTGCGTGCGTGGGTGTGTGTGTGTTTGTGTGCGTGTGTGCATATATGTATGTGTTTGTGTAGTATGTATGTATGTATGTATGTATTATATATGTATGTATGTATGTATGTATGTATGTTATATGTATATGTATGTGATGATATGTAGTATGTATGTATGTATGTATGTATGTATGTATGTATGTATGTATGTATGATAATATGATGTATGTATGTATATGATAGTATGTATGCTGATGTATGTATGTATGTATGTATGTAGTATTCGTGTATGTATGTGTGTTGTGTGTGCGCGCGTGCGCACACGTGTGTGTGTGTATGTATGTGTGTAAAGTCACAATAATAAAAAAGCCAATATAGAAACGGTTCATTTCTTCAAACTGACGTATGTAAAAATCCTAGAAATGGATCAGCAGTGACAGTCCCAGCAATTTTGCGATATCCTTCGCGTGGAGGTAACTGCCTGCACTTTTCCCTGCCTAGCCCGTCCAGCACAGCTTACAGTACAGACACAGACTTGGCAATGTAAGCACAGCAGCGGCCAGAAGTGGCTTCTCGCTAGAGGACACACTAATCAGGGGAATATTGGGAGTTGAACGCATGGCCAATATCCTCCTAACCTCAGGAAACCGCTGCTTACACCGTCATACTGTCTTTATTTATACATGGGGGAAATAACCTAGCGGGTGGAGCGTTGCGTTTGTGATTTTCATCGTAGTCGTCGTCATCGTCATCATCGTCGTCGTAGTCGTCGTCGTATTCCTCCTCCTCATCATCACCGTCACTACCATCATCACTGCCACCGCCACCACCTCCATCACCATCATCATTATCATCATGGTCGTCGTCATCTTCGTCGTCGTCATCATCATCATCATCATCATCATCATCATCATCACCACCACCACCACCACAACCATCGTCATCAGCGTCAGCAGTAGCAGCAGCAGCAATAGCTTTTTTGTCTTTTTCTTCTTTATTCTTCTTTGTTGTTGTTGTTGTGTTGTTGTTGTTGTTTTTCTTTTTCTTCTTCTTTTCTTCTTCCTCTTCTTCTTCTTTCTTCTTCTTCTTCTTCTTCTTCTTCTTCTTCTTCTTTCTTCTTCTTCTTCTTCTTCTTCGCAATTCTAATTCTTCTTCGCAATTCTTCTTCGCAGTTCTTCTTCTTCTTCGCAATTCTTCGCAATTCTTCGCAATTCTTCTTCTTCTTTGCAATTCTTCTTCGCAATTCTTCGCAATGTTCTTTTTCTTCGCAATTCTTCTTCTTTGCAATTTTTCTTCTTCTTCGCAAGTATTTTTCTTCACAACTCTTCTTCTTCTTCACAATTCTTCGCAATTCTTCTCTTCGCAATTCTTTTTCGCAATTCTTCTTCTTCGCAATTCTTCTTCTTCGAAATTCTTCTTCTTCGTCGTCGTCGTCATCGTCGTCATCATCTCCTTTATCCAAAAGGTTTCAAATTCTGCAAGCATCTCTAATGCTATGACAAATCGTAAGGCTTCCTAAGTGCATGACTTGAGTGTGAATCAATCCCAGACAAATGTAGCCAACGTGTGTGTGTGTGTCTGAGCAGAGATTGTCTGTTAAGTCGTCTTTTCATGAACCAGCTACGTAAAGTAAGTGTTTGTTCAGAGAAAAAGGCACAAACCACTTTTTCCTACAACTGTAACTCAATATGCATGCTCTTTAGTCAAAAACACAGCAGTGAGTAGTTCAAAACGAAAGCACAATAAAATCCCTGATAAGCAGCGCACCTAAATTCGTTACAGAAAGCTTTTTGTTGGTAGCACAATGGAAATGCTACCCACACATTACATTTTCATATGGATTGAAAAGGGGACGTCAATCTTGAGGCCTAAAATATCTGCAGGAAAAGATGGCCAGATTATCTCTAGCGAAGGGTGTGGGATCACGAACGTCACACAGCGTTGAGGGGAAAATAGACCAGAGGACAGTCTCCATCCCGTCTTTTGCCCTTGTAGTGCATTTGCAAGCACACGCGCGTGCACGTGTTTGCGTGTGGGGGTGGGGGGGGGGGATGGGAGGGGGCGTGGGAAGGTGAGGTGGGAGTGTGTGCATGTGTGTGGGGGGGGAAGGATGAGGGGGCGTGCGTGTGTGTGTGTAAGAGTTGGGGGGTGGGAAGGGGCGTGGGGAGGTGGGGTGTGTGTGGGTGGGGAGGGGGGGGGCGTTCGTGGGGGTGAGGGGGCGTGTGTGCGTGTTTGTGTGTGTTTTATTTATTTCTTATTTCATTATTTTATTTTGAGGATACTGAAATAAGTACTCATGTGCTTTTTTTTTTACATCCAGTCCCTGTTCGTATGCAGTGTTGTAAATTTTGTCACACACACACATACATACACACACATATATATATTATATATATACATATATTATATATACATATGTATATTTTATATATATATATATATATATATATATCTGTGTCTGTGTGGAATTTTAAAAATTCAATATTTCATGTGCTTGATTTTTTTTAAGCAATAAAATCCTAAGGGCCGACAGACAGACAGACAGGCACTAGCTGCCAGACAGAAAGACTGATGGACTGGAGGAAAGTGCCTAAGGCAAGATGACGATCAACAGCCATCTCACATAACTGCCAATTTGACCGGAGGACGTGATTAACTTGTGCCAAAACGACACCACATGATTAAACAATGATAAAATTCGAACAAATAATTGCCAAATAATGAATGAAACCCATTTTGGAGATATAAAACAAATCAGAAATCATATAATTATAGAAAAGAACAGACTAACTCAAATTTCAACATCAAAAGAAAAACAAGCAAATGCAGAACAGAACACTAGCTGACTAGAGAAAAAACAATGCGAGAGAGGAGAGGGGAGAGAGAGAGAAGAGAGAGAGGGGAGAGAGGAGAGAGAGAGAAAAGAGAGAGGAATAAAAGACTGCATTCAATAAATCGATGGACGACCAATTGATAAAAAGAAATGAACAGAAAGAGTTACCCTGGTGTATAGACAATGGCAAAGACACAGACAGAGACGCATTTGCCTAGCAAAGACACAGAGACACATTTGCCTGGCAAAGACACAGACAGAGACATATTTACCTAGCAAAGACACAGAGACACATTTGCCTGGCAAAGACACAGAGACACACTTGCCTGGCAAAGACACAGACAGAGACATATTTACCTAGCAAAGACACAGAGACACATTTGCCTGGCAAAAACACAGTGACACATTTGCCTGGCAAAGACACAGAGAGACACATTTGCCTGGCAAAGACTCACAGAGACGCATTTGCCTGGCAAAGACACAGACAGAGACGCATTTGCCTGGCAAAGACACAGAGAGACACATTTGCCTGGCAAAGACACAGAGAGACATATTTGCCTGGCAGAGACACAGAGAGACGCATTTGCCTGGCAAAGACACACAGAGACACATTTGCCTGGCAAAGACACAGACAGAGACGCATTTGCCTGGCAAGACACAGAGATACGCATTTGCCTGGCAAAGACACAGAGAGACGCATTTGCCTGGCAAAGACACAGACAGAGACACATTTCTCAGAAAGAGACAATACAAACAGACACGAGGGCAAAGGAGATATTGACAAACACGACTGAAACGAGAGTCATTAATGGAAAGATCAGACGTTCAGATACAAAGACAACTGTGGGTTGGGTTTATCGTGGTTAAGACAATTTTCTCTGTCTGTCTCTCTATCTCTCTGTCTCTCTGCCTTTCTGTCTCTGTCTGTCTGCCTGTCTGTCTGGCTGTCTGGCTGTCTGGCTGTCTGGCTCTCTGTTTCCCTCTCCCTCCCTCCCCTCTCTCTCTCTCTCTCTCTTCTCTCTTCCTCTCTCCCCTCTCTTCTCTCTCTTTTTCTCTCTCTCTCTCTCTTAAAAAAAAATGCAGAGAAAAAAAGGCACTAATGATGTTTTCTTAAAAATCACCACCACACCCATAAAGATTGTCCAAAAATTTCGCAAAAGTGCAAGCAAAGATGATATGGAGTCTGAACTTTCCCTGCTTTACTGTTCCATGGTTTTTCAAACTGTTAAAAAAACGAGTGGACCGGGTGAAAATGTTACAATATGACTTAGATTATTTATCTACTAAAAACACAACAGGACAACACACCCCACAAACACACACACACACACACACCACAAAACACACCCACACACACAGGAAATAGACTGACAGATACACACACCAGGCGAAGGAGAACAGAAAGACAGACAATGTGGGCAAAATGGAGAAAAAGATAAAATTAAAACAGGCAGAGAGGAGAGAGAGAGAAGAGGGGAGAGAGAAGAGAGAGAGAGAGAAGAGGAGAGGGGAGGGGAGGAGAGAGATTTAAGAGACAGAAGACAGAAAAGAAAGAGAGAGGGCGGGCAACGAGAGGGAAGAGAGAAAAAGGCGGAAAGAGGGGGGAGAAAAAGGAAGACATACAGAAGGAGACAGAGACAGAGAACAGGAAAAAGAGGTACAGAGAGGGGAGTAATAAGAGACAGGGAAAAAGAAAAAGCAGGCTTACAGGGACAAGACAGCAGAAGCAAAGAGACAAAAGAAAGGAGACAGACAGGGAAAACGGAGGACAGGAAAAAAAGGAAGCGACAGACAGATGATACCAAAGAGAGACAGAGAAGAGCATAGGGGAAAAGAGAAAAAAGACAAGAGAGAGGAAAGAGAAGGATGAAGGAAAGGGATGGCAATGGGGGGAACATAACTATTGACGACATCTAAAACATTTTCTTGGGAAATCTTAACTCGGATCGGAATCCTTGAAAAGGTGCATTGCATCTTCCATTATTTCCCCTTTAAACCCCCCCCTCCCCCTCTTTCTACCTCCTTCAACATCTAGCCCCACCCCCACCCACCCCCAACCCCAACCCCACCTCCTCACTTCCATGGCCCTCACCAACCCCCTTCCTGTACCACCTCCCCCCCCCCCCACCCCTCTCCCGCCCTCTCTTCCTCCTTGCAAGACTTTCTGTATATGTTCATGGCAGGTTGTGTCTGAGATGACATTTTGGACAGGTGAATCTTTGCAAAGTTGGCCATGTTTTGTGAAGCATACATCCCCGTTCTCAAGGCTGCCGGGGATTGCCTGTTGCTGCCTAAAGGTGAGCACGAGTGATGTGATAGAAAAAATTCCTTAGTTTGTTTTGGTAATTAAATGTCATGTGTAAACTTGTAAAATTAATGATTAGGTTTTTTAAAAAAGTAAGTTTTGATGTCGTAATTTTGGAATAGTTTTCTTTCTTTTTTTCTTTCTTTTTTAAAACTTATTTTCTTTCTTGCTTGCTTTCTATCTTTCTGTCTGTCTTCTTTCTTTCTTTCTTTCTTTCTTTCTTCCTTCCTCTTTCTTTTTTCTGCATTCTTCTTTCTTTTTTTTTCTGTCTGTTTCTTTCTTTCCTTATTTCCTTCCCTATTTTTTTCTTTATTTCTTTCCTTCTTCTTTCTTCTTTTTTCCTTCTTTCTTTCTTTTTTTCTTTATTTCTTTCTTTTCTTATTTATTTTTTTCTGTTTGCTTCTCCTTTCCTACTTTTTTCTCTATCGTTCTTGTTTTTCCTGTCTGTCTGTTTTAGTGGCGTTTATTCTTCTTGCTCTTTCTCATTCTCAATCTTTCTTTTCTTTGCTCTCTTTCTTTCTGTCTCTATGTCTATCTGTCCTAGTTTCCTTTTTTAAAAAGAAAATTGCAGCGGCTGCATCATTATCATCGTCGTCGTCGTCGTTGTCATCATCACCACCACCATCATCATCATCGTCGTCGTCGTCGTCATCATCATCATCATCATCATCATCGTCGTCGTCGTCGTCGTCGTCATCGTCGTCGTCGTCTTCGTCATCATCGTCATCATCATCATCCTCCTTCTCCTCCTCCTCCTCCTCCTCTTCATTATCAACGTCACGATCACCACCACCACCACCACCACCATCATCATCACCACCATTAGCATCATGATCATTTTCTTGTTGTTTCGATTCTTTTGTCTTATTTCAATTAAAGAAATAGCAGCTCTTTCTCTACAAATGAAACACGATGACATCTGTACAAAAACTCAACTGTAACTACTTCAAAAGAAAGGAACACAGTTAAAACACAAGTAGTTGAATAAACAATGTAAGAGGCTTTTTTCTGACAACACAAAAGAAATGTCACGTACATATTTTATTTCAAAGGAAAGGAACACAGTTAAAACACAAGTAGTTGATTAAACAGTTTATGAGGCTTTTTCTGACAACACAATAGAAATGTCACGTACATATTTTATTTCAAATAGCTGGAAAAAAGGGGGACGTCAATCTTGAGGCCTAAAATATCTGCAGGAAAAGATGGCCCAGCTTATTGTCAGTAAAGGGCGAAGCGTCAGGAACCAGAACACCAGGAGACAGTGTCCATCCTCCATCTTCAGCCCTGTCGTGTGTGTGTGTGTGTGTGTGTGTGTGTGTGTGTGTGTGTGTGTGTGTGTGTGTGTGTGTGTGTGTGTGTGTGTGTGTGTGTGTGTGAGTGGTGTGTGTGTGTGTGCATGCGTGCATGTGTGTGTGAGTGTGTCTGTGCCTGTGTGTGTCTGTGTGTGTGTCTCTGTGTCTGTTTGTGTGTGCGTGCGTGCGTGCGTGTGTGTGTGTGTGTGTGTGTGTGTGTCAGTGTGTCAGTGTTTCTGTGTGTACATACTTACTGAAATAAACAACACTTTAGTCTTCATTTGCATTGCAAAAAAAAATACTGACACAAAAGAATTTAAAGGCAAACAGACAAGCAAATAGCAACACAGACAAACCACAAGCTGACAGACATATAGACAAACAACTGGCAGAATTCGCTAAGGGCAAAGCTGGGATTAACAACGATTTCAAAATGACTTCCAATTTGCCTGTAGGACATGATTACTTTGTGTCAGAATGAAACCACATGATTAAACCAATGATAAAAAAGCCAACAAATAATTGACAAACACTATCAAGGAAACAAAATCGTCCAAAAAATATTGTAAAATACCAAAAAGAGAGAGTAATTCATAATTGGACCAAAACACGACAAGAGGAAAGCATAACAAAAAACTTATTAAAAGAGAAACAGTATTATGATGAAAAGGAAAGAGATTTGAGAGAGGCAGATAGACAGACTGATTAACAGAGCGAAATCAACACGTAATGATAAATGCTGGTACTTATTTTATTTATTTATCTATTTATTTTATTCTTTAATATCGAGGATAATTGAATAAGCACATATGTGCTTTTTTACATCCAGTCCCCGTGTGTATGCGGTTTTGTATTCTGTCATCTGTTCCCACCGGCACACAATGGCCTACTCTTACGAAAAGTGTAACAGGATTTAACATGTGCGCAAGATGTCCTACGTGCGCTCGCACACGGGGCCTCGGTTTATAGTCTCATTCGAAGGACTTTGGGGAGAGAGGTCTCCACTGATGTTAATTCCAGGGGAAAATATCCCCCATGAACGAGAATCGAACCCGGGTCGTCAGATTGCGAGCGCAATGTTCTGACCACTAGGCTATCCCGTCCCCCTATGAGAAAGGTACAGATAGACATTGCCACAGAAAACAGACAAAGTGAGAGAAGACAGGAAGACTCAGTTATATCGAGAATAATATAGTTATTCCTCTGCAAATCGAAACACTCCCAGGGAGAAGCAGACAGACGAGACCCAAAAAAAAGGAAAGAGAGCTAATTAAATTTAAAGGGTAAAAACAGAGAAAAAGACTAAGGGACAGACAGAGACAACACACAGAAAAGAGAAGACACAGGCAGAGAGACACACACACGAAGATGAGAGAGAGAGAGAGAGGGGAGGGGAGAGGGAGAGAGAGAGGGAGACAGATCGAAACAGAGAGACAGAGACAGACAGACAGAGACAGGACATACATTTTAAAGAAGAGCCAGAGACAGACAGACAATAACAGAGAGACAATACAGTGAGAGAAGACAGAGCAGACAGACAAAAGAGACAAGCGAGAGACAGACAGAAAAGAGACAGACAGAAGGGCAAGGAGATGCGAATGTCGAGCCAAGTGGATTCAATACTAGGGAAATTATTCAACCTTGGGATCACTGGCCAGCAATGCACAGAATCCTTGAACAGGTGCAGTGACATTTTCACATGATTTCCTTGCAAGCCCCTTTCTTCCCAAGCCCAACTCCTCTCAGAGCCCCCCCCCCCTCCCCCTCCCCCCCCCCACCCCCACCTTCCACCCCTCCACTCCATCATCACTTAAGCAGCACCCTTTCTTTCCCTCCCCTCCCATCCTCTCCTCCCAAGACTTTGTGGGTGGATACGTTCATGCTAGTCTAGTTAGTTGTTTCTGGGTTGGCATCTGTGACAGATGGACCTTTGCAAGTTCTCAAAGTTATCAAACATGAGTCTATTGCTCGGAATGCCATGGGCTGCCTTTCCTATCAAGAGATGGACATGAAAGATATGATTTTAAAAAATAATGATGGTGTTTTGGAAGGCAAAATGTCATCTGTAAATTTCTAAACTCATTACAGATTAATTTGTTATTCTGAAGTCACGTTCCCAGAATGCTCTGTTTACATGTTTGTTTGTTTGTTGATTGATTGATTGATTTACTACTTTTTTCTTTCTCTTTCATGATCCCTTTCTTCCTTTGTTTTCCTTTTCCCCTTTTCTTCTTTCTGTTCTTTCCTCTTCATCTGTCTGTCTAACTGTTTTTTCTTTCTTCCTGTCTATCTGTCTACCTTCTTCTGTCATTATCCCTTGCTCTATTGTTCTGCTTCAAAAAAACAAAAACTTTGTATTTCTGTCTGTCTGTCTGTCTGCTTGTCTCCATGTCAGTCTGGGGTGTTTATCATCAGCAGCTGCAAAAGCTGCCTCATTATCATTACCAGTATCTTCTTTGTCATCATCACCATTATCTCCCTCCTCCTCCTCCTCCTCCACATTCCCCTCCTCATCTTCTTATTCTTTGCATTCGTTGCATTTTTCTTCGTCTGTGTATACGGGCTACAGAGTCTCTGATTATACCCTTTTCCAAAAATAAAATAGATGGCAGATGTTTTCTGTGTCTCTGTGTAGAACATTTCATTCTAAGAGAAAAAAAAAATAGCCACATTGTTGCTTTCAAGAGGAATTTCCTCTTGAATTTTTCTTTTAGATTTTACTCCAGTAAAAAGCAACTGTTTCTTAAAAGACAAAACAAAACACCCACCCACAACCCTTTCTTACATTTCAAACACAATAGTCATGCCTTGTGTACATAACTCAGCAGCACGCACTATAAAAGGAAACGAAACACATTCTGAAAAGATGTGAATGTACGTTCAGAAAAAAAGAAGGGTGTTTTTTTTCCTGGCAGCACAATGGAAATGGCACGCACACATGTTCAGGGATGTCTGAAAAAGACAGGTGAATCTTGAGGTCTGAAAGACCTGCAGGAGGAGATGGCCGGATAAGCATCAACACGGGGTGTATGTAGCATGACATGCACTGCCCAGCTTGGACCTGAACATAGACCAGAGGCCACTGCGCCAGCCTCTAGTTTTGTCCTCGCATTCGTTGGTGTTTGTGTTTGTTGTTTGTTTTGTTTGTGTTGTGTGTGTGTAGTGTAGTTGTTTGTGTTTGTGTGTGGTGTGTTGTGTGTGTGTGTGTGGTGTGTTGTTTGTGTTTTGTGTGTGTGTGTGAATTGTGTGCTGCGTGTAAGCATGTATATGCGCGCGCATGTGCTGTGTTGATGTATGCATTTTAAAAATTCTTTTATTTCTAGGATAATGGAATAAGCACTCATGTGCTTTTTTTGCATCCAGTCCCCGCGTGTATGCAGTTTTGTAAAAAAATTTCATCCGTTCCCTCTGTGTGTGCGTGCGTGCGTGCTGTGTGTGATGTAGTATGTATTGTGTGTGTGTGTGTGTTGTGTGTGGTGTGTGTGTGTGTGTGTGTGTGTGTGTGTGTGTGTGTATTGGAATAGAATGACATTCTAAACTCCATTTGAATTACACCAAAAAAAAGAAACTGACACCAAGGAAACTAGAAGCAAGCGGGCAGGCCAACAGCAAGACGGACAGACATTCAGACAGACACAAGCTGCCAGACATACAAACAGACGGACTGACAGACTGTGCTAAAGGCAAGGCGGGGATTAACAACGATTTCAAATTACTTCTGATTTGCCTGGAGGACATGATTACTTTGTGCTAGAATGACACACCACCTGATTCATCTTCACCTTCACCTCACCTTCAACTATCCTGTAGTCCTGTGGACCGTGGGGGCACCACCGAAGATTTCGCAACCAGCTTCCTCCACTACCCCGCGGTTCTCTGCTTTCCGTAGCAATTCGTTCCACTCAAGGCCAGTCCACTTTTTGATGATGTCTTCTGTTGTTTCCTCTGTCTGCCTCTTCGTCTCCCTCCTTGTACTGTTCCCTGTAGGACAGTCTTGGCCAGTCCAGATGTTCGTGTGACGTGCCTGTACCATTTAGTTTGTGTCTTTTCACTGAAGCCAAGACATAGCTGACAATCACAATGAATGAAACAAAATTACTAATGATATCAAGAAACACTAGCATGCAAAAAGAATGAAACAATACAGAACTTAACAAAAACGAAAGCATGCAGTCAACAAAAGAAAACGTAACAGAGTCGTCGTGGTCCTTTCCGATGAGACTATAAACTGAGGCCCCGTGTGCGAACGCATGCAGAACATCTTGCGTACACCTTAAATCCTGTTCGGCTTTTCGAAAGAGTAGGCCATTGTGTGCCGGTGGGAACAGATGACAAAATTTACAAAAAACCGCATACACCAGGGGGACTGGATGTAAAAAAGCACATGAGTGCTTATTCCATTATCCTCGGGGGGGAAAAAAGTCATCTGAGCGCTTTGATTTGTTGCTTTACATGATTCAGCGCTTTATAAATTCCATACATTATCATATTATTATTAGAAACCTACTACAAGTGACACACTACGATAGAGAGAGAAGGGGAACTGAGGGAGATAGATAGACGGGAGTGAAAAGCAATAACAATGAAAGAAGCAGTGTACTCCTGGTGCAAAGACTATAGGAAAGACACACAGAGACACAGTCGCAGTCGCGGTCACAGTAAGAGGCAGGAAAACAGACAGAGAGAGAGACAGAGAAAACCTCAAAGCTGAGTTGTTATGAGAGTATACTTACTCGTGTACAGAAATAATGTTCTCAGTGAGAATGAGACTGACAGACGCAGAACCAGAGAGAGCGAGAGAGACAGACAGACAGACAGACTGACAGACAGAAAGACAGACAGACAGGGAGACAGAGAGGCGCAGACAGAGACAGACAGAGGGAGAAGACAGACAGACAAGAAGAGAAGAAAGAGAGGAAAAGACAGAGAGCAACAAAGAGACAGAGATAAACAGTAAGGCAAACAGAAATGAGAAGACACATGGAGAGGAAACTGACACGATACACAAAGATTTTTTTTTAAAGAAAGAATAGAGAGCTGAGAGACAGCTACAGAGACACACAGAGGAAAGAACAAGAAAAGAAAAATATTATATAATATATATATATATATATATATATATATATATACAATATGAATAGACAAGAAATAAGGCGAGAAAGAGAGGGGATGTAACTATTGATGAATACTGCATATTCGCAACTACCTAGGGAAATATTCAACCTTGGGCCAGCGATGCCTTCACAGAAATCCTTGAACAGGTGCAGTGATATTTTCACATGATTTCCTCTGCAAGCCTCTTTCTCCCCTAGCCCCACTCCCCACTCCCTTCCTTCCACCTTCAACTTACACCCCCACTCAAACCACACGCTTCTCCCCCTCCCCCCCCCCCCCCCCCCCCCCTCTTCCTTCCATCCTCTACTCCCAAGACTTTGTGGGTGGGTACGTTCATGCTTGTCTAGTTATTTCTGGGTTGGCATCTTTGACGATGGACCTTTGCAAGATCCCAAAGTTATCAAACATGCGTCCACTCCTCGGGTTGCCTTTCCTATTACAAGCTGAGCATGAAAGATTTGATAGAAATAATTGTGAGCCTTGTCAGGTGAAAATAGCATCAGTAAACTTTCAGAATGATCGCGAACTTGTTCTTTCCGTGTGACAAACGAAGAGATGTGTTTGTCTTGTTTCCATTCTTTCTTTCTTTCTTTGTTGTTTCTTTCCGTTCTTTTTGTTTTTCTTTGTTGTTTCTTTCCGTTCTTTTTCGTTCTTTTTTATCTGTTTCTTTCTTTTTATCCTTCTTTTTTTACTTTGGATTTTTTCTGTTTATACATCGCTTATCTTTCTTTTTCATTTCCATTCTTCTTACTGGTTTTTTTTCTTTTTTCTTTCGTTGTCTTTTCTTTCTTCTCACTTTTCTTCCTGTCTCCTTTCTTTGTTTTCTTTTTTACATCACAGCATCAGCAGCAGCAGCATGCTAGCAGCTACACAGCAAATGAGTATCTTCTTCTTTTTCTTTGCAATTTTTCTCCGCAATTCTTCTTCTTCCTCCTTTGCATACACAAGCTTTCAAATTCTGCAAATACTTTATTTTCAGAAACAAAACATTCTTAGGGCAGTTTCCTATCGCACGACTGTATTTTTGATTTTCATTCCTGAACACAGAAAACTTACCTTTTCTTTAAAGTGAGACTTTCAATTCGTTCGAGTTTTGTTTTTTTAGGTTAATTATATCTATTGCGTAACAACCTTTCACTAACAACTCAAACACAATATTAGTGCTTTCTGTACAAAACTGAAATGTAAATAGTTTTAAATGAAAACGTGTCCTTGAAAAGAAGTTGCTGTGCATACAGAAAAAGGAGGATTTTATGGCAACACAATGGAATTGCCATGCACACAGTTTACTCAGGTGGGTTGAAAAGGGGACGTCAATCTTGAAGCCTAAAATATCTGCAGAAAAAGATCGCCAGATTATCGTCAGTAAAGGGTGTAGCATCACGAACACAACACTAATTGGAACTGAAAATAGACCACCAGCACCGGACAGTGTCCATCCTTTATCTTGGTCATCTCTTTCGTGTGTGTGTGTGTGTGTGTGTGTGTGTGTGTGTGTGTGTGTGTGTGTGTGTGTGTGTGTGGTGTGTGTGTGTGTGTGTGTGTGTGTTGTGTGTGTGTTGAGTGTCTCATTTTCAGGTTAAAAGGTAGTCTCTTTTTCTGAGTCCCGAGTCAATATTAAATTTATACTGTGATTGTAAATTTTTTGGTGAATGTGTCAAATGAAGTGTAGTGAGTATGTTGTCTGTTGTGGGTAAAAGACCCTCACCAAACCAGAAAGAATGATAAACATAAATAATGCTTTATACAGCACACAAAAGTAGATTTTGGAACGGGTTAGAACGAGACAAAGATAATAAGGTGTATAATACATGAAAAGGTAAAGTGGAATAGTTATTGTATTTCACAAATAAGCACGCACCTTTACGTGACATAAACTTGCTCTGTGTTTGATTCTACTAAAAAGTTAACCGCAGGTGTGTGTAACTGTTTTGTGTGTAAGCGCGAGTGAAATTCATGCTTGCGTGTGTATGCATGTGTGCGTGCGTACGTGCGCGCGCGCGCGCGGGCGTGCGTGCAATGCTTGACAATAATTTATACCTACCTTATACGTACACCTAAAACCCTAGTCCATTTCTATGTTCCAGAGCCAGCATTTGCAGCAGACTTCAAATGACGGAGATGACACGCCAACAGACGACTACACAGAGCTCCGACAAGCCGCCTGTTGCGCTGGGGGAGGGCCTGTTGCCATGGTAACTAGCAACCTCAGCGTCCAAGCTCCCCCCACCACCACCCAGCCGAGGAATGGCTCGTTAGTCACTCTTCTCAATGATGCCAGCTCATCCTGAGAAATGCTCTTTGTCTGTTAAGGAGTCTTCTTTCAATGACTGGTACACGTAAAAACACATAAACAGTCTTTAACCATACATTTGCACGCAGCAGTTTACACAACATTGTTACAGGGGTAGAGCTCTATCTCTCTCGCAGAGAGCTGCAAATTGGTGAATTACAGACTTTGTTCTTTGATGTATTCCAGCGCGGTTTCAAAACTTGAAGCTTTTTTTTTTTTACTCGCAAAGTAATGAAGTAGATGACTTTTAATAGTTAAAAAAAACTGGTTTGCATTTACAAGTGCAACTGTTTTTGTTTTCGAGCAAAAACCAAAAAGAGGACGAAGGAGTGTAACAGGGAAAGTGCAAACATACGATAATGAAAGTCACCCAAGTCACCCCTGATATAGAAACTTAA
>CM054144.1:27484065-27491565 GCA_028751875.1 Rapana venosa
GATAGATAGATAGATAGATAGATAGATAGATAGATAGATAGATAGATAGATAGATGATGATTATAGATGACATATTCTTAATATCACATCAATAACATCTATCATGCGGCCCAATCCAAACTTTCGAAGGTTGTCGTGTAACCTGAGTTGTCATTGGAGGGAAATGGTCGAGGCCCTGTCAGGTTTGAAAAGTTTTCTTTTTAATCATTTATATCCAACACATCTTATATTATCAGACGGAGCAGCGCATACAGCTCAGTAGTAGATTCAGCGTTTGACTTCCACCCCTTGTGGGCCCATGAAGTCGTGAGTTCGAATCTCGTCAGTGATGTCTGATAAATCAAGGGTAGAAATGATTGGCAATCTCCGGGGTTAGTTTAAAGTACAGATATTTTTCATTTCATTTCATTTTATTCTTTTATATCGAGGATAATGGAATAAGCACTTATGTGCTTTTTTACATATCCAGTCCCCGTGTGTATGCGGTTTTGTGAATTCTGTCATCTGTTCCCACCGGCACACAATTGCCTACTCTTACGAAAAGCAGAACGGGATTTAACGTGTGCGCAAGATGTTATGCGTGCGTTCGCACACGGGGCCTCGGTTTAAAGCATCATCCGAAGGACTTTTGGGGAGAGTGGAGTCTGCACTGATGTTAACTCCAGGGGAAAATATTCCTTTAAACGGGAATCGAACTCGGGTTGTCAGATTGCGAGCGCAATGTTCTAACCACTAGGCTTTCCCGTCCCCCTCCTTACTTCCTTCTTGTATATACATATAAGCTGTAAATGGGTACATGCCCTCTTTAGGGTCAGGGAAGGTAAAGCAGCCAGGAAGAGGAGATGGGTGTGGCGCCGCCCTCACGATGCTGGCCCCCAGAGATGCTGAGGTCTCTGACGCCTCGCTCACCTACGACCGTATAGGTTATGGGACACCTTTACCTTGTATATACACATGCTGAATAACTAACGTTCGAAGCAAAAAGAAATCCTGTTGTTTATTCAGCGTTCCATGGGTTACGAAAACACGAAGATACCCAGCATGCACGTGCACGCTATAGCCAGAGAGGGGTGGGCTCCTGCCTGATTCAACTTGCCCAGGAGACACCACCTGAAAAACTCACTGCGACTCCTCAGGAAGTTCACAGAGAGAGAGAGAGTGGGGAGAGGGAGGTAGAGAGAGAAAGAGGGAGGGAGGGGGAGGGGAGAGAGAGAGAGGGAGGGAGGGATACAGAGAGAAAGACAGACAGAGACAGACACACAGACGTAGACAGAGAGAGAGAGAGAGAGAGAGAGAGAGAGAGAGAGAGAGAGAGAGAGAGAGAGAGAGAGAGAGAGAGAGAGAGAAAAGAGAGAGAGAGGGTAAGAGAGACAGTGTGAGAGAAGTTGAGAGATAAAGTGAGAGAGAGAGGTGAGAGAGAGAGAGAGAGAGAGAGAGAGAGAGAGAGAGAGAGGCAGGCAGACAGAGAGTCAGTCACACACCACACACACACACACACACACACACACACACACACACACACACACACACGTACACACACACAGCATTATCAATCTTATATTCTCTTTTTCCTCTCCAGTGGCGGGGATAGACCGGTAAACATAGTGACATGCAAACCCAATGGCTCTGAGTTCATGGGGTCACAGATGTATGAATGCTGGCGGTGGGCGAGTGAACTGGGGTTTTTCCCTCTATATCAGTAATTAGTATGATCTTCTGGCCAAATGTTGTGCAAAACTGCCAGTACCCTTCTCTCTCTCTCTGTCTCTCTGTTTCTCTGTCTCTCTGTCTGTCTCTGTCTGTCTCTGTCTCTCTCTCTGTCTCTCTGTCTCTCTGTCTGTCTCTCTCTCTGTCTTTCTGTCTGTCTGTATGTCTCTCTCTCTACATCTGTCTTCCTGCCTGTGTCTCTGTCTGTCTCTCTCTGTCTCTCTCTGTCTCTCTCTCTCTACCTCTCTTTCTCTCTCCTCTATGCATGGACGCACAAGACAAAGTAATCACGTTCAAAACGGAGCTATTTCTAGCACTTCTTGATCATGCGTTAAATATAGAGAGAAACAATCCGAAGCCGGAGGTTTCATTCAGTGTCTGTATTAGCAGCTGTTCATTCAGCTTGTCAGCACATTTTCTGCAGAATCTCAGATGATGTATAATTATTAACGTTTATGAAAATGTTCCATCATCAGTGATGGTTATCTCCTGAGAAAGGAAAGCTGACATCCGAAGACGACAAGCTCTCTGTCCTTGTCTAAATTACACTGACCCTACAGAGTGCATGTACCCGGTTACAGCTGGGTGCAGACATGGTAGGTATTCTCAAGGGAGATGTCTGAACTCTTGCAGCCAACCCTTCATTAGGCAGTGTTGTTGATCATGGTTAATTAACAAGGTGTGGGTTTTTTTCTGGGAAAGTGCTTGAAGCTCTGTGCTACCTCGTCATCTCAAATCTCAAATATATAACACAAGAGTTGTATGTCATGTCATAGATAGATAGATAGATAGATAGATAGATAGATAGATAGATAGATAGATAGATAGATATACGCGCATATTTGACATTATGTATGCGTACATTCAGAGGGGAGTAAGCCATTAACAGCTCTGCACATTGTTTGACTTAAAACATCCTAAGACTCTCTCTCTCTCTCTCTCTCTCTCTCTCTCTCTCTCTCTCTCTCTCTCTCTCTCTCTCTCTCACTACCGATCCCAACCTGCAAGAGGCCTTCGGGATTCAAACTTGCGGTCTGTGATTTCAAAACCAAGAGGATTAAAAGTTTGTCGGCTAATTCACTGGGCTATTGCTTGTATGGTCTGTGTGGGCATGGCACTTTTAGTACTAAAGCTCCGCAGAGGAATACTGGGTAATAACCAGCCTTAGCTAGAATACATCGTCAGCCTTTCGCAAACACTGTACGTGGGAGAACAACACTCTGGTTGTGTCTATGTGTGCCGGTGTCAAGTTAGTTTGAGGCTACCCAAAGTAATTTTGATTACATTGAAGGGAAGCAATGAAAGATTTTTGTAGTTCTATAAGAAATATTCTAGATAATATCTTTAACTTAAACATTGGTGTCACACCTGTGAGTATACCTGAAACAGCTATGAGATGGTACATAGTAGAAAATCTTATAGCATCAAATGCACTTGAAGGTAGTCCCGAAGCGCCACAACCCCCCTCCCTCCCTTCAATTCCAATATCCTATAAGACTGAACCGAGCATTTCAATTACACGTATTTCATGAAGTAAACTTGAAATCTTTAAAAACAATCCACATAAAGGTAAATCTGACATATCCATGAAAAACATCCTCTGAAGAAATAGCTGATACACCAATCAAATAGACATTGTGAGTGTAAGTCAGACATGGTCCTTTCTTATCATAACCTACAGAGATAGATATGACACAGCCATCCATTTTTTGTGGTCGTTAAAATAAATCTGACACAGTCATCAAATTTTCTTTTATGGGAATAAATCTGACACGGCCATCAACTATTCCTACTACAATGAATGAATCTGTCTCAGCCATCGGGAATGTTCATGGGAATTATCCTGACGCCGACATTCAGAATTTTGATGGGAATCAGCCTGACGCCAACATTGAGAATTGTTATGGGAATTAACCTAATGCCGACATTTGAAAATTTTCATGGGAATTAACCTAATGCCGACAGTTGAGAATTTTCATGGGAATTAACCTGATGCCGACATTTGAGATTTTTCATGGGAATCAACCTAATGCCGACATTGAAAATTTTCATGGGAATTAACCTAACACCGACATTGAGAATTTCCATGAGAATCAACCTAATGCCGACATTGAATATTTTCTTGGGAATTAGCTTAATGCCGACAGTGAAGATTTTCGTGGGAATTAACCTGACAAAGCCATCAAACATTTTCAATGAGAATAAATCTGCCAAGGTCAATCGAAAAGTTGTCCATGAAAAGACATTTGACACAAGGTTGAAATCATTCTCTAGGGTTAGTTAACCTTATACAGCCACGATAACACTTTGTACGGGTTCATCTTTAACCCACACGTCAGAACTACTACCGCGGGAATAGCCTCCAATGTGACACGGCCAGACGAAATGAATTATGTAGGGAGCCCATATCTGTCTGAAAATAAACCTTTGGAGCATTCTCCCAGAGGCCAAGTATTTTGATGGAAAAGTTCGCATGAAGGAGAAAGTGGCATAAAGGTTTGAAAAGAAGGGAGAAAAAAGTTTAAAGTTTCTCTCTCTCTCTCTCTCTCTCTCTCTCTCTCTCTCTCTCTCTCTCTCTCTCTCTCTCTCTCTCTCTCTCTCTCTCTCTCTCTCTCTCTCTCTCTCTCTCTCTCTCTCTCTCTCTCTCTCTCTCACTCTCTTTTTGTCTGTCTGTCTGTCGCTGTCTGTCTCTGTCTGTCTCTCTGTCTTGTCTGTCTGTCTGTCTCTCTCTCTCTCTCTCTCTCTCTCTCTCTCTCTCTCTCTCTCTCCAAATATACATATACATACACACAACACACACATATATATATATATATATATATATATATATATATATATAATAAGTAAGTCTTCAATTTTAACGTCTTTCCACTTTAAGTGATACCAGACGGCCCTAAAATAGAAGACTGAATGAAAGAGATGGATAGATAGATAGATAGATCTACTCTGTGTGTTGCGTGCGAGTGTGTGTGTGTGTGTGTGTGTGTGTGTGTGTGCGTGCGTGCGTGCGTGTTGTGTGTGTGTGTGTGGTGTGTGGTGTGTGTGGTGTGTGTGTGTGTGTGTGTGTGTGTGTGTGTGTGTGTGTGTGTGTGTGTGTGTGTGTGTGTGTGTGTGTGTGTGTAATAAAGAGTAATAACAAGGGAAATACACAAGTAGTATTCTTAACATAAACAGACCAAGAACAAGATTTTAAAAACAATAGAAAAAGAAGGGGAAAAAAGGAAAAGAAATTCAAACAGAACTACAACTACAATAAATGCCCTATAGGACTTAAAAATAAACCTTTAGCAATGTCAAACGTTAGCTTTCTTCTTCTTTCATCTGCCGCTGGTGCCCTTCGGCGTCGCGGGGAGACACAGACGTCTGTCTGCAGCAAGGCGGGAGGCTTGATGTAGTGACAGGTCATGGGCTCGCAGGGTGTCAGCCACGGAGTCGCTCCATCGTCTCCTTGGTCTACCTCTGGCTTTCCAGCCATTGTATTTGATGGTGTATGCCCGTAGGGCTGGTTGGTTGGGCGGCATTCTAGTGAGGTGACCAAACCACCTGATCCTTTGTTGTTCGATATGGTGGAGAATTGGTGTTAGTCCGACCATGTCTCTGATCACCTCATTCTTGATCTTGTCGCGTCTGGTCTTGTTGACAGCTTTTCTCAGGCAGCGCATTTCACATGTGACCAATTTTCTCTCTAAGGCTTTTGTTAGGGCCCATGTCTGACACTGGTATGTGAGTGTTGGAACGAAGATGGCGTTGATGAGTTTTGCCTTGGTGCTCAATGGGATGCTGGGATGTTTTAGAAGGGGGGCCGAGTTGGTAACTGACTGCGTTCGCTTTCTGGCATCTTGTTTCTATCTCTCTGTCCAATTTTCCATCTTCAGTGAAGAGGCTGCCAAGGTATTTAAATTCTTTGGTCTGTTTCAGCTGGGTGCCGTTGATGTTGATGTCGAGCTTTCCTGGATTTCTGCTGACAGACATAACTTTTGTTTTGGTGATACTGATCTTCATGTCATACCTCTCGCAGCTTGTGTTGAGTTGGTCTGTGTGTTCTTGAAGAGCTGCTTTGTTCTGATTCATCAGGGACTGGTCGTCAGCAAGTAATAGTTCGTTCAGGGCCTCAAGATATGGGTTGGCTTCCTTTGTAATCTGGTCCATGTAGATCACGAAGAGAAGGGGAGAGAGTACGCAGCCTTGCCTGACCCCGGATGTTCCACTGGCTGTTCGGACTGCGCTCATACTGTTGACATAGATTGCTCTGATGTTATCAAGCAACTTCCCCTTCACGTCGTACTACTCCAGGATCTTCCAGAGCTTGTCTCTGTTGACTCGGTCGAAAGCTTTTTCTTGATCAACGAATACTGTATGCAGGTCTTTGTTGTATTCGATGGCTCTTTCACACAGCTGTCGGAGTGCGAAAATGGCATCTGTGCACCCTCTTCCTTTCCGAAAGCCAAACTGGGTATTGCTCAGTAGGTGTTCTGCTTTGGCTCTTGTGCGCTGTTCCAGAATCTTTGCATACATTTTCCCTACATGGCTGAGAAGTGAAATGCCTCTGTAGGTGCTGCAGTCTCTCTTGCTGCCCTTCTTCTTCCAAATTGGCACCACTATTGCATTTTGCCAGTCCATTGGTACTTTCCTCTCTTCCCATGCTTTCTGGAAGATGATGGTGAGCCACTTAACTCCCGTTTCTCCGCATCCAAGGATGACTTCAGTTGTTATGCCGTCATCACCTGCCGCTTTGCCCTTTGGGCTGGTTTTAATTGCTTTTCTTGTTTCAGCTTCTCATGCCTTGAGATGTCTTTCTTTGACAGCATTTGTATGAATCTCTAAGTGATCAATGCATTCAATACGTTCTTCCCACTCGGAGTTGAATGTGAAAGCCGCTTGATTTGCCGATGCTTTTCTATGAATTTGTTTAAGGAAGCTTCTTCTAACAACTGATAACCCTCTGCAAGCAAGGAAAGCCGAAGACAGATAAAGCCAGTTACAGGCCCATAGCATTGACCTCACATACTGGAAAGATATATATATATATATATATATATATATATATATATATATATATATATATATATATATATATATATATATATATATGTGTGTGTGTGTGTGTGTGTGTGTGTGTGTGTGGTATGTGCGTATATATATATAATATATATATATATATATATATATATAAATATATATATATATATATATATCAGGCCTATTACCATGATATGTATGTAGGTATTATGTATGTGTGCAGACGTGGTTGCTTCCATTATTATCACTATTATGTCTGTGCAGTGCAAACGTACTGGAATTGTGACTCTTGTAGTGTTAGTGTGTGTGTGTGTGTGTGTGTGTGTGTGTGTGTGTGTGTGTGTGTGTGTGTGTGTGTGTGTGTGTGTGTGTGTGTGTGTGTGTGTGTGTGTGAGTGTGTGCGTGTGTCATTAGATAGATAGATAGATAGATAGATAGGTAGATAGATAGATAGATAGATAGATAGATAGATAGATAGATAGATAGATAGATAAATAGATAGATAGATAGATAGATAGACAGACAGACAGACAGAGTAGGTAGGTAGGTAGTAGATAGATAGATAGATAGATAGATAGATAGATAGATAGATAGATAGATAGATAGTAGATAGATAGATAGATAAGTAGATAGATAGATAGATAGATAGATAGATAAATAGATAGATAGATAGATAGATAGATAGATAGATAGAAATAGATAGATAGATAGATAGATAGATAGATAGAAGATAGATAGATAGATATGAAAACAGATGTGGGCACAACCACACAC
>CM054144.1:27501565-27509065 GCA_028751875.1 Rapana venosa
AATTGTCATCTCCTACAAAAGCTTTTTTGACAAGAGAAAGATATTGTTACGACCATACTAGAATTACATGCTTTTGAAGAGAGAGAGAGAGAGAGAGAGAGAGAGAGAGAGAGAGAGAGAGAGAGAGAGAGAGAGAGAGAGAGAGAGTAGGAGAGATAGAGAGAGAGAGATGTAACACCTTTTCATTGTCATAGCTTCAAAAAAAGCCCCCTGGCTAGAGGACTGAGAAAGTTTTTTAGGCGTTTTAAAAAAGCATATGGTGCAAATCTTTTAAAGTTTCAAGTAACACACAAACATGATTGTGTTCACCAGGTTGTTAAAAACCCTGCTAACATCACAACACACACACACACACAACACACACACACACACACACACACACACACACACACACACGTGCACATAGAGGGAGAGAGAGAGAGAGAGAGAGAGAGAGAGAGAGAGAGAGAGAGAGAGAGAGAGAGAGAGAGAGAGAGAGAGAGGAGAGAGAGAACGAAAGAAAGAAAGCAAGAAAGAAAGAAAGCTAGAAAGCAAGAAAGAAAAAAAGCAAGAAAGAAAGGAAGCAAGAAAGCAAGAAAGAAAGAAAAAGAAAGCAAGCAAGAAAGAAAGAAATAGAAGAAACCAAAAAAAAGGAAAACGAGAGATACAGAAGGGACAGCAAAATGAAAAGGAAAAGAAAAAGAAAGGAAAAAGGGACGAAAGAAAATAGAAGAAAGAAAAAACCACAAATACAAATTTTAAAAAAACATAAAGAAAAAACAACAAGTAAAACAAAAAGTAATGGGCTGTTTAAGGGTTGTTGGGTTTTGTTGTTGTTGTTGTTTTTTCTGTTCCTCTGCTAGAGCTTTGTGGTTCAGCAATGATGAGATTTTACGAATGCGGCCGTTTGTCCACCATTAAGGTAGCTGTATTCCGACATCGTAGATAATGTCTGAATACGACACCAGAGGGAGGGAGGGAGGGGAGAGAGAGAGAGAGAGAGAGAGAGAGAGAGAGAGAGAGAGAGAGAGAGAGAGAGAGAGAGAGAGAGAGAGAGAGAGAGAGAGAGAGAGAAAGAAAGAAAGAGAGACAGACAGACAGACAGACAGACAGACAGACAGACAGACAGAAAGAGAGAGAGTGTGTTTCGGGGTTTGTTTTGGTGGTTTTTCTTTTTCTTTTTTTTTCTTTTTTTTGGGGGGGGGTGCTTTTCGCTCTTGTCATCCGTTCCTACCAGCACGTAATGGCATACTCTTCCGAAAGGTAGAACGGTTTTTTTAACGAGCAGGCAAGATGTTTTCTATGCGTTTGTATACGGGACATAATTATATTATATATATTCTCATCCGAAGGACTTTTTGGGGGAAGTGGAGTTGGAACTGATGTTCATTCTAGAGGGAATAAAATTCCCCCTTGAAGGTGTATCTCGGTTGTGGCGCGAACCCAGGACGTCAGATCGCGAGTTCAGCGTTCTAACCACTAGGCTCCGAACACACGCTCCGAACAATCAGTTTCCACAGGGAAAAAAAACAACCGAAAAAGACAAAAATAACAAAAATAAAAGTCTCTATATGAGAAAATGTACGACAGAAGCTTCCTGATTGGCGCTGTATAACTGACAGTTAGCGCATTGGAAAAAAAAAACAATGACAGAGAGACAATGTTCACTATCAGGTAAAAAAACAGATTGACAAACAAAACAATAAGCACTTCCTCTTTCCCATACAAAAATGACAGTTCACACGAAAGAAACAGAAACAAAAGCAAAACAAAAAGAACAGCCCAGAAATTCTTTACATACAGTCTTGAGTTGAAACCATGCCCCTGAAATAATAAATTGAAAAGTAAAGAAGGAAAGAAAGAAAGAAAAAAAGAAGGAAAGAAAAAAAGAAGGAAGAAAGAAAGAAAGAAAGAAAGAAAGAAAGAAAGGAAGGAAGAAAGGAAAGAAAAAAAGAAAGAAAAACAGACAGACAGACATACAGAAAGAAAGATATATATTCACATATAATTATGTTTTCCGACATGCAAATATATGAAAAAGAAACAGATAAAATAAAGAAAGAAGACAGAGAAATAGAGAAAAAGAAAAGAGATATGCTTTCTATAACATTTTAAGAAAAGCCACTGGATCATATAAAAAGCAGATATGTGTGAGTAAACAAACAATAGACACCGGAAGAATAAACAGAAGAAAGAAAAAAAGAGAGAAAGAAAGAACGAAAAGGACACTATTATTTTTTTTCACAAACAACAGGGGCCATACCTCCGTGTAAACTATGGAAAAGAAATATCCTAAGTAAACAATAAAAGAAAGGAAGATAGAAAGATAGACAGACAGGTGATAGACAGGCAAACAGGTAGACAGACTGATTGGTAGATAGATAGATAGATAGATAGATAGATAGATAGATAGATAGATAGATAGATAGATAGATAGATAGAGAGAGAGAGATAGAGAGGTAGATAGGTAGATAGGTAAATAGGTAGATAGATAGATAGATAGATAGATAGATAGATAGATAGATAGATAGATAGATAGATAGATAGATAGATAGATAGATAGATAGATAGATAGATAGATAGGTGGGTGGATGGATGGATGGATGGATGGGTGGATGGGTGGATGGATGGATGGATGGATAGCTAGCTAACTAGATAGATAGATAGATAGATAGACGGATTGGTTGGTAGATAGGTAGATAGCTAGGCAGATAGATAGATAAATAGATAGATAGATAGATAGATAGACAGACAGATAGATAGATAGATAGATAGATAGATAGATAGATAGATAGATAGATAGATAGATAGATAGATAGATGGATAGATAGATAGATAGATAGATAGATAGATAATAAAAAATAAAATAATAATAATAATAATATATGGAATTTATATAGCTCTGAATCTTGTAAAAAAAAAATCGAAGCGCTTGCACTCAATCATTTACAGGCATGCAACTCTCCTTAAACATAATGAACAACAGATTTCAAAACCATGCGCGCGCACGCATGCACGCACACACACGCACACACACACACACACACACACCACACACACACACACACACACACACACACACACACACACACACACACACTCGGAACAACACTTAGAAGGTGAAAGATGCTGTTGAAAATTAGGGACAGATATTTGGGGGGAAAGTCTCAGGTAGGAAATAAGTGTGTTTTGAGGCTGGATTTGAAGGTATCAAGTGAAGGCTTTTGTCGAAGTGAAAGAGGGAGGTCATTCCAGGTGGATGGACCAGAAACAGAGAAGGAGCGACGGCCAACAGTGGTTTGTTTGAATCTGGGTGTTCGAAAGCACAAAGTATCTGCGGCTGAACGAAGGGAACGGGATGGAGAATACAGATGAAGACAGTTACAGAGATAAGGGGGTGCAGATTTGTGGAGACATTTGAAACAGAGGGTATTAATTGATAGATAGATAGATCACGCATAATCTCATTTTTAGTTGGTGGATGCATGGATGCATAAATGGATGGATGGATGGAGAGACAGACAGACAGACAGCCAAACAGAGACAGACAGACAGACAGACAGAGAGAGTGGCAGAAAAATAAAACAACAACCAGACAGACAGGAATAAAATCAGACCAACACTCCCACACGCAAAGACAGGGAGGACAAGAGTGTGGGGAAAATGGCAAACAGACAAACACGAACACAAAAGGTACAGCTAGACACAAACACACAGAGACATACAGATTATAACCGACAGGCAGACAAACAGACAGACAGAAGGACAGACAGAGACATAGACTCATTTCTAAGATTAAAGGCAACTAGGAAGCAACGTGTAGGCCAGCGGCAAGTGTGGATGGGAGACAGACAGACAGACAGACAGACAGAGAAAAGGCCAACACCTAGACTAAGCCCAGTCACAAAGCCAGCCTTCACAAACTGGCCAAGTTTTCTGTGACTGAGCGGGGAGATAATGGCCACAGGGCAGCAGGGCAGTCATGGGAAATAACTACATGATGAAGGATTGTCTCTCACCCAGTGTAGCCTGCAGATTAGCATACTCATACAATCACTTATACACACACAGTTACACACACATGTACACACATTTACACATACACACATACACACACACTCCGTCACACACACAGAGTTATATACACACAGACACACTCACAGACACAGACACACAAACACACACACGGACGCATACACACATGCAAGTAGACACATACATATTTCACACATGCACACATAAACATACACACACATACACCCATCCACATCATAACATATTTATACATGTGTACACATACACCTGTGTGTGCATGTGCGTGCGTGTGTGTGTGTGTGTGTATGTATGAGTGAGTGAGGCAGAGACCGACATGGACTTCATAATACAGCCTAAAAGGGATAAAGGGACAAAGAAGGAAGACAAAGACACACCAAAGAAAACACAGACACGTGTATAACACATAAAGATAGGGAAGTGGAAGTTGTTGAAGAGTTAGAACTGATCATTATAAGACAGATAGTCAGACAAGAAGCAAAGACAAACCGCGCACATGTGCACGTACACATGCCCGCACACATACACACACATAAAGGCAGATGCACACACGTTAAATCCTGTTCCGCTTTTCGAAAGAGAAGGCCATTGTGTGCCGGTGGGAACAGATGACAAAATTGACAAAACCGCATACACACGGGGACTTGATGTAAAAAAAAAAGCACATGAGTGCTTATTCCATTATTCTCGATATAAAAGAATAAATAAAAATAAATCAAATAAATAAATAATGCTACCTACGAACATCCCATCACGCAGGAAACAAAAGAAAACTTCTTTTCTATGTATGTACGGACAATGTAGAAGACAGACACAAGGCCAACAACACCTAGACTACCCATAGCCGCAAAGCCAGTCTTCACAAGCTGGCAAAAATAATGCACTAAATGCAAAAAAGCACATGAGTGCTTATTCCGTTATCCTCGAAATATAAGATTGAATATGTAATTGAATAAATAAATGAATAAATGAATAAATAAATAAATGAACACACACACACTGAGGAAAGGAAACAAGTACAGATCCATAGACAGATTCACAGAGGCAGATGAGGACATACTAAGCCCAGATGCTGCAGAAAAACACCATTTAGGAAACAAAAACGAAATCTGCTAATTTTTCAGGCGAGACAGACAGACAGACAGACAAAAAGCCAACACCTAGACTACCCACCGCCAGAAAACCAGTCTTCACAAAATGACCAAGTTTTCTGTGACTGAGCAGGGAGATAACCCCTCACAGGGGGCAGAAAGGCAGTTATGGGAAATAACCACATGATGAGTGATTGTTTCCCTGTGTAAGCCACAGATTGTCTTGCAGGTACCGCTGGTCTCTACGTTGCTTCTCTCTCAGAAAACAGGCTTTGAGACATCAGTGTGCCCAGGACAACTTTTTGTTTGTAGGATGCAGTTTATGTTTTATTTTCCTTTACATTACAACAATATTGTGCCTATCTAGTTCCATACACCCCCATCCATCTCTCCATCTCTTCATTCAGGAATCTATCAGTCCAATCAGCCAAACAGCCAGACACCGTTAGGGCTGTCTGACTGCTTATCTATATGTCTGACGAAAATGTATCAATTATGCAAATCGTGGGACTCTCTGTCTCTCTCTCTCTATCTCTCTGTCTCTCTGTCTCTCTGTTCTCTCTCTCTCTCTCTCTCTCTCTCTCTCTCTCTCTCTCTCTCTCTCTCTCCCTCCCCTCTCTCTCTCTCTCTCTCTCCGGCGGCTAACCTCCCCTGGAAGCGGAAAGAAAAATATTTATACTGTAAGTCAAAATAACCACCAAAAAAATACTAGTTCATCCATCACCGTACCTGTTGTCTGTCTGCCAACGAGATTAAAAGTTACAGCGGATGCTTTGCTCCAAGACCATCCCCTTACCTCCTGAAAAATGACCGAAGGAGGTGACAGCACCGTGGTTGTGTTATGACTGAAGACTGACCCAGCTACCAGCAGCAGCTTAACGTGTCGCTGCATGCAAGACACCCCTATTCAACTCAATAAGTCCTTCGGATGAGACTATAAACCGAGGCCCCGTGTGCGAACGCATGCAGAACATCTTGCGCACACGTTAAATCCTGTTCCGCTTTTCGAAAGAGTAGGCCATTGTGTGCCGGTGGGAACAGATGACAAAATTGACAAAACCGCATACACACGGGGACTGGTTGTAAAAAAAAAAGAAAACCACATGAGTGCTTATTCCATTATCCTCGGGGAAAAAAATCTGAGCACTTTGATTTGTTGCTTTACAAGATGGAGCGCTATATAAATTCCATACGTTATTATTATTATTATTATTATTATTATTATTATTATTATTATTATCAATTCAAATACTTTGCTATCTCAAAACTAGATAAATTCATCTCGGTTACCAGCAAAGGAATTAAATATCGAAGGATAAAAGAATAATTATATCAATCACATGTTTATGTCATTACGGAGCTTTCGGCACCATATGAAATGAGTACATCATGGCCTCTGTGCAAACAACTCGTAGTTATCTGGCATACTCCCCACCCATGTTTATGCAACATAAGTATGCAGCAGAGCTCCACGCACCGCCCCCACCCTCCCCACCCACCCAATATACAAGACTCGCGTGCAATATTGTGCAAGCGTGTGCGCATACACACGCGCGCGCGCGCGCACGGTATAAAAGAATAAAATAAAATAAATAAAAATACAAACGGAGAGTTTCAAGGAAAAGCTTCCGTGCCAGGTCAGCAGTACAGGAGCCAGGAAAAGGAACAAACGAAAGAAATAAGCATTTCAAAAGCAGGAAACACAACAGACAAGTACGACCACAGGAAAACATTCACAACATTCACTTTGTGCCTACACCTTCTACAAACCTCTATATTCTACACATTGGCACACTCCTTTCTGCAAACAAAACACGCAATAGCAGAAATAGGCATGAGAAAGTCTAATACCATTAATTTTACCAAGTCAGGTTGAAGTATCCTCAGGCTGCAAAGTTATTCAGCGAACTGACATGATTAATCTTGTGGACTTGTTTACAGCAGATTCTTCAGACTGTGATAATCTTGTGGTGAATGAATGAATGAATGAATGAATGATCTTTGATCAACAGGGATACAGGTTTGTATGCTAAGATTTTTCTTACAACCTGTCCTTGTACACATACATGTATCAAAACAATTATTAAAACATAAAAGCCAACACTTGATAGCAGCACACACACACACACCATATAAGATGGGATAGCCGGGTTGGTTAGAGTACTGCACACTGCGCTCATGTCTTGCTAACCCGGGTTCGAGTCTTGTTCAGGGGAATATTTTCCCCTGCTCCAGTGTCGACTCCACTCCCCTAAAATGAAACATCTTGCGCACACGTTAAAACCTATTCTGCTTTTTGGAACAGTAGGCCATTGTGTGTCAGTTAGAACGAATAACAAGATTTGCAAAACTACATACACACGAGGACAGGATGTAA
>CM054144.1:27521565-27531565 GCA_028751875.1 Rapana venosa
AAAAACAAGCAGATGGACTGCATACTCTAAAAGAATATACAAGAAATTAAGAGAAATTAAACATATGAGAAATCTCTCTCTCTCTCTCTCTCTCCTCTCTCTCTCTCTCTCTCTCTCCTCTCTCTCTCTCTCTCCCCTCTCTCCTCTCTCTCTCTCTCGCCTGTCTCTCTCTTTCTCTCTCTCTCTTTCTCTCTCTCTCTTACTTACTCTCTCTCTCTCTTTCTCTCTCCTCTCTTACTTACTTCTCTTCTTACTCTCTCTCTCTTACTCTCTCTCTCTTACTCTCTCTCTCTCTCTCTTTCTCTTTCCCTCTCTCTTACTCTCTCTCTCTCTTTACTCTCTCTCTCTCTCTCTCTCTCTCTCCTCTCTCTCTTCTCTCTCTCTCTTTTCTCTCTTTCTCTTTCTCTCTCTCTCTATCTGCATTCCCTTGCCAGAAAGGTTTCGTAGTGCCTGGTCTTCTCCTGTGATTACAGGCAGAACGACAGGCAGACAGACAAACAGAGAGGCACAGAGAGAGACAGGGACAGACAGACAGACAAACAGACAGACAGATAGACAGACAGATAGACAGACAGACAGAAATGCGGACAGCAACAGAAAATAGAAAAAGAAAAAGAAACATGGCGCCCGGTTTTTTAAAATGCTAAGATTGTCTCATTTTTTAAACGGGGGACATCTCCTTTTTTCCCCCTCAAGGAAGAGAAAGAGAGAGGGGGTTTTTTTTATAAATATTTGAAATATGTGAAGTTTGTTGTTTATCCCAAAAACCCCCTGACGAAAAATTTTACGTTTAAAAGCAAGTCAGGATAATGTTTTTCCACGCAAGTGACATTTACGAACTTGTGGAAGTTTTGTTTTTTTGTTTTTTTTTTTCCCAAATGGTTGCTTTCCTTCCCTTTCCTCAATTTGGTCCCTTCTTTTCCCCCCCCCCTCCCCCCCTCTCTCTTTCCTCCCCTCTCTCTCTCTCTCCCCTCTCTCTTCTCTCTTCTCTCCTGTAAAAGAAGAAGAAAAAGGGAAAGCCAAAGGGAAAGGGAAAGGGAGGGAAGGAAGGACGGAAGGAAGGAAAAAAAAGGAAGGAAAAAAAGACAAAAAAGGGAAAAAGAAATGACACCAAATCACACAAACACCTAGGGGTAAAAAGCCCCACTGAATCTGACTAAATGCCCGAATCAATACCAAGGGTCTGTACAGGGGAAACCGACAGCCCGGGACTAATCCACGGGATTCAGGACTTCTTTTGGGACTGTACAACACATTCCCCGCATCAAAAATTATACACGCCGTTAAACCAATTTAATCACAAGAAAAAAAAATCCAGACCTATAATGCTGGCAAAAATAATTTTTGGTCGGCAAAATACGCTGATTGGCTTTTGCATCAAAAACAGGGGGCTTCAATCTTTTTTTTGTTGTTGTCAACAGTTGGTATGGGTTCAATTTCCCTTTGACTGCAGAGCAAATCTTTTAAAGGAAGGTGTCCCAAAACCCCTATGTGGCAACGGGGCGAGGCATCAGAGCCCTCGTTTCTCCAGGGCCCCGCTATTGGGGTGGCCCCCATATCCTCTCCCTCGTCCCTTACCTTCCCTGCCCCTAAAAGTGGGCGGGTACCCTTTTACAGCTGGGTGAACTAGGGGACTGAACAACTAAAAGCTCAAAGGGAAACCCACCCATTTGTAACCACGATCATGCCGTTTTAACCTTAGCGGGGGAAAGCGGTGTTCTCCCCATGAGCTTTCCCCCTTCCCCAAATCTTTGGTGTGGGCAAAATCAGTGGGATTCTGAACAACCCACAAATTTATCTTTTTTTAAGAGATTGAAGCTCTGACCTTTTAAACGACAGGTCATTGCTTTAAAAAATTAAACCCAAAAGCTCAGTAAGAAAAGGGTTTTCAGGGTTCTCATTGTTAAATTACAACGCAAAAAGGTTCCAATCACAATGCTAAAAGAAATGTGCGGGGGAAGAGGGAGGGATGGAGGGGGAGAGAGAAGAGAGAGAGAGACAGACGACAGACAGACAGACAAACAGACAGACAGACAGGCAGGAATCGGGCAGGCAGACAGACGACAGACTGCAGAGGGAGAGGAGAGAGAGACTTTCGAAAATGAAGTGTTTGAATAAATTAGAAAAAACACAGCAAAATAAAAGGTTTATAGAAAAAAAGGTTTTACTGTTCTGTGTTGCTTAGACCATTGAAGTGGGGGATTACGCAATCCCCCTTCCCCCCCCCCCCCCCCCCCCACCACCATTTTAAAAGAACAAAAAAAAAATTACACACACACACACAATCCAATTCAGCCAAATCCACAACAACTGATAAAACCATTAACAACCAACCAAACAAAAAAAATCTTCAATACTGCAACAAACAAAAAACACATCAGACAACGACCAAATTAATAACCAACAAATAATCATCCAAAGACCCAAACCCCAACCAAAAACCAACCAACAAACAAAACAACAAAAACAAATCTACTAGCCAACCAAAAAAAACTTAAAAACAACAACAAAAACCCCACCCACACACACACCATCACTGGCTTCCTATCCAAGCAAAAAAAACGTTTAAAACAACGCATTAATTTATTTTTTGGTTTCTTTGGGGGGGAAAATATCCGCCCTCGCACAGTTGGGGTTCTTTTGTTGGTAGAAAAAACATCAACCAGCGTGACATCTTTGATCCACCTTTAAGCCAAACCCCCAGGTTTTTTTCGAGGATACGCAAGAAATCTTCAATGTTCGATCCCCAAGCTTTTCCGTTTCCTTTATTGTGGAAAGACCCATCTTAAAATCTCGGGATCCCTCTTTTGGGTTTTTCTTCTCTGGGGGGCTGGCTTTTAAAAATAATGATGCCCGTACAAAAAAGTACTTTTCCCGCCTGGCTTAACTCTTTCCGGGCCTGCCCCGCCTGTTTAAAAGGTGGCCACTTGGCTACAGAAGTATGTAGCGTACTTTTGTTAATTCGAGGAGAGGACAATTGTTTGTGTGTGGTTTCGCGTGGGGGGGGGGGGGGGGGGGGGGGGGGGGGGGGGGGGGGGGAGGGGGGGGGGGGGGGGGGGGGGGGGGGGGGAAAATAAAAAAAAAAAAATTTTAATTGTTTTTGCAGGCCATTTGGCCCATAGGAACAATAGTTAATCATATACTTTCATGTAAGGTGAACATCCTTACTTCTGATATCTAAACATTTAGTAAGAAATAATCCAACTTTAAACATCAAACTAGTGACTTGCAGAAAAAGATCAATTGTTTGGAAAATTATTGTAAGAAATGGGGACTTTCTGTAAATATGGACAAAACTAAAGTAGTCGTTTTTAAAAATGGTGGATTTATTAAGAAGTCTGAAAAAAGGTTAAATTTGAAAAGCAGAACAAAAAACTAGTTTTCTGGGTGGGGGAAATTTTGGCTCAAAAATTGAACTGGTCAAAATGTATCGAAAATCTTCTGGAAAAAGCATTGAAGGCTGTTGTGTTATCAAAAATTTTACTTTTTAGGAAAAAAAAAATTCCCGCACACAGCTTTCGTATTTCTGATACAAAAGTGAAAAACAATCCTCCCTATGGTTTTTGAAATTTGGGGGTTTTTAGCAGTTCAGATATTTAAAAAATACATAAAAATTTGCAAAATGGTCTTGGGGGTTGAAGATGTTAAAAATAATATTTCCTTTGGCGATTTTGGTAGATATCCCATTTTTGTTTTACCTTTTCCGAGTAATCAAAATTGGCTAAAAAATTTGGAATGCCTGATCATAGATAACCCCGACAATGCTACAATATGTTGGTAGACAGGATGAACAGGGGGAATAAATTGGGTAACACATGTTAGAAAGACTTTATGCACCCCCGGATTTGGTTAGTTTTTGGACAATGCAGAATTTTGGTAATTTTTTCATCCTTTATGAAAGAATTCCAAAAACGAATAAAAAAATTTTACCAACAAAAAAGGGATGATCTCTATCAGCATACCCGACTACTAGATTATTTACCCGTTATTTGTAGAGCAAATTATGTATGTGAAGTAGAACTTTTTGAATACCCTGAGCTTAGTTTACTGAGGCAAAAAGATTACCTTTAAATTTAATTTCACGGGATGGCAAACCGATACTGATCCATTTTTGCCTCATGTGATGGCCAACAAATTGAAGAATTTTTCCTTTTTACTTTGTGTGTGTGTTGGTTGTGTGTGTGTTTTGTGTGTGGGGTGTGTTGGTGTGTGTGGTGGGGGTTTTGTGTGTGTGGGTGTGTGGGGTGTGTGTGTGGGAGGGGGGGGTGGATTGTGTGTTGGGGGGGGGGGGGGGGGGGGGTTTGTGTGTGTGTGGGTCTGTTTGCGCGCGCGCGCGCGCGCGCGCGTGTGTGTGTGGTGTGTGTGTGTGTGGGGGGTGTGTGGTGTGTGTGTGTGTGTGTGTGTGTGTGTGTGTGGTTTGTGGGTGTGTGTGTGTGTGTTGTGCGCGCGCGGGCCCTGTGAGCGTGCGAAGTAGGTGGGGGTGGGTGGGGGGTGGTTTTGTGTGTGTTTGTATGTGTTTTGGTTTGTTTGTGGTGTGTGGGAGTGTTGTTGTTTGTGTGTGTGTGTGTTGTGTGTGTTTGTGTATGTGTCGTGTGTGGCGTTGTGTGTGTGTTTTTGTGTGAGTTGTGTGTATAAATTTTGCGTGGTGTGCTGTGTGTGGTTTGTGTATGTGTGCGTGTGTGTGCGTCTGTATGTGTGTTTGTGTGTGGGTGTGTGGTGTTTTTGGGTTTTGTGTGTTGTGTGTGTGTGTTTTGTGTATGGTGCGTTGTTGCGTCCTGTTGTTTTTTTGTGTGTCAAGCAAATTTCAAAGTCAAACTTTTTTTTCAGATGTACATTGATAAGCATGCATTTTCTTTTTTCCATCAAGCATCTATCTAAAGAAAGAAAAAAAAAAACGGAAAAAAAGGATAAGTATTGCGACTAGAATAAAAAAAACCCCCTAATCTTGGTAAACTATACAAAATCAAACAAAAAAACCAATAACATATGCATATGTGGAATTAAAATAAAACAAAAAACCCAGAAAATATGAGACCTTACAATTCAAATAATTCAAAAATCTGGAAAAAAAAAATTACCCGTTAACACAAAAAAACAAGCAACAATAAAAAAAACCAAACCAAAACAAACAAAAAAGGGACAAAACAGAAAAAAAAATATTTTAAAAACCACACCAACTGTTTCCCCTCCCCCCCCCCCCTCCCCACCCACACATGTACACACAAACCTTCAACCATACAAACAACTGAATAAAACAACAACAAAAGGATAAATCAACAAGGACATTCACAACAAGGAAATAAACAACAAACAAACACAAATTTACATACACAACAACAACAGCGACAATAACTAACATAGGACAAGAATAACAGCCAAGACAATGAAGAACAAAAATAGAACTAACAAAAGACGAGAAAAAGAGTCCAAAATATCCCCTCCCCCTCCCCAAGAAAACCACCCTAAACCCAAAACAAACAAAAGGCAAAATAAACCAGAATCCCACCCCCCCCACGACCAACAAAACAACAAAAAAACCAAAATTTATGGATATAAACAGAAAACTGATGTATATTTAAACACTTACATACACATACACATACACACCCTCACCCATATCCCCTTTACCACATAATATACTCATATATAAGAAAAACAAGAATAACCAACAGCTATTGGATTCAGAGCAAAGAAAGTATAACAAAGACATCCATTTCCTCCCTTTCCCGGGTCATATACACACATGTATATGTGCTTTTTGGTTTGAGGCAGAGCAACGTTAATCCTTCGATAAAAGAATAAATTCAGGCAATGTAAATCCCCCAGCAGTACAAACGTCAGCAATAACAATTTAGCTATCTAGTACAATGAACCAGAAAAACTAACAGTGACAAAATTTAAATAGATCAGCATATTTATGTGTAATACAAAAGAACATAAAAAGGCCAAAAACAGCAAGAAAGTAAAAAAAAACCCAAAAACCGAGCCAATTACACAACACACACGCACTCACACATTGTACACCCACACTTGTACCCCACACACCACACACACAACACAAAACACACCACACAACACACACACACACAACACACACTCAAAACACACACACACACTTCAGATAAAAGCGTGGGGGGTTGTTATCATATCAACCCATATAAAGATCAATGTTTACAATGTACTCTATATGAATATGAAAACTTGGGTCATATCTGATTTTAATGACAAGAATAACGTCAGTGACATTTAAAATCCCCTCTCTTAAGTTACAAGTCGTGTTCTGTACTTTTATTCATGAAATATCTTTTTAGATGTGTTTTATACTGATTTTTGTTTTAATACATTTCAAATTTGTGGGAAGTTTTTCCATGGGTTCACTGCCTGAATACAAGAGGCTCGATTTATATAGGTTATTTCTGGGTCTTGGAAATGTTAGCAAATGGTTGTGTCTATGTCGGTTAACTTTAAAAGCTTTGGTAATCTTGGGAGGTGCATTTGATTAACAACTTTTTGCATAAACCAGCTTTATTGAATGAAAGTCGGTTTCAAAAATGTCAGGACATTTATTTGCTTAAAAATCCTCAATTGTCAGGGTGCTTCTTTTTAACAATACAAGTTTTACTGCTCTTTTATATAAGCGATGAATGAATTTCAAGTTCGTTCCACTGCAGGTATCCCAAATAGTTGCGCATAGTCAATGATTGGTAGAATGTGACCGCAAAAAAAAATAGTTTTTCGGGGAATGATTATTTAGAAAGTGTTTTATTTTGGATAATTAAAGTAGCCTGTGAGTAGGCGTTTACTTAGTGACATTATGTGATCAGTCCAAGTCATATTTTGTCAATGGTAACACCTTAATTTTTATGTGAGTAAAACTTCTTCAACTATTCCGTTATCCAACAACAGAGGTTGAAACCTATCATTCATTTTTCCCTTTTCTGTCTTGTACTTACTTTTTGTTTTTTGTGCTTTTAAGGACATGTGGTTTAATTGAGTCCAAATATCAATCTGTCAATACTGTATTGAAGTTTGCTAGTTTAATCTGCTGGAGTCTGAATCACTACAAAAGGGGTTTGGTATCGTCAGTAAACATTTCACAGTTACTTTTAAATAAAACAGGGTAAATCATTTACTAGACTGAAAACAAGAGTGGTCCCAATACTGAGCCTTGTGGTACCCATGTCTAATGGGTAGGTAGTTCTGATGCTTGGTTTTTTACAGATACAAGCTGCTGCCTTTTTGGACAGAAAATTTTCTAGTAGTTGGATAACTTCAGGTGGCAGTTTGTACAATTTTAATTTACGCAATAACAAAGAGTGGTTGATCACATCAAATGCTTTTTCAAAGTCAACAAAAAGGAGGCCAGTAAATTATTGTCATTTATATTGTGTAGGAGACTGTCAGTGAGCTGAATTAAGCAGTTTTTGTGACAGGAATAATTTTACGAAACCCTGTTGATCCTCGTGCAATAGATTGTTTTTTATAAAGTAAGAATTTAGGGATGTTTGTATGTGTTTTTCAAGGGTTTAGATAGTACAGAGAGAATTGGGAAATTGGCCTGTAATTTGAAGGTGAAGAGCAGTCACCTGATTTATGGACGGGTATAGCTGTACACGGCTTCCAGCAGGATTATCAGCTTTCCGGGTGTCGGCCAAGCCCCAAGACATCACCTCATAAAAATCTATGCACATCATCTGACCATACAGATGAAGAAGTGAAGAATTTTATGAAGATCTTGAAGTGACCATTAAGAAAATCCCCAAGAAGGACATCATTCATCATCCAAGGGGATTTTAACGCCAAGTAGGTCTGACTCTTACAACCAAGGGGCCCGGGAACGTTGGTCAGTTTGGAACGGGGGAGACCAACGACAGGGGACTACGTCTGCTGGAGTTTGCCTGCACCCACAGACTTACCATTGCCAATCCCCTCTTTTCCCACAAGCAGTCAAGGAGGAAAAACCTGCATGCGCCAAACGGCAAGATCCATAACCCAAATAGATTTTATCTTAAAAACACCACGGCGCTTAAAATCCAGATAACAGAGCCAGAACAAAGAACCTACCCTGGAGTGACATAGGCAGCGACCACGACCTTGTGCTGCTGGTATTCAAATTGAAGCTGAAGAAAAACAAACAGCCTGAAAAACCCACGTATCAAATTTGACGTGGACAAACTGAAAGATCCAGATGTCGAGGAGATCTTCCAAGCTAAGCTTGGCCGGACGTTTTGCGGCATTAACCCTCGGACAATGACATCAATGCCTCACCAACAACTTCAATAGGCAGTCCGAGAAACAGCAGAGGAGGTACTCGGTCGTCAGAGGAATAAACACCAGCCATGGACTCCCATGACATCTTGGACCTCTGCGATACAAGAGAGCACTGAAAACCAACCAGGTCTTCCAACCCTTTAAAAAATACCGGGAGGCCAACAATCTCGTGAAGAAGTCAAGTTAAAGGCCAGAGAGAAGTGGATCAGTGATCAATGTGATGAGATCGAAAAAAAAAAATGAAAGTGGGCAACAGTAAAAAGGCATACGACACCCTGAAGAAACTCACAAAACCACTTCAAACCAAATCATCAGTCATTGAAGACAGCTCCCGGGAAACCTCCTCACAGAAGCTCAGCTGCATTGAAACAGGTGGTCTGAATATGTCAAGAAAATGTACAACTACCCAATACAACCTGACAAGAGATAATAGAAGAGAAAGCGCAACATCAAGAGCACCCTCGCCATTACCTATACTGAGGGAAGAAGTGGAAGAAGCCATCCGCAGCTTACCAGTAGGAAAGTCCCCAGAGCAGACAATATACCAGCAGAGCTGCTCAAGCATGGTGGCGAAACAGTCATCACATATGTTACATCTATCTGTCAGAAGATTTGGGAGACAAAACAGTGGCCAACAGAATGGACACAATCACTCATCATACCCTGCCAAGAAGGGAATTTTTCGCCAATGCCAAAACTATAGAACAATCAGCCTCATCAGCCACGCCAGCAAGATCATGCTCAAAGTTATTTGAATCGACTCAAGAAGGAGGCAGAAGAACACCTTGCAGAGGAACAAGCTGGGTTCAGGGCAGGCAGGAGCACAAACGAACAGATTTTTAACTGCCACATCATGTGGAAAAACATCTTCAACATCAGAGAGACCTGTTCCACAAACTTCATCGACTTCAAGAAGGCTTTTGACAGAGTATGGCACGAAGGCCTGTGGCAGGTCCTCAGATGTTTGGCATTGAAGAAGGACTAGTGCAAACCATTCAAGCACTATACAACACTGCAAGCAGTGCAGTCCTTCTGAACAATCAGGTCGGAGACTACTTCAAAACCACAGTTGGGGTCCGACAAGGATGCCTGTTATCTCCAGTCCTGTTCAATCTGTTCTTGGAAAACATCATGAGAGAGACCCTCCATGACTTCCACCCTACCTCATGGGCGGAAGTAACACAGAGCTGCAAGATCTTACGACCAGACTTGAGAACAGAGCTGGAGCATATGGGATGGAGGTGAGCTCGGAGAAAAGTAAAGTACTTGTGAACAGCACGAGCAATGCCACCGCTAAAATTTACATGAACGGCCAACAACTGGAGGAGGTAGACGCTTTTTTAAAAACCTCGGCGCTTTCACTCACAAAGGACGGGCGATCGACGACAGAAATCAAAGTCAGAATAGCCATGGCAACATCTTCCATGACAAAACTCACCAAACCCTATGGAAAAAGTAAAGAGATCATTTCCCAATCAAACTAAAGCTCTAAAAGCCCTAATTCAGTCGATCCCGCTGACGGAAGTGAAACCTGGACATTGACTGCTGAAACAGCAAGCGAATCCAGTCATTCGAAACAAAATGCCATAGAAAATATTGTCCCTATCCTGGAGAAGAACGAAAGCCAATGAATTTGTCAAGAGTCAAATAACACGGCTGGCAGGTCCACAGGAACCCCTTCTCACCTCGTCAAGAAGAAAAGCTGACATGGTTCGGCCCCGTCACCCCC
>CM054144.1:27539065-27571565 GCA_028751875.1 Rapana venosa
CTAGATAACAGAATGTCGATATTTGACACATTCTCGGGTGATTTACTATACTGGCAACGGTAACATTCTGAACTTTTCTAGATGAAGGTAATATTTCTCCATTTTGATCATATGGAAAGAAAAAAAAGAAGGAAATACATCGTCCAGTTTCTCTGTAAGTTTGATGTAAAAAAAATCATTTCAGTTTCAATTTATTTTATAAATCATGTAGTCACGATTTTCGTCACACGTGTTTTCAGGCTTTCAAAACGTGACACAGCTGATCAGCAGAGATTACGTTTTGTGACAATATTTAACCAGAATTTTCAAAACATCTTGCGCTTACGTAAAAACCCGTTCTGCCTTTCTGAAGAGTAGGCTGTTGTGTGCGGGTTGAGAAAGGATGACAATTTTTTTTTAAATTTAGAAACGTATGCACACTGTTGTCGTGCTTAGACTTCATACCCCGAAATCGGAATGTGGCTACCTTCATGGTGGGTCAAAACTGTTGCATACGCAGAGTCTTACCACTGGTGAACCTCGGAGCTCTAGCCGAGAGGCAAAAAAAGAAAGATTTTTTTAAAGTCAAAAAAAAAAAAAAGCCCAAGAGATCATTATAACCACAGTCGTGATGATGTTAGCAAGTAATGATGACCACAAGACTGATCATCACTACGAGGGATGATAGTCAAAAGAAAAAACAACGAAGATTTAGCAAAGTCAGTAACAAGAATGATATACTTTCTGCAGGATATGTAGCTAAAAAATATGTGAAGTCTACAGTTTTGCCAGCTTGTATGACATTGTAGTTCCGTCTGTCTCGGTCTGGGTGTCTGTTTGTGTCTGTGTCTGTGTGTCTGTGTGTGTGTGTGTGTTGTCTGTGTGTGTGTGTGTGTGTGTTCCTGTGTGTGTGTGTGTGTGTGTGTGTGTGTGTGTGTGTGTGTGTGTGTGTGTGTGTGTGTGTGTGTGTGTGTGTGTATGTGTCTGTGTTTCTGTGTGCCTAGCCTGTCTGTCCGTCTGTCTGCCTGGCTAGGTAGCTAAGTAGCTGTGTAGCTGTCTCTATCTATTTATTTATTCATTCATCTGTCTATTTCTCCACTCTCATTTTATATTTTTGATCGTGAAAATAATAGTGTTCGTAATAGCCATAGTGAAAGAATACCAATGATGATGATGATGATGATGATGATGATGATGATGATGATGATGATGATGATGATTGATGATGATGATGATGATATTATTATTATTATTATCATTATTATTATTATTATCATTATTATTATTATTATCATCATCATTATTATTATTATTATTATTATTAAAAAGAGACAGTGCTGACAATTGCGAGAAGAAAAATATATAAACCCTGGAAAACTCACAGTCAAAACGCTCATACTTTTATCTTAAGCATCCCACATTCCCTATAAAACAGACTGGGTGGAGGAGGGGAGAATGCTGAAAAGTAGGTGAGACAACGCTTAGAAATCAACAGGATAGCAAGGACGGAGTACGAGTACCGTTGTCTTTACAAGTCCTGTCCCAGTGGGAGGTCCATCATGTCACATCTCCAAAACACTCTCAACACAATGACCCCTGCTCGCCCTCCTTTCTCTCTCAGTGCTGGTAGACTGTGAGGAGGGAATGGCTTAACCCCAAGAGTACAGCCACAGTTGAAGCCCAAAGGCAAAGGGTTCTGTACAGAGGAATAACATCAGACTCGTAACACACAGGACTATGGAGTGGTTAGGGCGTCCAAAGCCTTCGCTGACGGGTAACTGAAGGGCAAGAGTTTGAGTCTCCTTTAACGTATCTGTTCAATGGAGATATCTCCCCCCCCCCTCCCCCCTCCAGAATTAAGATCGACTGGCTAGCTGTCTGGCTGAGGCTGTCTGGTGCTGGTAGAAGTGGCTGGCTCCATGTCGTCGGTAAACGATCTCCCTCTCTCTCTCTCTCTCTCTCTCTCTCTCTCTCTCTCTCTCTCTCTCTCTCTCTCTCTCTCTCTCTCTCTCTCTCTCTCTCTCTCTCTCTCTCTCTCTCTCTCTCTCTCTCTCTCTCTCTCTCTCTCTCTCTCTCTCTCTCTCTCTCTCTCTCTCTCTCTCTCTCTCTCTCTCTCTCTCTCTCTCTCTCTCTCTCTCTCTCTCTCTCTCTCTCTCTCTCTCTCTCTCTCTCTCTCTCTTCGCTCTTTCTCTCTCTCTCGTTCGTTGTTTGAACAAGTTTAAACCTTCAACTTGAAACTCAAGTTACTGATAGAGAAAAATCGTTGGTTAATGACTTTTTAACATTGATTTTTAGGATGCCGACTGAAATGCGATGCACGTGTATCTGATCATCGTGTGATGATGATGATGATGATGATGATGATGATGATGATGATGATGATGATGATGATGATGATGATGATGGTGGTGGTGGTGGCGGCGGCGGCGGCGGCGGCGGCGGCGGCGGCGGCGGTGGCGGTGGTGGTGGTGGTGGTGGTGGTGGTGGGGGTGGGGGTGGTGGGGGGGGTGGTGGTGGTGGTGGTGGTGGTGGTGATGGAGGTGGTGGTGGTGGTAGTGGTGGTGGTGGTGGATTTCGTAGTGGTGGTAAATTTCGTGGTGGTGGTGGTGGTGGTGGTGGTGGTGGTGGTGGTGGTGGTGGTGGTGGTGGTGGTGGTGGTGGTGGTGACGATGATGATAATGATGATGATGATGATGATGATGATGATGATGATGATGATGATGATGATGGGTGATGGTGGTGGTGGTGGTGGTGGTGGTGGTGGATTTAGTGGTGGTGGTAGTGATGATGATGGTGGGGGTGGTGACGATGGTGGTGGTGGTGGTGGTGGTGACAATAGTGGTGGTGGTGGTGGATTTGGTGGTGGTGGTGGTGGTGTGGTGGTGGTGGTGGTGGTGGATTTGGTGGTGGTTTGGTGGTGGTGGTGGTGGTGGTGGTGGTGGTGGTGGTGTGTGATGATGATGATAATGACGATGATGATGATGATGATGATGATGATGATGACGACGACGACGACGACGATGATGATGAGGAGGAGGAGGAGGAGGATGTGAATATTCTATTCACGTTTGGTACTAGCTACATCATTAGTACATTGCCAAAGCTACAAAGATAAGGACACAGACTGTCAAACAGTGACAGAGAAACAGACAGCTGACAAACCCGCTGATATATCAACATCCCTTGAAAGGCAGAACACGCACGCACACACACACACACACACACACACACACACACACACACACACACACACACACACACACACACACACACACACACTGCGCTTGTTGTATGTGTAAATGGAGTGAGAGAGAGAGAGTAGAATTGAAAAAAATGAATAAATGAACGCATACATTTCCCTGTTGGGAAAAAAAATCTAAGCAAAATGCAAAAAGCTTTTTTTTAAATGCAGCATCATGAAAATAATATATCAGGTAAAATTGAGGAAACGGACATTAATATGTAATGAAAAAACACGAAAAAAAAGCGAGTGCATTAAGACATTTCATTTGCTTATACCCCAGAAAGAAGAAAACAGATGACAGAAATGAGAAAATATTAAGAAAACAAAGGAGGATGGTGGGAACAGGGAGGAAAAGTAAACAAGAAAAGGAGAGAGACAGAGAGAGAGACCGACAGACAGACAGAGACAGAGATACAGAGACAGAGACAGGCAGACAGACGGACAGAGACAGAGATACAGAGATAGACAGAAGGACAGAGACAGAGACAGACAGACAAAAAAGACAGTCAGGCAAACAGACAGGCAGACAGATAGACAGACAGACGGACAATCAAGCAAACACAGACAGATAAACAGACAGATAGATACACAGGCATGCAAGGAGTAGTCGACCAGCCATACAGCCAGCCTGCCATACAGTCAGCCAGCCTACCAACCACACACACACACACACACACACACACACAATCAGAAACGGGAAGTAACAAAGACAGAGGGGGGAGGCGTAGGGACAAATATATACCCCGAGAGTTCTGCATAGATCTATCTAACTTGGAAACCCAGCTAGAGACTTTCTCTGTAAGTCTGATCCTGTATCAAAAGAAATTCTTACTGTCGGTTAGCCATACACTATAGCAGCCCACCTCCTGAATGGGACAGCCTCACGCAGGCAGTGTTTTATCCCAGTTCATGCTTTGCCTTCTGTTGTTTCTTCCCCTTTCTCTGACAGCTTGGGGAGAAAGGACTGCTGTTGAACACGGTACTGAACGGCAAAGAAAACCACCAACCTTACCTCAGTGTGAACTGAAAATACCCCTGCCTGCCTCTCCAGTCCAAGTTATCTCAAAACTGACTTACGGTTTTCCTGTTTGTTTCTGTTGGGTGATTTTTTTTCTTCTGAGACTTAGTTGTTTTTTGTTGGGGTTTTTTGTTCTTTCGGTTTGTTTCGGGGTGAGGGTGGTTTTTAGAACTTATGCAAGACGTAATTATGCACTGTCTTATGTTGTAATGTATGTCCCCACCACCCACCCCCCGCCGCAAAGTCTGTGACTATTTGCCATAAATTGAGCTGATGGTCGACGTTGCTCTTTGCGTAAAAGCAAAAAAAGATAACTTGTAAGGCACAGTAGACTGTCTGGGGAATTTCATGGAAAAAGAGCACATGAGTGCTTATTGCATTATCGTCAAAATAAAGGAATAGAAAAATATATACGGAAAAGATAAGAGATTTTTCACTTTAGACCATAATTATCAAACTCTTCATTTTGATATCAGGAAAAATAGATGTCTTGATGCCTTTTTTGTTTGTTTGTGTTTTGTTTGTTTGTTTCGGTTTGTTTTTGTTGTTTTGTTGGGGAGGGGGGTCAAAATTCCATTAAAAGAGCTACAGCCTAAATTGTCTATGGAATTTCTGCCACATAAATGTGACGAATTTGTGTCTAAGAGGCCAGTATAGGGTACCTATTCATGCAGTATCTAGAAATCATGATGGACTGAAAAGTTGTTTCCAGTGTTAGGTATAATTCGAAACATCTTGAAGACTGCTTGTGAAAAAAAATCACTACTTGTCCAGATTTTCTTAGACTCTCTATGTTGTAACTGAAACACATCACAAATAAAACAAAAGTCTAAATGACATAGTGTTCTTTTCCATGCACCGTCTTTACTTTGGTTTTATTTCAAGATGTCTCAGCCTTCTCTAGCGTTCCCTGGCCATGCTAACTTTGCAGTCTGATCTATCTGGATGGCGTAGTCAGCAGTCTGCCGCAGTGACGCCAGTCCCCATAATCTTTCAGTATTTCACAATAGTGTGCTTAAAAAGATGAATCCTCTCTCTGTTTGTGTCTATGTCTATCTGTCTGTATCTCTCTCTCTCTCTCTCTCTCTCTCTCTCTCTCTCTCTCTCTCTCTCTCTCTCTCTCTCTCTCTCTCTCTCTCCCTTTTACCAAAGAGAAACGAAGATAAAAGCAAAGAGAGCAGATAGAAAGAAAGAGACAAGGAGAATAAAGAGAGATACAGAGGGAAAGAAGAGATAAAGAGAGGACAAACTTGCAGACAGACAATATCTCTGGACAGATTGAAAGACTTATAAACCAACCGATAGAAAGAGACTGAGATCAACAGATGCACCAACAGCAAAAGTGACGGATATGTAGAAAGGAGGTGGTGAAGGAATGAACTCATAATAAAGCCATGAGGGACAGTGATAACGCCAGCAATATGTTGCTATGACACTGAACATTTTGCACTTCACCAGGCAACATACACGCGCGCGCGTACATACATACACACACGCGCGCGCGCGTACACACACGTACGTACACACACGCAATCACACACACACATTACCATCATCGAAATAAAAGAATAATGGGGGAAAAAAATGATCAAACACGCACGTGCGCACACACACACACCACACACACACACACACACCACACACACACACACACACACACACACAACACACAACACACACACACACACGCACACTTGCATACTCATCCTCGAAATGAAAGAAGAATAATAATAACAAAAATCACACACAATCTGTCTGTCAGTCTGTCTGTCAATTTGTGTTTGTCATGTCCATTTGTTTGTTTGTTTTTCTTACTCATTTTCAATAATGTCGTACACATGCTTTAACAAACAGACATCAGATCTCCTCACCCGACTCATCTTCTCTGAACATGATCAGCACCCAATTTTCCTTTTCAGAAAGAACCAGTTGCTGAACTCTGTGACCTTTTCCTAGGAGGGAACATATTTATTATTCGGCCATCCTAAACCCCTGCCATCCAATTCGTGTGGACTTTGGGGCAGGGAGGAAGAGGAACCCTGTGTCTGGCACAGCCTACATACATACCGGCCTGTGGTTTTCTGTAATGTCTGGGCACAGGCTGAGGGCGGTGAAGAGAAACGGGAGTAGAAGGTGACAGTGCTTCTGCGAATTATGGCCCATATGATCTGTCCAGGACGGATGATTTCGGAAGGAAAGGAGAGACAGAGAGAGAGAAAGAAAGAAAAAGAGAGGAGGGTGCTGTCTTTGTGGGGTGGTGTTTTTTTGTTATCTCTTACTTCCCTGTGAACAGTCACTGGGTGCAACACACTGAACGGCTCTTTAGTCGAGTTCTTCCTGGAGTATTGATTTTGTGTTTCTTTTTGGTTAAATGTATGCAAAAGTCCTGGATCTCTGTACACAGATAGATAGATAGATAGATAGATAGATAGATACATAGATAGATAGATAGATAGATAGATAGATAGATAGATAGATAGATAGATAGATAGATAGATAGATAGATAGATAGATAGATAGATAGATAGATAGATAGATAGATAGATAGATGTTTGCTAGTTCACAGGGCTTTGGTTTGTTTTTAGGGGCTTTTTTCTTTAACGTGCATGTTTGATTGTGTTGCATGCGTATTATACTCAAAGAGAATTAAGGGGCACGCGCGCGCGCACACAGACACACACACACACACACACACACACACGTTAAGTCCTGTTCCGCTTTTCGTAAGAATAGGCCATTGTGTGCCGGTAGGAACAGATGACAAAATTTACAAAAACTGCATATACACGGGGACTGGATTTTAAAAAGCACATAAGTACTTATTCCATTATACTCGATATAAAAGAATAAAATAAAATAAAATAAATAAACACACACCCACAAAAGAGAGAGAGAGAGAGAGAAAGTGTGTATGTGTGTGTCATTGTGTGCGTGTGTGTGTTTGTGCGTGCGTGCGTGCGTGTGTGTGTGTGTGTGTGTGTGTGTGTGTGTGTGTGTGTGTGTGTGTGTGTGTGTGTGTGTGTGTGTGTGTGTGTGTGTGTGTGTGTGTGTGTGTTTAGGAAAGGTGAGAACGAGCAACTGCGACAAAGAGAGAGAAGGAAAGGGTGGCACTGTGTCCAGGTTCCTAGCCACCGTCGTTTCGCTCCTGCCCTCCTACTGACATTGTTTCTCCAAATGTCAAAAGCGAAATGTACCATCTGACAGTGGAGAAATAGATGTTTTAACTTGTGTTTTGCAGGATAACAAGCCAACATACAGAAAGGGGAGATTGGGGAGGGAGAGAGACCCATGGGGATAGAAGTAGGGGGATGAGGATAGGGATGGGAGACGGGGGGTGGGGGGGGAGGGGAGGAAGACTTAAAATCACTGAAGTTACAGAGCACGTGGCATAGATTAAATGCAGCAGAAGATGCACATTCTTCAAAAGAGAGTAATGTTTCAACGACCAAATCAATGGTGGCAAGAAAATGGTAGGTGATTTTTCAAGAGAGAAAAAATTTCCTGACCAGTTAGCATTTATTCTAACCTTCTTTCTTTCTCTATATTTTTGTTTGTTTTCTTCCTTGGGGTTTTTTGTCTGTCTTTGTGTCTGTCTGTATTGGTGTCTGTCTGGTTGATTGTTTGTCTGCCTGCCTCTGTGTTTATATCTGTATCTCTGTTTCTGTCACTTCTCTCTCTCACACACACTCTCTCACTCTCTCTTACTCTCTCACTCTCTTTCTCACTCTCTGTCTCTGTCTCTCTCTGTCTCTCTCTCACACACACATACACACACATTCAGCTAGCAAAAGACAGTTCTTTCCTGGTAAGGAAATGTAGATCAACTAAAATGCAGAACTGGATAGATAAAAGAAGAAAAGAACGAGCAGAGGGACTGACATGGTGTGATCAATGGCTGATCGATGCGGCATTATTTGAAGCCTTAAGAAGTTTGGCCATGTTGGGTTTTTTAAAATCGTTATCTTTCTATCATACTATTCCCGGGGTATAATCAGTTATACAAACTTTCTGACATGTTTTGCCGTAAGTTTGATTTTATTTTCAATATTTCATTTCACAGCAGAACAGTCACTGCATGTTGATTTGTCTTTTAAAAAAATGTTTGTACCTTTTTTTTAAAAAGAAAAATAAGCTTCTTGTCCTATAGCTATTCCCTTTTTTAAAAATCATTTTGAGATTGAATGTTACGGTGGAAGAGGCACTTTACGAAGACTAGCCTGACAACAGCTTGTTTTTAATATGTTCTCTAAGCCTGTCTATAGTTTTGGTTGGTTGATAGTGCAAGCTACTCTGAGGCTCACTTAGTTGTTTTCAGACTATGTAATAATTATTACTGGAAGTTGTGCGCTTCGATGGGTTGCACAATGCATACCGTGTCTTTCTGTTTGTTGTATGGGTTATTTTCTCGTGCTAGTTTGATGTTCACTTTTCCGGGGGAGGGGGGGGGGCGGATGGGGGAGGGGGTCGATCGATGCTTTTTCATTGGACGGTCTAATAATCGTCAAACACTCTGTACCTAATCAATTGAGAATGTAGACCTATTTTACTTACACTAGTTCGTCAAAACACACATACGTACACACACACACAACACACACACACACACACACACACACACACACACACACACACACACACACACACACACACACACCGAACAGAACATCTTGAGCACACGTTAAAACGCGATCCGCTTTTCGTAAGAGTAGGTCATTGAGGGGACGGGATAGCTCAGAGGGGACGGGATAGCTCAGTGGTCGGAGCACTCGCTTTCCCCCAGCCAAGTTAAGCAGCGTCGAGCGTGGTTACCAGTTGGATGGGTGACCGTTTGCGCGCCTTGGCTTCAGTACAGTTCCCCAGTTCACCCAGCTGTAAATGGGTACCTGCCCTCTTTAGGGTCAGGGAAGGTAAAGCAGCGAGGGAGAGGAGATGGGCGCCGCCCTCAATATGCTGGCCCTAGAGAAGCTGAGGTCTCTGACGCCTCGCTCCCCTACGACCTTATAGGTTATGGGACTCCTTTACCTTATCCTTTTTTTACCTAGGTCATTGAGTACCGGTTGGAACAGATGGCAAAATTTGCAAAACTGCATACACACGGGGACTGGATGTAAAATAACACATGAGTGCTTATTCCATTATCCTCGAAATAAGACATAAAATAAACATAAAATAAACACACACACATACACCTTCGCTTCCCTGCCCTAAGACCAAAAAAGTCCTTTTCATGGAAACAACATACAAAAAGACAACATTTGAGCGAAAAACAACAACAAAAATACCATCAAGTGAAGGGATACTTCACCTGCAGACGAGAGAGCGAGAGAGAAACAAAAATAAGGTCATCTCATTATACGGCCTGTAATGGGTCGTTGAATCGCGAAGAGCCAAGTGATAGTGTCTCTTTTTTTTCCTCAGATAACAAAGACATAATCTGTATAATGAGGTTCAAGTATGGATTAAACCCGTTCTCACCCTGAGTCCTCTCTACACAGAGAAGAAAGATGAAACAAAGACAGAGGGAGAGGAGAGACAGGCGGGAAAGTGGACTGGGGAGATAGGGGAGAGGGTATTGAAAGGAAGGACAACTGAAGAGAACATGAGAAAATAAGCGGGAAGGCATGGGAAGGGGAAAGAATGAGACGAAGGCATGTGCGCATGCACATGTTCGCGCGTGCAAGCGCGCGCGCACACACACACACAATCACACACACACGCACACGCACGCACGCACGAACGCACACGCACGCACGCACACACATCATAACACATAACACAACACAACCCTAAGTCGCATTAGCATTTCTTATGTATTTATTTGTTGTTATCATTGCTTAGCCTTTTTCTGTATACTGCCTAGGATATTTAGCAACAGATACCAATTTCACAGCACACAACCATCAACATCAATGTCCCCTCCCCTCCCCTTCCCATCGTCTAATATCACTTTGAGTGAACAGACGTAAAATCGAAGCAACAACAACAACACAACACATAACACAAATACACACACACACACACACACACACACACACACACACAACACCACTTACGCACGCATGCAAGCATACACACCCAACATAACACATATACACACACAACACACACACACACACACACAACACATCACAACACAATAAACACACACATGCACGCACGCATGCGCGCACGCACGCAACACAACACAACACACACACACACACACACACACACACACACACACACACACACACACACCACACACACACCTGACACACGCACGTACACCCACACACACACATGCATGCTGTCGTTGTCATAGTTGCTGTCGTGCTTTTCATCATCATCGTTATTGTTGTTGTTGTTGTTGTTGTTGTTGTTGTTGTTGTTGTTGTTGCTGTTGTTGTTCCCTCTCTCGCTGTTCCTGCTGCTTTATCCAGGAGTGTTTTACTTTTGTAGAAGTATCTTGTTAAATTGTTATTTTCCGCTTCTGCTCTGTTCTATTCTGGTCTAGCCTCTTTTTTTTCTATTCTTTTCTTTTCTTTTTTATATATACTTTTCTCTGTTTCTCTTTTTTTTACAAATTTTACTTTCCTCTTCTCTTCTTTTCTTTTTCTTGTTTAGTCTTTTCTTTCTTTTCGTCTTGGCTCTTTTCTTATCCGTTTTGGTTGTTTTCTTTTCCATCTTCCTTTTTTTCTTTTATTTTTGTTGTATTTTTTCTTCTTCTCCTGTCTTTTGCATTTTTCTTCTTTTCTTTTCTTTTCTGTTTTATTCGTTTCTTTCTCTTTGTTGTAGTTTTGGGTTGTTTCTGTCCTTTTTCTGTTCCTTTTTAGTGTTTTTGTTTGTTCTTTTTTCTTTCTTGTCTTTTTTTCCTTTTTTTTCCTTTTCTGCTCTTCCTTTGTTTTGTTTTTCTTTTTTTTCGTTTCTTTCTCTTTTTCCTTTCCATTCTTTTTTTTTATCTTCCATCTTTTGGGGTTTTGTTTCCTGCTTTCGGTCTTCTGTCCTTTTACTTTCTATTCTCTTCTTTCCTTTTTCTGTTTCTTTCTCCTTTTTGTTCTTTTCTCCTTTTTTATATTCTCCTACTTTTGGTTTTCCTGCTTTTCTTTTCTGACTTTTCAATTCCTTTGCTTCCTTTTCTTTCCTATTCTTCCTCTCCCTCTTATTTTTTTTCTTCTCCTTTTTCCGTTTCTTCCTCTTTTTTTTTTACTTTTTACTTTCCTTTTCTCTATTCCCTTTTCTTTTCTTTTCTTCTTCCTTCTTCTCTTCTCTTGTCCTTTTTTTTCACTTTACCAACACCAACCAGCGCTTCGATTTGTTTGTTTTTTACAAGATTCAGCGCTATATAAATTCCATATATTATTATTATTATTATTTAACACCCAACGATGTCTGCTTGTTTGCACTAGGAACTTTTTAAAAAAATGGGGAGAAACTGACAGCTGTAAGGGAGGAGCTAAAAATAGAGGGGAGAAACTGACAGCTGTAAGTGAGGAGCTAAAAATAGAGGGGGAAACTGACAGCTGTAAGTGAGGAGCTAAAAATAGAGGGGGAAACTGACAGCTGTGTGGAGCTGAAAATAAATAGAGCGAACCTGACAGCTAAAAGGAGCTAAAATGAAGGAACTGACAGCTGTAAGGAGCTAAAATGAAGGAACTGAGAGCTGAAAGGAGCTAAAATGAAGGAACTGACAGCTGAAAGGAGCTAAAATGAAGGAACTGACAGCTGTAAGGAGCTAAAATGAAGGAACTGAGAGCTGAAAGGAACTAAAATGAAGGAACTGACAGCTGTAAGGAGTTAAAAATAAATATAGGGAAACTGACAGCTGTAAGGAGCTAAAAATAAATAGAGGGAAACTGACAGCTGTGAGGAGCTAAAAAATAGATAGCGGGAAACTCACAGCTGTAAGGAGCTAAAAATAAATAGAGGGAAACTGACAGCTGTAAGGAGCTAAAAATAAATAGAGGGAAACTGACAGCTGTACAGAGCTAAAAATAAATAGAGGGAAACTGACAGCTGTGAAGAGCCTCTCCTTCTCTCATTCGTTTTTTACACCGTCAGATGTGTTTGGGAAAAATAATGGCATGTCCTTTCAAGCTCCTCTCGTGGGCCGTACAGCTTGGTTTGCAGGGTTATCTCCAACAGCCACACAATCTTCCTCAGGTCGCTGAATAGCTTGTTCCTCTGAAGGACGTGCTCGCCAGTCTGGTTCTCTTTGCCACAGGAACACAAAGGAGAGAAAACGAGTTTCAGTTTTTGTGGACATGTGGTGATTTTAGCTTGCCGTGCCCAATGCGGACGGAGTCTTAGAACTATGACCCGATCTTCTCTTTTGAGATAGTGGTAGTGGAAGAGGTGAAAATAGGGAGAAACTGACAGCTATAAAGAACTAAAAGAGGGGACAACTGACAGCTGTAAACAGCTTTAAAAAAAAAAAAAACTGAAGGGAAACCTGACAAGCTGAGAGTCATTGCATATCGCGGTTTGATTGCAGGTGCTGAACGATGAACGGAGCATGTCGGTGTGTCACAGCGTCAGCAACTTCTCGGAGGACAAGTTTCAGCACACGTCCTACGGCTCCATCCTCTACCAGCTGAGGGAGGTGCAGGAAGAGGCCACAGACGTCTGCGATTACCTGCAGAGAGTCTTCGAAGTCGCCTGGGATTCTTGTGAGTGGGTTTTTGTGGGGTGTGGGGGGGGAGGGAAGTAGTGGGGATTTGATGGGATTGGTTGGGGTGGGGGTGCTAGGGGTGGGGTCGTTGGGTGGGGAGGGGATGGGGGGTGGATGGGGACAGGGTGGATGGGGGGGATGGGGCGGGGGAAGGGGGGGGTGGAGGGTTGGGGGTGGACGGGATTGAAGGAGGGGTAGGGGTGTGGTGTGGAGGTAAGTGTGGGTTGTGGTGGTTGTGGTGGTGGTGGTGTGTGTGTATGTATGCATGAGTGTGCCTGTGTATGTGTGTGCATGTATGTATTTGTGTGTGTGTGTGTGCGTGTGTGTGTGTTTGTGTGTGTGTGTGTGTGTGTGTGTGTGTGTGTGCTGGGGTATAAGGGGGCATGTGATAGCTTGCGCGTATGTGTGTATGTGTATGGGGGGGAGGGAGGGGGACTGTGAAGCTAAGTGCATTAAATGAATGGATTAGCGGGTATGATGATAATGACGATGACGATGACGATAACGACGACGACGACGACGACGACGACGATGATGATGATGATGATGATGATGATGATGATGATGATGATGATGATGATGATGATGATGATGATGATGATGATGATCTGTGTGCTTGTCTGTCTGTCCGTGTGTGCCTGTATATCTTTCTTTCAGTGAGTGTGTGTGTGTGTGTCTGTCTGTCTGTGTGTGTGTGTCTGTTTGTGTGTATATGTGTGTATGGATATAATAATAATAATAATAATGTATGGAATTTATATAGCGCTGAATCTTGTAAAGCAACAAATCAAAGCGCTCAGATTTGAATTCGGGCTGCTCTCCCCGGGGAGAGCGGGAGAACGCGTCGCCACTTAGCGCTGCGCCACCCTTTCACCCTTTTTTTTTTTTTTTTTTCTGCAGCTGTGTGTATGTGTGTGCCTGTATCTGTGTGTGTCTGTCTGTGTGTATATGTGTGTATGGATGTGTGTGTGTGTCTGTCTGTCTTTATGTGTGTATATCTATGTGTATGTCTGTCTGTTTGTGTGTATGTCCGTTTGCCTGTGTGTGTTTTTTTTTGTTTTATGCATGTATGTGTCTGTGTGCCTGTGTGCCTTTGTCTGTCTGTCTGTGTCTGTGTTTTTGTTAGCTGTAGACTTAGATATTTTTTATTTTAGTTTGAGTTTGTATCTTTTTTCCTTTTTGCTTTTTGGACATTGCTTTCCTTGTAGACTTTTCTTGGTTGAGGTTCTAGGTTTGGACTTGGTACTGAAATGTGTGGTAGATTTTTTAAAGAAAGAAAAGGACTGTATAGTGTTAAAAACGGGAGAGGGAGCAAAACTTTACCGGAGAGAAGAAAAAGAAAGAAAGAGTCGGAGTGAAGGAAGACTGACGATGCTTCGTTGCGTCACTGAAAACACAGAGACAGAGAGACACAGAGAGAGAGAGAGGGAGGGTGGGGAGAGAGACGGACATACAGACAGACAGACAGACACAGACACACATAGACATACAGAGAAAGACAGAGAGACACAGATAGACGGACAGATAGACAGACAGACAGAGACAAAAAAGAGAGACAGAGAAAGACAAACAGAGACAGGCAGACAGATAGACAGGCAGACAGACAGACAGGCAGACAGACAGACAGGCAGACAGAAATACAGACAGAGACAGAGAGAGAGAGAGAAATGTGATGTGAGTGAGAAAAAACTAAGGTTGCGTGACTAGGTCACTATGGGGCAGACGGGAATGGAGACAGAAGGATAGACAAAGAAAAGAGGGGTAGGTGGCAAGAAGGAAATGGGAGTAAGTGACCGAGTCACGAAGGAATTGGGTGGGGGGGGAGAGAGAAAGAGAGGGAGAGAGAGAGCGCGCGAGAGAGAGATACAAAGACAGAGACAGGGACAGAGAAAGAGACAGAGAGAGAGAGACAGAGAGATACAGAGAGAGTGAAAAGAGTAAGAGAGACAGACAGACAAACAGAGAAAAAGCGACACACAGAGAGACAGACACAGAGAAAGAGACAGAGACAGAGAGAAAGACAGAACCAGAAACAGAGAGAGAATCAAATCAAGTTAAATCTAATCAGGTTGTTTCATTTCAAGGACAATGTAACTTTTTTTGCATCCAGTCCCCGTGAAGGGACAAAGAGAGTCTGAGACCCAGAGACAGAAAAAAAACAGGCAGACGGATAAATAGACCCAGCAATATGGTCGAATTAGGAATGGTGTAACGGAATAAACAGGTCAGTGAGAGACAAACAAACAAACAGACAAAGGGTGGAAAGAGACAGAGAAAGGGTACGTAAGATTAAAAAAACAAAGCACAAAAAACCTACACACACAGACACTGTAGGTGAAGAAGGAGGGGAATAATGCCGGAGTTTGACTAAAATCAAGAAAAGAGAGACAGAGACAAGAAGACAGAGACAGACAGAACGACAAGACAAACACACGGAAGACAGACGTAAAGATAGACAGAGATGTAAAAAAGAAAATTATGTGAAGTAGGTTCAATGTTGTTGTTTTTTAAAGCTCACTGTCAGCAGTATAAGTAAGGAACGTTAGTTGTATGGTTCTAGTGATAGCATAATCGTCATGCTACATAATCTCAGTGATGATCTATACTCTATTATTTCAACGATGACCTATTCTGTGTGATATCAGTGATGACTAATTCTATAAGATTTCAGTGATGACGTGTGCTAAATGATTGTAGTGATGATGGATGCTGCGTAGTTTCAGAGATGATGTGTGCTCTATGCTTGTATTCAATGATGATGATGATGCGTGGTCTCTGCTTGTAGTGGTGATAATTTATTCTCTATGCTTTCAGTGATGATATTTTTCGTTGTTTCACTGATGACGTATTGACTATGCTTTTTGTGATGACGTATGCTCTATGCTTTTAATGATGACGTATGCTCTATGTTTTCAGCGATGACGTATGGGCTATGTTTTCAGAGATGACGTATGTTCTATGCTTCCAGTGATGACGTATTCTCTATGCTTTTAGTGATGACGTATGTTGTATGTTTGCTGTGATGACGTTTCCTCTATGCTTCAGTGACGACATATGATCTATGCTTCCTGTGATGACGTATGCTCTGTTTTCAGTGATGACGCATGCTCTCTGCTTTCAGTGATGACGCATGCTCTCTGCTTTCAGTGATGACGTATGCTTTCTGCTTTCAGTGATGACGAATACACTATGCTTTCAGTGATGACGTATGCTCTATGGTTTCAGTGATAATAATAATAATAATACACGGAATTTATATAGCGCCATATCTTGAAAAAAAAACAAATCATAGCGCTTATGACGTATACTCTATGCTTTTGTGATGACGTATGCTCTATACTTTCAGTGATGACGTATGCTCTATGATTTCAGTGATACTGACGGTGGTGATGGTACTACTACTAGGAATGCCTATTGCTATGATCGCTGTGGGTGAGTTTGTTATGCAGGCATGTAAAACACCACAATAAATCTGCTCGTATATAAGTATAAGGTATGCACATACACACAGGCATCAGCGCCAACACACTTACACAAGCGCGCTCTCAATAGATGATAGATAGATAGATAGATAGATAGATAGATAGATAGGTAGATAGGTAGATAGATAGATAGATAGATAGATAGATAGATAGATAGATAGATAGATAGATAGATAGATAGATAGATAGATAGATAGATAGATAGATAGATAGATAGACAGACAGACAGACAGATAGATAACATGCCATAGTGCCAATAAATCTCTGAGCAGATTCCCAGCCTTCAACATGGGGGGATGATGCCTTGGCTGCCTGCCGGGCAGTTCTGTGATCCCGAGATAAAAAATAATGACGCTAACATGAGTTAAGAAAACTTGAGCGTGTGAGTTTAGTCTGGTAAATGCATATATTTATCTTCAAAGGGGAGGAAGAGGGGAATAAAGCCCTTCCCAGGTTTGCACTTAATTCGATCTGCAAGACAGTAGAAATCTTTAATAAACATTTAGACAAACTGGTCGGGAACAAAAAACTAGTCCAAAATTCTCTTCCCTTTTTTCAGGCTTGGGGAAAAGTGTGAAAAAGCACGTGACAAACTCGGACAATTAGGTGGCATGTAGGTACAGCCTCTCTCTCTTTCACACACACACGCACACATGCACTCACACATGCACGCACGCACACACACACACATGCACACACCACACAACCACGCACACACACACACACACACACGCATATACACCCTCCTCACATAATAAAAAACTCGTGACAATTCAGGTGGCATGTAGCGTACAGCTTGCTCCCCTCTCTCCTTTTCCACCTCTCTCTCTCTCTCCTTTTCTCTCCTCTCTCTCTCTCTCTCTCTCTCTCTCTCTCTCTCTCTCTCCCCTCACACACACACACACACCCACACAAAACACACACGCACGCACGCGCCGCACAAAAACACACACATACACCCTCCTCACATAATACAACTCGTGACAATTCGGGTGGCATGTAGCGTACAGCTTGCTCTCTCTCTCTCACACACACACACGCGCGCACGCACGCACGCACGCACCACACACACACACACACACACACACATATACACCCTCCTCACACATAATACATACACTCGCATATACTCATCCACATAATGCACAAACACAAACACTCAAATATACACACACACTCACACAGACACACGTACACGCGCGCGACACACGCACATACACACACATGCACACACACGCACATACACACACACACACACACACACGCGCGCGCGCACGCGGATTATCCAAGCAAGAATCGAACTGCGTCCACTATTACATGCATCACATCAAGTCCGGCACTGATACGATCTTTCATTTTCTCCCGGTCAACAGGGCACCCCAGCTTCAGCTTCTGGTAGACAAAGGATTCCTCATTGGTCATCAGCCTGGTGTTCCTTTTCACAAACCAAAACAAATTCGGGGGGGTGTCATCAGCAGCAGTCCATTCAAAACGAAAAACAAGATCGTCCGTTTCACATACCATGGTGTCTAGATGTCGTTTACTACTGAACACCTTACTAAAGTCTTGGATCCTATTCCTGTCCCTTAGCTTCCTCTGCAAAGATCTATCAGTCAATTTAGCCACATGGTTCTTGATGACGTCGGCACTAGTTCCAACTTGCTGAACTTTTGCCAGAGGATCGTCACAGTCCGTGGTTTCCGTTGTAAACACAGGGGCAAGGTCAATGTCACGTTGCATGTCAGCATGCTTTTCATTCTCTGACTCTTTGACATAGCTTGGTGAATGACGGATTTCACGTGCGTATTCTTGCAACTGTGTGTTGTTGGCAAAAGGGGGTGTGACAGTGTGTGACACAGCACAGCTTGAAGGAGGTGTGGGCACAAACAAACATGGTGAATGTTCCTCTGTTACAACGTTTTCACTTGCCTCCATTTCTTCTTGCCTCTGTGTTGTCCTTCTCCTCTCTTCTGTCCTCATTTTGTCTCTGGAAATATGACTTGGCGGCTTCCTGCGGTAGCTGTGGGAGATGACAGGGGCGTGCTGTTGCGCCATGTTGCTGTTGTTGGCTGGGCTGGCTTTCAGTCGAAGCACAATGACTGTGCTGTCGCCACTTCCAGCGATTTTCCAAGAAGTCAGGTGATTTTCTTGGAGCAGGACATCCAAAGTCACTTTCAACGTTGTTGGTAGACCGACAACGGACTGGTGTTGGATGAAAATCTATGTTACAGGTAAACTAGTTGACAGCAAAATAATCTTCCTGCCTACATCAAAGGGAGATCACCACCAAGTCCCGAGAGAGAGAGAGAGAGAGAGAGAGAGAGAGAGAGAGAGAGAGAGAGAGAGAGCACAGTGCATTTTAAACCATATGATAGTGAATATAGTTTTCAATTCATCAACACTTTCACCATTAGAACTCTGTGATTTAACATTGTACATGTTAAGATCGTCCTAGAGTCATACAGAAGTAGGATAGTGGAAAAATCATTTTTTAGAAGTCATTTTTCAATAACACAATAGCGATATACAAGTAAAACACTCACACTTAAACAGAGAGAGAGAGAGAGAGAGAGAGAGAGGGGGGGAGAGAGAGAGAGAGAGAGAGAGAGAGAGAGAGAGAGAGAGAGAGAGAGAGAGAGAGAGAGAGAGAGAGAGAGAGAGAGAGAGAGAGAGAGGGGATAATTTGGTATAATGCAAGGGAGGATATATTTACTTTGTTTCCAACAGATCAAGTGTGGATTTTTATTTTTGATGCATCAAGTGGATGAAAAAATTACTTTTGAAGATTGTTAATGATTGGTGTTGTCTAAATGAGTTAGGAAGGGAGTTCCACAGCACAGGGCCTGAGTAAAGTAAGCTAGATTTGAACAAATCTATTCTTGGGATTGGGACACATGGCTTTTCAATATTTCTGGAATGATTCATTGGGAACTTGTCTTTTAAGGATGAGGGAAAAGTTCCTGTCATTATCTTAAACATCATGATGCCTTTGTTAAATCTTAGTCTTTGGTGTAGGGGAAGAATATTTAACTGAGTATAATCCACTTCTAGTAAGGTAGTCTTCTTCAGAAGAACCAGTTTAAGAGCACGTTTATACAGACTTAATAATGGTTTCATAATGTTTGCACTAGCAGAATCCCACAGGGTTGAAGCATAATCTATTGAAGATTGTATATAAGCTTGAAAGAATAGTTTTCTTGAATGAAAGTCAAGAAAATGTTTGATTTTAGTCAGTTGGTATACTCTTTGAGACATGTATTTGCACAGATGGGATATGTGATGGTACCAACTGAGATTTTCATCAATTGTTACTCCTAGAACTTTGTGGTGAGAGGCTTGTTCTATTGTTTCCTTTTCAATATGGATTGGAGAAAATTTATTAGATAGATTTTGTCGCTTTTGTCTGGTAGTGATAAGCATGTATTTTGTTTTTGGGGGGTGTATAGACATGTGATTTAGGACAGAGACAGGGTCAGAGACAGAGGGAGAGACAGAAAGAGAGAGAGAGCTACAGATAGAGAAAGAGAGAGAGAGAAAAGAGAGTACGAGAGAGAGACAGACAGACAAACAGAGAAAAAGAGACAGACAGAGAGAGACAGAGAGAGAGACAGAGACAGAGAGAGTGACAGAGAGACAGAAAGAGAGACAGATACATAGAGAGAGAGACACAGAGAGAGAAAGAATCAAATCAAGTTAAATCAAATCAGGTTGTTTCATTTCAAGGACAATGAATAAGCACTTATGTAACTCTCTTTTTACATCCAGTCCCCGTGAAGGGACAAAGAGAGACTGAGACCCAGAGACAGGAACAGAGGCATGGGAGACAGGAAAAAAAACAGGCAGACAGATAAATAGACCCAGCAATATGGGTGAATAAGGAATAATGTTACGGACTAAACACGCCAGTGAGAGACAAACAGACAGACAGACAAAGGATGGAAAGAGACAGAGAAAGGGGACGTAAGATATTTTTTAAACCACATAGACAGACACTGTAGGAGAAGAAGAAGGGGAATAATGCCGGAGTTTGACTAAAATCAAGAAATGAGAGACAGAGACAGGGAGACAGAGACAGACAGAACGACAAGACAAGCACGCGGAAGACAGACGTAAAAGACAGACAGAGATGTGAAAAGAAAATTATGTGAAGTAGGTTCAATGTATAAAAATTATGCTTACTGTCAGCAGTATAAGGAATGAACGTTAGTTGTATGGTTCTAGTGATAGCATAATCGTCATGCTCTATAATCTCAGTGATGATCTTTACTCTTATTTCAACGATGACCTATTCTGTGTGATATCAGTTATGACTAATTCTGTAAGATTTCAGTGATGACGTGTGCTAAATGATTGTAGTGATGATGGATGCTGCGTAGTTTCAGAGATGACATATGCTCTATGCTTTCAGTGATGACATTCTTTATTGTTTTAGGGATATCGTATGCTCTATGTTTCCAATAATGACGTAAGCTCTATGATTTCAGTGATGATATTCTTCGTTGTTTCAGTGATGACGTATGGACTATGCTTTTTGTGATGACGTATGCTCTATACGTTCAGTGATGACGCATGCTCTCTGGTTTCAGTGATACTGACGGTGGTGATGGTACTACTACTAGGAATGCCTATTGCTATGATAGCTGTGGGTGAGTTTGTTATGCAGGCACGTAAAACACCACAATAAATCTTCTCGTGTATAAATATAATGTATACACATACATACAGGTATCACCGCCGACACACTTACACAAGCTCTCTCACTCCATAGATAGACAGACAGACAGACAGACAGACAGACAGACAGACAGACAGAAAGGTAGGTAGATAGATAGATAGATAGATAGATAGATAGATAGATAGATAGATAGATAGATAGATAGATAGATAGATAGATAGATAGATAGATAGATAGATAGATAGATAGATAACATGTCATAGTGCCAATAAATCTCTGAGCAGATTCCCAACCTTCAACATGAGGGGAGGATGCCTTGGCTGCCTGTTGGGCAGTTCTGTGATGCCGAGATCAAAATAATGAAGCTAACATGAGTTTAGAAAACTTGAGCGTGTGAGGTTAATCTGGTAAATGCATATATCTACGAAGGGTAGAAAGAGGGGAATAAAGCCCTTCTCAGGTTTGCACTTAATTTGATCTGCAAGACGTAGAAATCTGTATCCTTTATTTTTCAAGTGTTACACAAGATTCGAACTGCAAGCTGCAACGTGAGGAAAAACATTATCTTAAAACTTTTACCTCTCCCAATTCGCTATCGCGACCATCTTTCAAAGATGTAAACATAATAATAATAATAATAATAATAATAATAATAATAATAATAATAATAATAATAATAACAATAACAAATTAAAAAATATATAAAATAAAATAAAATAAAATAATAATAATAATAATAATAATAATGTATGGAATTTATATAGCGCTGAATCTTGTAAAGCAACAAATCAAAGCGCTCAGATTTTTAAAGAAAATTTTATATCGAGGATAATAGAATAAGCACTCAGGTGCTTTTGTTTTACATCCAGTCCCCGTGTGTATGCGGTTTTGTAAATGTTGTCATCTGTTCCCACCGGCACACAATGGCCTACTCTTTCGAAAAGCGGAACAGGATTTAACGTGTGCGCAAGATGTTCTGCATGCGTTCGCACACGGAGCCTCGGTTTATAGTCTCATCCGAAGGACTTTGACATTCAGTTCGATTTTTTGTCAAACTGGGAAGAAAGGGCGAGGCTGGGAATCGAACCCATAACCTCACGGTTTACCTGTTGGCAGGCAAACGTCTTAACCATCCTGCCACCTTCCTTGATGTACAATACGATTTGCCACTATGCTTTGCAGGCAGTTCCTACGAACACGAGTGCCCCAGAGAACCTCGCATCCCTATCTACCTGCTGGTCGGGGGAGCTTTCGGCTCCATCCACCTCGTCATCCTCCTCTGGCAGCAAAAGAAGTCCCGGGACTACAATTTCCTCGGCGACGACCCTTGCGGCGACGACGACGACGACGACTTCGACGACGGCGTGATGTCCCGAAGCTGTCGCTTCACCTGTTACGTCCTGTCGGCCTTTCTGTCCGTGTGGTTTGTGCTGGGCAACGTGTGGGTGCTGGGGGTGTGGCAGCCCAACTTTGAGCAGCCCCTGCACGACCCTCAGAACTGGTGTCACCAGGTGGTCTTCTTCTTCAGCTTCTACCAGCTGCTGGCGGTGTACAGCCTTCTCGGGCTGGTGCTGCTGGTGGTCTTGCTGACCATGCTGGTCTACCTGGTCAGGAGGCGGTGTGGGTAGCGGGGTACAGACACACCGTGGCCCTTCTTGGACTTGTTATACGCAGTGACTTGATTTTCGGGGTTTTTTTTTGAGTTGTCTATTGTGTCATCCCGATTTTTTTTTTTGGGGGGGAGCCTTGAACGTGTTGTTTTAGTTCTGGGGTATATCACAGTCCATTATGCGTGATGTGTGTATTTGAGGTCAGCTTGTTAAAGTAGTTGTGTGAGTTTCAGTATGTGGATGTTATATTTTTGTCGTTACGGAGCTGTCCTTTAACTGTTTTGTCTTCTGTCCTGTGTCTGTTCATTTCTGTATGTGTGGGTTTTTAAAAAAAATGTCTAGGGGTGTCATGTTGTTCATGTGTGTGGTGTTTGTGATGAAACCTTTATGTAAAATGTGTGTAGTCACAGGTTTGAATAAGGGTGGGGGTTTTTTTTTTTGTTGATTCAAACCTCTATGTAAGGAATTGTTGAACTTTTCCTTTATGATTATTTGAACTGTTTCTACATACGTCGGGGATTTTTTTAAGAAAAAGTATTTAACATACTGATCTGTATTGGTTATCATTCAATATCTAGTATATTTTTGTTTGTTGTTTCTTTGTTTTCCTTTTTCTTTGTATTTCACTCTTTCACTTGGCTTAAGGAAGAATTTCTATACGTGTTGTTTTTGTTCCTGTCTTTTACTGATGTCTTTCTTAGTCTGCCCTGGCCTCCTCACCCACAAGTCTTGACTCTCAATCTCATCCTTCATCTCTATCGATATGTCTGTGCCTGTGTCTATGTGTCAGCCTGTCTGCCTACCTGCCTGCCTGCCTGTCTGTCTGTCTGTCTGTCTGTCTGCCTGTCTGTCTGTCTGTCTGTTCTGTCTGTCTGTCTGGGTCTTCCTCTCCGTCCACATAATTATATAATTACTATATACCAGCGGCTAGCTCATTCTTGCCACATGCTGTTTGATGTTGATATGATATCTATGTCTCTTGGCCGTTGTCTCGTTCTCTCATACCCTTCCAACACTTTGTTTTTACTTAATGATCAAAGATCAGTTTTTGAAAAAGGACGAACCGTATATTGGACACGAACTGTAAGCCCTCTTTAAAATAAAAATTTTGATCAGATAAACATCACAAACAGATGGAATAAACACTCTGTCTGTCTGCCCCTCTCTCTCTCTCTATGTCTCTCTGTCTTTCTCTCTCTCTTCTCTCCTTTCTCTCTGTTCTCCTGTCTCTTCTGTCTCTCTGTCTCTCTGTCTGTCTGCCTGTCTCTCTCTGTCTCCTTCTCTGTCTCTCTCTTCATCTCTCTGTCTCTCTCTCTGTCTGTCTGTCTGTCTCTCTCTCTCTCTCTCTCTCTCTCTCTCTCTCTCTCTCTCTCTCTCTCTCTCTCTCTCTCTCTCTCTCTCTCTCTTTCTCTCTTGTACTCTTGTGTGTGTGTTTTGTGTGTGTGTAGTGTGTGTGTGTGTGTGTGTGTGTGTGTGTGTCCAGCCCCCCCCCCCCACCCCATAAATCTGGCTCTCCAGTTTTACTCCCCCCCCCCCCCCCCATCCCTTACCATCTCCCCCCCCCCCCCCTCCTCCTCGCTTCTGCCTATTCCTTCTTCTCTCCTTTACTTCGCGCCTCGCGCGATGTTCAACATCACGAAACATTCTTCATTATGGGCCAATGGTCAAATCATGTGCTGGCTGCTCTTCTTTTCTTTTCTTTTCTTGTCCTTTTTTTCTTTTTGGTTGCGCTTTGCTTTTAAGATTAAATCACTTCATTTGGCTTTTAAGACAGTTTTATTTTTAAGTTTGAAAAAAAGGCCATTTTAGACCACTTTTATCTGTAGGTAAAAGCCGTTTAGAGAGCTATGTGTATGCTGTCACGACAGTGCTGATTTAAGAGCAAGTGATATATGGAGTCTCTTGGGTTGTTTGTTTTTAGAGTTGGTGACGTCAGTTTGTTTGCTGCTTACCTCATCTGCATTGCTGGTTGTGTTTCTTCTTCATTGTGGAAAGCTTGAAGAAAGGGAAACACGCGCGCGCACGTGCACGCACGCGCACGCATATACGCACGAATATACGCACGCACGTACGCACACGCGTGCACACACACACACATACGCAGAGTTGAATGTACCATCTGGAAATAACATTAATTTTGACTTTCTCTCTCTCTCACACACACACACACACACACACACACACACACACACGAGCGCGTTACTTTCCTATAGTTCATTCCTCTCTCTCTCTCTCTCTCTCTCTCTCTCTCTCTCTCTCTCTCTCTCTCTCTCTTCTCTCTCTCTCTTCTCTCTCATGTGAATAGACATAAAATCAAACAAAACGTTTGCGCGCGCGTGCGTATGCAAACACACGCACACACACGCACCCGCCCCCCCTCCCCTCCTCTCTCTCTCTCTCTCTCTCTCTCTCTCTCTCTCTGCTGTCTGTCTGTCTGTCTTGTTTTTTTTCAATGTAAGGATTAGGAAGACACTTTACTGTTAATGCTGTGGATGTTTTGGGGTCGATGATCTTTTGTTGGTATTTTTTCTGCTGTCTGTGGTTCTGATTTCTGCGCTTGTTTTGGTTTCCTTTCTTATAACTCTTTTTTTCCCCAGGTGTTTTCCAACTGTTTATTTGTTTTTCTCTTTTCCCTTCTGTTTTTTGGTCTTTTTCTCATCTGTATAATTATTTTTTTCTTCTTTCTATTTTTTCCTTTTTTTCCTTTTTTTAAATTCTTTTATTCTTTTTCTCATTTCTTGTTTCTTCTTTGTTCTTTCTTATATATTACCTCTTTGTTTATGGGTTATGGTTATCTATTGGTTAGTTTGTGATTTTTTTTTTGGTGGGAGGGGTCAGTTTTTGTTGTTAGTTCTGTCATTTATTCGTTTAATCATATATTGATTGGGTTTTTTCACTGGTCTTTTCTTATGTACTGAAATTCTGCTTTAGAAAAAAAATTCTGAATTTTACTACCACAGTGGACTTTTGCATACATTCTTCTTCTTCTTCGCAATTCTTCTTCTTCGATCTTCTTCTTCTTCTTCATTCTCTTTTCTTCTTCTTCTTCTTCTTCGCATTCTTCTTTCTTCTTGTCCTCCTTCTTTGTCGAACCCTCAGACATCAACTAATGTTGTCAATCATATGAGCGAACAATATATATTATGTCATATATATATATATATATATATATATATATATATATATATATATATATATATATATATATATATATATATATTATATCATCACCACCTTTCTTGCAGAATGGCAAATATATATCACCACCTTTCTTGCAGAATTTCAAATATATTTCACCACCTTTCTTGCAGAATTTTAAATATATTTCACCGCCTTTCTTGTAAAACGGCATATAGATACTTGAGCAGTATCATTTGCTCTCTCACGATCACTGTAGCCTTGCTAGCCAGTTTATCCTCTATGCGGTGTAATACAAGGATACTATCATATAATATTGTGTGTGGTTGGTTTCGATCGATGATATCCTTAGTAAGTCAGTTCTTGCCCTGATGGTGTAAACCGCACCAACTGTGTTACCATTATTCAAGAACATGACACGTTACGGGCTTACCTCACCAAAAGCCTTAATCTGTTTCTGTGGGGCTTTGTTTTGGTTTTGGTTTGGTTGCTTGGGTGGTTGGTTGGTTGGCTGGCTGGTTGATGGGTCGGTTAGAGTGTATTGGTTTTGGATGGTTGTTTTGTTTTGCTAGTTGTCTTGCTTGGGGTACCATACGTTGCCATTGTCTCAATCAACAGTACCTTCTTTTTTATCAATCCTTGCATGCGATCTTACTGAATGAGTAGTAAAGTGTACATCATCGAACCATGATCTAGTATGTCAAATCACAGGTTCGAATTTCGACAACTACATAATTTTATGTGTTTAATGTTACAAACTTTCTTATCTGTATTTCTTACAACAATTGTTTTATGCCTGTGTAAATACATTGTTTTCCGAGTTACACTTGTGTGTAACCCAGGCTCTCTATTTTTTCACAGGGTGCATATAAAAAGATTTGGGTTGAGATTCTTTCTTACGAAAAAGGGACAACATTTGAAATGCCCGTTGACAAGGTTTATTAATGTTAAGCAGTATCGAGAGTGGTTACCACATGGATGGGTGACCCTTTGCGCGCCTTGGCTTCAGTACAGTCCCCTAGTTCACCCAGCTGTAAATGGGCACCCGCCTCTTTAGGGACAGGGAAGATAAAGCAGCGAGGGAGTGGAGATGGGAGCCGTACTCAATATGCTGGCCTCTTGAGAAACTGAGGTCTCTGACGCCTCGCTCCCCTACGACCACATAGGTTATATGGGACACCTTTATAATACACGGAGTTGAGGCATTAGCAGATCTACACTCTACGCTGACTCGGGCGATGGCAAAAATCCCAACCTCTAACTCACCAGATGCCAAAGCTGAGATTCGAACCAACAACATCATGGACCCACGGGATTGAAGTCGAATAAGCTACAGCCAAAATATAAATGAGGCAAGAAGACAGCAGCTATAGTTAAACTGAGGCTGCGTCACTTTACTGAACACATTCCTGTATCTATCAGATTTCATGTACGTTATGAACAGATATCTATTTCACTGGCACAAATCTATGTACCTGTCAGACTTCAGGTACGTTTAGAACAGGTACCTAATTTACTGGACAAATGTATGTATCTCTCAGACTTCAGGTATGTTACAAACATGTATTTACTTAAATGGACAAATTTCTGCATCTATTAGACTTCAGGTACCTTTAAGAACAGGTATCTACTTTATTGGACAAATGTCTGTATCTTTCAGACTTCAGGTGTGTTAGAAATAAGTATTTACTTTACTGGACAAATTTCTGTACTTATAAAGCTTTAGGTATGTTTAGAACAGGTATCTTTTTTACTGGACAAATGTCTTCACTTATCGCATTTCAGATGCATTACAAACACGTACCTACTGTACTGGACAAATTTGTGCACCACTCATTTTTCAGGTACACGAAAAACCATGCACCTTCAGAACTACTCTTGTTTTTAAATAACCCTTCCCTCCTCCTCCTCCTCCTCCTCCTCGTCGTCGTCGTCGTCGTATGTCGTAACGTTAGAATACTCTGCATTCTTATCTTGATCCCCTGAAGCTAAAGGCAGAATACAATGAAACTATCAGTATAATATCTCTATGTGTTGGTTTTGATCGATAATATCCTTAGTGAGTAAGGTCTTGCCCTGATCTTCTCAGCTTTCTGCAGTAAAATGACCAAACCAATGTAGAACACAAAAAAATCAATATAATGACTCTCAGAGAAAGAGAGAGGGAGAGAGAGAGAGAGAGGAGAGGGGGGGGGAGGAGGAGGAGGGGGGGGGGGGGGGCTAGGGAAGGATCAAGAGGTTAGCGAGAGAAGCAGATCGGATCTAAGGGAAGTAAGACACCTTCTCTGTGATATTTGTCAGTTGTTCCCCTTCTGTCTGTGACAGGTGCTGGTTATTGACCTCGTCGTTAGGTGGGTGGAGGATTTTTTTCTCTCCCCTTTCTTTTTTTTCGTTCCTTTTTTGTCTTTTGATTTGTTTTGAATGAGTTTGTTTTTGTGGAGGTTGTTGTTGTTGCTTTTTTATAGTTGCTGCTGTTGTCACTGTTTTGTTTTTATTGTTGTGTGTTTTTTTAATAAAGGTAAATACTGGAGAGTAATGAAATATAACATTTTCATGCAGTAATAATAACAATGATGACGATGACGATGATGATGATGATGATGATAGGAATCTAGAGAGCGCTATATCTTGTAAAAACAAATCAAAACGCTTAAGGCGCTTAAGAAGACTTAATTCAGAACATGTCTACACAGAAGCTCTGACAAGGTTTGGTCTCAGATTTCAAGATAATTTGACAGAGTAATGAACAGATTTGTCGTGGAGCTATTTTTGGCACTGTGTGGGTGTTTTTTTTCCCTTTCTTTCTTTGTCTCCCGTTTGATTCTTTTCTGTCTCCAGAATTGATTTTACCATAAGAACACACACACACACACACACACACACACACACACATACACGCACGCATGCGCACACACACACACACTCTCTCTCTCTCTCTCTCTCTCTCTCTCTCTCTCTCTCTCTCTCTCTCTCTCTCTCTCTCTCTCTCTCTCTCTCTCTCTCTCTCTCTGATGCTAAATCCCGACTAAGATCCTCCCCCCCCAAAAAAAAAAAGAAAAGTGGGTTTTGTTCAGTATTGTCAGACGGGTCTTTCACTCATATGTGTATTAAATCTACACTTATAATAATTGTCATTACTTAGAAAGATCCTCTGATAACAGCGTTAAAAGGCCACAGTGTAGTGGTGATCTTATTCCTGTAAGTGCAAAACGGCACCCTTCTTGCATGGAACAAAAAAATAGCTTGCTTTTAAGGTGCTAGAGACGTGAAGCGTAACCTGTGACCCTCAGTGCAAACTTTGACCCCTAGAGGGGTGGGACGGGGGTGGGGGTGAGGTTGGGGGTGCTGAGAATTTGAACTCATGGATAGTGTCTGACAAGAGTTAATAGTTACACGGTAACAAAACAGATGACGCCAGATGATATAAATATCATACAATAAGCAATGCAATATAATATCCTGTTAGATATTATATTATATTATATATATATATATATATATATATATATATATATATATATATATATATATATATATTTCTAGCAGGACATTATTTGTTGCGTGTTTGCTTTTCGTTTCATTCACGATTTTTGATGAATTCTTTTTTGAAAGTCATCTAATTCATTACTAACAGAGTATTCTTGTTTTTCATGTTTCTAGTGTTTGGGTTCTATAAGCTATTATTTAGCAACAGGTTCTGTATGTTTTTCTTGTTCTCCACTATGATTTGTTTGATATAACTTCTTTTTGGCTTGCATCATCAAAAAGCCACTATTAACAAGCAAAAGGTTGGGTTTTTTCTAAACCGCTTCTTCCAAGCTATCTTTCTTTGCTTAATATCGGTATTATTTTTTTACATGCCAGAATGATAGATCTCATTGTATTGATGTCCACAGCAAGAAGCACGACTTCGTAGATCATTTGGGAAAAAAGTGTGTTATTTTCCATTGATAATGACTCTCAATCCCATGCAGCTATATTCGTGTAGCTAGCCTCCCTTATATTGTACAGAAACGATCAAATATTGTATTAATATCAAAGGGGGGGGGGAGAGACAGACAGAGACAGAGAGAGACAGACAGATAGACAGAGAGACAGCGAGAGGCAGAGACAGATAGACAGACAGAGACAGAGAGACAGCGAGAGACAGAGACAGAGAGACAGACAGAGGTTAGGAGAAAAAGAGAGAGGATGGTAAGACAGACAGACAAACAGATAGAAATAGAGAAAGACAGACAGACAGACAAGACCTTTTTCTACGGTAATCAAGTGTGGAGTAAACGAGACAGCAGACAGACATCTAAACACTGACAATCAGAGAGTCATACAGAAATAATTCTCGCTAGCTGTGTACAGCTCTGTTGTACAGTTGTTAGGTCGATGCTGAAAAGCCTGCCATTAAACACGATCTTTTGGGAAATGTTCCAGGAACATTCCAGCATTCTAGGAATGAGATTCTTTGAGAGAAACACAAAAAGAAAAAGAAAAACATCTGATTTTTTAAAAATCACACTAAAAATGAGCAAGAGAGAGAATGGCTTTAAAATGTTAACGACGGGAATATTAATATCAACACCGGTTCCTCACGAGTCAGTTATTTGATTCGATTTGTGATAAGTTCTAATATTCCGAAATCTGGAAACTCAGGACTGGTTTCTTCGTCGTTGAACGCTCAGACAGCAACTATTGTCTGTTATAATTAGGAGCAAAAAAGCGTTGCACAGCCGTTAAGCGCCTGGACGTTCGATGAAGAAGAATTTATAAAATATATCTGAGGATGTTGCTGATTCGAAGAAAGACTATCTGTCGTTCCAGTAGCAACTTCTTCAAAAGAAAGGTAAAGGTGTTCCCATAACCTAGACAGTCGTTGAGGAGTGAGGTGTCAGAGGTGTGTGTGTGTGTGTGTGTGTGTGTGGGTGGGTGGGTGGGGTGCGTGCGTGCGTGCGTGCGTGCGTGCGTGCGTGCGTGCGTGTATGTACATTTGAATTTGTTAACTCTGGTAATTGGTATTGGTTGTATGTATGGATGTGTTGAATGCAAGCGCTTTGATTTCTTTTTGCAAGATATAGCGCTTTACAGATTCCATTCATTATTATTATTATTATTATTATATTATTATTATATTATCATTATTATTATTAATATTATTATTATATCGAGGGCGGCGCCCATCTCCTCTCCCTCGTTCATTGACCTTCCCGGTCCTAAAATAGGCAGGTACCCATTTACAGCTGGTGAACTGGGGATTGTACTGATGCCAAGACGCATGAACGGTCACCCATCCATAAGGCAACCACACTCAAAGCTGCTTAACTTGAACTAAACACTATCCCTACGTTAAGGGAGAGAACCCCCTCTTTCCCAGTCCACGTGAACTGTGCACATTTGTATACTTCTGTAACCCAGTAGTGGTTGATACAGAGGGAAGGGCTAGTAGATGGTTGATGTTAACTTGGGGAGAGGGAATGCTCTGACCCGTGTATTGTCCTTCCCCTAAAGACTTCTTAGGAGTGCACTGTTCATGTCATGCATTGCCCTTGTTGTCTTTTGTTCAACTGACCTCTGGAAATCTTCACAGGAAGGTTTCATGAACGTGTTAACGCCCCATGATACAAAAACTACAATTTTATTGTATTATTAAGCATCCAGAACGTGTTAACTGGCTCCTTTAACAGATGTTTTCTTCTTCTTCTTTAAAAGCAACATGTTCATGTTTGTAATGCGTCCAATACAAAGTTGTTGGGTTTTTTTTTAAAGACAGTAGAATGGTTCTGTCATAATATGGTGTAAATCTATGAATTATGTGCTTGATGTTTCCAGTCAGAACTAAATACATGTGCTGTGTTGTGCTGTGTTGGGTTTGACGTGAACTTGTGTTTCTTCAGTTTTTCAGGTGGTAGATTTTGCTCCATAATAAGAGTATTGATAATTGTATAGCAATGTAATGTATTGTGTTGTTTGTCATTGAATTGCATTTTGTTGTCTTGTAATCTGTCGTGACGGGGACGGGATAGCTCAGTGGTCGGAGCACTCGCTTTCCCCCAGCCAAGTTAAGCAGCGTCGAGCGTGGTTACCAGTTGGATGGGTGACCGTTTGCGCGCCTTGGCTTCAGTACAGTTCCCCCAGTTCACCCAGCTGTAAATGGGTACCTGCCCTCTTTAGGGTCAGGGAAGGTAAAGCAGCGAGGGAGAGGAGATGGGCGCCGCCCTCAATATGCTGGCCCTAGAGAAGTGAGGTCTCTGACGCCTCGCTCCCCTACGACCTTATAGGTTATGGGACTCCTTTACCCTTTACCTTTTAATCTGTCGTATGTTATGGTACGGTATTGTATTGCATTGCATGGTATTGCATTGCATTGTATTGTGTTGTACTGTGTTGTACTGTATTGTACTGTGTTGTACTGTATTTTGAAATACTGTTTTAACCGTATCGTACTTGCGTTGATTTGAATTGCATCGCTTTGAGATGATTGTGTTGTTTAGCAGTTGTGTGGTGTGGTGTGGTGTGGTGTGGTGTGGTGTGGTGTGGTATGGTGTGACGTGGTGTGTGGTGTGGTGTGTGGTGTGGTATGGTGTGGTGCGGTGCGGTGCGGTGCGGTGTGGTGTGGTTGTGTGGTGTGGTATGATGTGGTGTGGTGTGGTGTGGTGTGGTGCGGTATGGTGTGGTGTGGTGTGGTGTGGTGCGGTGCGGTGCGGTGCGGTTGTGAT
>CM054144.1:27574065-27591565 GCA_028751875.1 Rapana venosa
TTTTTGTAAATGAGAGAGAATGCTCTGTGTGAAATATTTTCCCACCAGAATATGCGTGAATCAATATGTAGTTATGATGAGTGCAGAATGCAATGAATCATGTCTGGGAATCATGGTTACAATTATCATCATCATCATAATTGCCTCAGTATGCCTGATGTTAAATCAATACCATGATCAATATGATGCTCGTTATTCAGCTAACTATAAACAGCCACAATGGTTGTGAACAAACAAAACCGTCTGTCAATGATAAGGTGGTGATATCGATAAATATTGCTGTCGTTGTCGTCGTCAAGAAAATTGTGATTGTCTTTTGTCGAAAGAAAATCAATTTATCTATAAAGAATATTTTAACTTCATGTGACAGATATTCAAGATGTATTTCTCCCCATTGTGTTTGTGGTTTTGTGTGCTTGTTGGATTGAGTGTGCTGCTGAAATGCTTTTCTCTTCTCGGCTCTGCTTTCCTATACCGAGTAAGATACGGAGTTCGTTCAGTCTTCAACATATGACGATGTTCCTAAACTGACTACAATATGTGTCGCGTCGAAGCATTGCATGAACAACACTCAGCTTATCAGTTCTTAAACGTTTGAAGCAATACTGTTGAACTTACTACAGTACGTGTCTTAATATTGCATGCATAAAAAAGATAAAGATGTCCCATAACCTATGTGGTTGTAGGGGAGTGAGGCATCAGAGACCTCAACTTCTCAAGATCCCAGCATATTGAGGGCGGCGCCCATCTCCTCTTCCTTGCTGCTTTACACCTGGGTAAACTGGGGGACTATACTGAAGCCAAGGCGTACAAACTGTCACCCATCCAATTGGTAACCACGCTCGATGCTGTTTAACCTTAGCTGGGGTAAAGCGAGTGCTCTGACCACTGAGCTATCCCGTCCCCAATGCATGCATAACACTCAGTTTATCAGTTCTTAAACGTATGAAGCAATACTGTTGAACTTACTACAGTACGTGTCTATGTATTGCACGTACAGCACTCAGTTTATCAAACTTTAAACATATAAAATGATATTTTTGAACTTACTATGGTATGTGTCTAAGTCTAATTTTTATTATACGCATCGTTCAGACTGATACGCCTTACACACGTGAAAGGATGCTGGTGCTTGCGGAACATGACATAACAAGGGAGGAGAGTTGCACCCAAGATGTCTCCAAAAGCCATGAAGACCCTAGTACCCGTTCCAGTAGACATATTCTTTGTTGACATCATAGTTGTTGTAACATCACAGTAAAGCAGGACGACATAGGATCTAATGCAATGCATACATTCTGTATTGACATCTCAAAGTGTCGTAACATCACAGTAAAACAGGACAGGCAGCTTGTGATTTGTCTCTTACCTGATGTGACACAGAACATTAGGATTGGCCTTTTGGTCTAGACTATTTTCCACTCTTGCAAACGATGTGTTTGCTCAGAAAAATGACACCAAAAAATCCATGTGTACTCTATGGTGGGATTTTTGTGTTGTTCTTTGGTATTAGAAAAACATGTATGAAAACTGGATCCTTAAGGAAAAAAACACTTCCCCTACAACGGACTAAAAGAGGATTTCGAAGATTCTCATATAAAACTGCAGTCAAAAACTTGAATGTTTTGCGTTATTGCTTGTACAACTTCACATTTTGTAACAGATTGAAAAGTACACACACACACTTAAAAAAACAAACCCAACGTGTGATATTTGGTCCCATTTATTTCACATAAAAATGTATAGATTTGACATGTACACGAAGACAAAGCTATGGGACATACCAAAAACAGGTTTTTACAGTACTTTTCCAACAAAACATAAGAACAACTTTCACAAAGAACACTGATAAAATTGGAGACAACACACTGTGATGTGTCATGTATACGACATGATACCTAATAGGGTCTTCGCGATCGGCTGGTGCTATATAATTATACAGCCTGAACGAGAAAAACACAAAAACCATCAACAATGACAACAATATTGTGTTTATATACACCGGTGTCCATGTAATGAACAAGTATGTTAACAAACGGGTAAGAATCCAAGATTAAGGATGCTGTAACTGAGGGGTTAAAGCGATTGACTTCCCTCCTATAAGTCCCTGAAGTCGTGGGTTCGAATCTAGACAGTGATGTCTGATAGGTTTTGGGGGTCGGTTTTTTGATGGTTTGGGGGCGGGGAGGGTTAACAGTCTTTTCGTGTCAACTTCAAAAGCAGATCTGTTGCTGGCTTAATTTCGTTCATGTATTGAAAACACGCAGAAGATCAAATTCGCACGTTGAAGATGCTGTAATTCATGTCAGAGTTCAGTCGGCGACGGAAACACAAATACAGTCAGCATGTATGTCTGTACCTGGAGAGGGACAGGATTCATTATTCTTAACTTCCCGAGAAGACACGGCCTGGACAATTTCCTACTAACTCCTCAAGAAGTTAATAGAAAGAGAGGGGGGCAGAAAGAGAAGATGATTGAATGTTATGACCCAGTGTGTAAAAAAAAGGTAAAGATTTTCCCATAACTCTTGCGGTCATTGAAGAAATGAGCATAAGAATCTTAAGGGTGATGCCCATCTCCTCTCTCTTGCTGTTTTACCTTTCCTGTCCGTAAATAGGCCAGGCACCCATTTACAGCTGGGTGAAATAGGGAACTGTACTGAAGCCAAGGCGCACGAACGGTCATCCATCCGCCTAGTTAAAACGCTCAACGCTGCTTAACCTTAGCTAGGGGATGGCGAGTGCTCTGACCACTGAGATATCCCGTCCCCTCAGTCAGTGTATAACCACTGGCCCAAAACAAAATAGAATACCAGCGATTAAGAAAAATTAAAACAAATTACAGATTACATTCTTCAGAGACACCACTTCCAAGAACAAGAACTTCAGGTCTGAAATCATCACCATCATCATCATCACTATCACCATCATCATCATCGTCATCATCATCATCGTCATCATCATCATCATCATCGTCGTCGTCGTCAGCATGGTCGCTAGGAGCACTAATCATAATAGCAGTATTGATAGTGAAGTAGTGTTAATTGTCAGAGCAGTGGAGGAAATGGTAATAGATCATGATGATTACGGTAACAACCATGCGGAGGATGAGAGAACGAAAACAATGACAACAGGGATGATAATGAATACTATCCTCATCAGTATTATCATCATTTATCATCATGATGAATGTTACAATAAAATGGATGGTAGGCCTACAAAGTGTCAAAAATGACTGTGAGTCACCATGCACAGCCCTAAGAACAACGAAAAGGTAACGGTAAAGGTGCCCCATAACCTACGAGGTCGTAGGGGAACGAGACATCAGATACCTCACTTTTCCAGGGGCCAGCATATTGAGGGCGGCGTCCATCTCCTCTCCCTCGCTGCTATACCTTCCCTGACCCTAAAGAGGGCAGGTACCCATTTACAGCTGGGTGAACTGGGGGAACTGTACTGAAGCCAAGGCGCGCAAACGGCCACCCATCCAACTGGTAACCACGCACGACGCTGCTCAACCTTGGCTTGGGGAAAGCGAGTGCTCTGACCACTGAGCTATCCCGTCCCCAACAACAGACACCGGTTAAAAAACCATGACAACTACACAGTGCTGAAACATTGAATTCAACAATGTGTGTAAGTAAACCATGCAAGGAAGAACGGTGTGGAACAAATTAATTCGTGTGGGTAAAAATTCGTGTGGGTACATTTCAAATCTTTTTGTATAGTATTGTTTGCCGTGTTATGAGAAAAAATGTACAGTGGTAATGGTGGCAATATATATATATATATATATATATATATATATATATATATATTGCCACCATATATATATATTATGTGTGTGTGTGTGTGTGTGTGTGTGTGTGTGTGTGTGTGTGTGTGTGTGTGTGTTGTGTCTTTATCTGGTCTTTGTCTGTGTGTCTCTGTGTCTGTTTGTGTCTCTGTGTCTCTGTGTGTCTGTGTCTGTGTGTCTGTCTCTGTGAACACACAAGCTTAGTGATTTTGCACATGTAAGGGGTTTTTTGAGCAAGCACGCAAGTATGGATATATATACACACAGACATAATAATGTGTGTACGTCCTGGAAGACCACAAAGAAATGACGGGGGAAAACGCCCACACATAAACAGTCACTAACAAATGTACCTTCTCATCCCAGCTCTGCTTGTACAAATGTGTATAAACAATTCCGGGGAGTACACCAGCATGCCCTGTATGCAATGTACAAAGGACGAATAACACAGGATTTAGCAAAACATTCAAGATTCAAGATTTAATTCCTTTCACCCTTTTGGGAGGTATGAAGATTTACAAACGAATTCAACAGGAGAATAAACCTAACAGCAATACACCCAAAAATAATATCAATACTAACAGGAACTGAAAAGCAAGAGTTCATCGCAAAATGATAAGCAAACAGTATTAAAGACTCAAGACTATGCTTTAAGTATACAAATTTCTTTAAAAGACACAATCTACACTTGTGAAAGACAAGCGAAATTTCAAGAAATACCTGCAAATCATATGAATTTTAAGAGAGACAGAAGAATTTTCCGAGATTTACATTTCATTAGCCTAGAAAAATTATAACTGGACATGGGCTGAAGAAAATGTTGGGGAATAAAGTATTGCCGTAAATATTTGAAGTGGGGACATTCCATGATAAAATGAAATTCATCCCCTTAAACAGACCTACTGCATTTTGAACATAATTACTTTTTCTTTCCATGGTATATTATGGAAACGTCCAACCTGAATAGGAAGCTTGTGACAACAAAATGCATGAACATAACAGAGAAAACATTCCGGAAAAAAACCATCAATATATTTCGTATCTGTTATCATTCTGAACAAGTTCTCACTTGTGTTGATGTTTTCATTTCCATCATTGAGTTTATATTTGTTTACTGTGTATGCTATTGAATAACTATGATGCTTTATTCAACTTTGGCGTTGTGTTTCAAACTTAATACGATCTTGATTTGAGGAACAAATATCTTTAAGGAACAACTCTTAATAAAAGAGATGTTCTAAATTTCAGCTAGAATGGTCAGTAAGTAAAATGTATAAGGTGCAACAGAGAAAACCAGATTATAACAACACATTGTTTATTCCAAAGTAGTGTACTTGTAGCATCGTGTTGTTATGTATTTGAGTGTATTGCTATAGACTTGTTTTATAATGTAAAGCGCTTTGTGCTGCACTTATAAAGGGAAAGAGAAGCGCTCAAGAAATGTCCATCATCGGCAACAGTAGTAGTAGTAGTAGTAGTAGTAGTAGTAGTAGTAGTAGTAGTCGTAGTAGTAGTAATCGTAGTCGTAGTCGTAGTAGTCGTAGTAGTCGTAGTAGTCGTAGTAGTAGTAGTAGTAGTAGTAGTAGTTGTAGTAGTAGTAGTAGTAGTAGTAGTAGTAGTAGTAGTAGTAGTAGTAGTAGTAGTAGTAGTAGTAGTAGTAGTAGTAGTAGTAGTAGTAGTAGTAGTAGTAGTCGTAGTAGTCGTAGTAGTCGTAGTAGTAGTAGTAGTAGTAGTAGTAGTAGTAGTAGTAGTATCATCACTATCATCATCATCATCATTATTATTATTATCATCATCATCACCACCATTATTAATATTTTATTATTATTATTATTACTATTGTTACTATTGTAAATATTTTATCACAAGATTTGTTGGTTGATAGCTTGCTGGCCAGTAATAACAGTATGATAAGATAAAACCCGGTAGGCTGGTCATATACAATGGTTGGCAGGAAGCCTGGCTATCTCTGTTGAATTGTCTGTGATTTATGAAGACCTTTTTGTTTTGTATTCGAACATTAGCCTGTTTAACAACGAACACCACTGGTATGTGTTTGTTGACGTGGCCGCATAAAGCCTGCAGGCTATCCTCTGTTTGGGGGCTTCACAGCTTCCAGGATGGTAGGTTCCCTGGAATGTAATTACTGTAAAGCAGCGGGTAATCTAATATCCGAACAACATTCTGTATTATAAAGAGACAAAAACACCAGCATTAATAACGCTGAAAATTCTCGTACATGGGGAAAATACATTATAAAGTGCGAAACATAAAAATCACTGCATCAATTTTACCATGAATAACAATTGTCACAACGGACGACGATAATGTTGATGATGAAAAGGAGAATGGATGATGTAGTGCAAAACTTAAAAAAGATCAGTGTCAGAATGTCTTTAGATAACAACCATCACAAATCACAACGATAAAGTTTCTGAGGAAGTGAAAAACACAGCTCCAAATCATGGGCTTGAGCAAAACGAGTCCATATTATTCATGAAAAAACAAGCACACAAGAACGGATCCAAAAATATCAGAAGCAGGTGTGGTGGTAACTCAGCATTTGTTTCTTCACCGCCAGCAAACTATAGGCTGATGATACAACTTGAACAACTTCAACAGCACAGCAGTACCCCGTGTCAGTCCGATACAAAAATATGTACAATTTTGTATAATTATTCGAACATGTAGAAATCACACTGAGCGCCATTATTGTGGCATAACAACATTCAATTTTTTTAATCCATCAGTCATGAGGCCATTCTTACAGGCTATCAACGCCATCACGAAATCCTTCCACCCAGCTAGAATCTGTTTCTGCCTCAGCGTCTGTGACAAACCAGTTCTGCTGTTCTCATGTCGCTCATTCCAATCTCGCCACCACAGCCATAATATGCACACAGTCTTGTCCTGTCTTCTTGTAAGCTCAGGAGCCAGAAGTCCACAGGGGGCTATTAATGTTAGACCACCGCGAGGAGACCAGTCAGAACAAGCCCTGCTCTACTGCCAAGTTACTTTGGTGATGTTCAGTAATGGCTTTTCTTTTGTACTGGAATCTAACTGCAGCCAACCATACCAGCAGACATTGGCTGATCGTCGCTATATTTGTTTCAGGGGGTCGTCTGCAAGGCTGATGGAAAATAAGCATACTGATTCATCGCCACATTAATGCACCGACCTGCTAGCTAGCTACTTTGGCCTTCACAAGCTGAAATTAAGATGGCGTCCCTTAGCCAGTTTCTACTGGCATAGTCGACTGTATTTAGAGTCACGGTGAATGTAGGACTCTACTACTAACTGACAGATAATACTAGCTTACTTTCCTTCAGCCATTGTCCCGTGATTGCCCAGACTCTAAAGGCTTGACTCGAGTTCATCGCAGGTACGGAAGTGTAGGGAAAACCAAACCTAAGGCTACTATGAGATCACAACAATAGGAGCTGCTGAGTCACGGATGATTTTCTTCCAATAGCAAAATGGCAAATAGTAGTGAGAATAAATTAACGAGGATGTTATGGAAGTGCACCAACTTTGTGGCTACTTGACAGGGCCACACTGTGCTCTGTGTTTCTACTATATATAATATATCCCAGCATGCAACGCCAGCCAGGCCTAGGGGACGCAGACACCTGAAGTGTTGGTCAGGTATTTGAGCATCCTCCTTAAAGCGGATGATGCTCGACTGTGGGATTACAATCCTCACACTGAACCCCAGCAAACCTACAGGACAGGAGCTGGCCAAAGCCAAGAAAAACAAAAGAACATGCCTTTTGTGAGATTTGAGCCTGCGACCTGACAGCCAGGGGCCCAGTGACTAAACCACTGCGCGACGACAGCTGCTGAGAGTGGAATGCACTGATATTGTGTTTAAACACAGATTACAATTCAACAATTCTGACTGGTATTGATCATCAAATTAAGAGTGGGGATTGCACAGTCTCTCGGACCAACTTCAAGCGCTGATCTGCCAGGCCATTACTTTAGCTCCTGTCGTGTATATACACGTGTGGTGTATGTATCTGTCTCAATGCATGCATATCAAAATATGCACGTTAAAGATTCAGAATCATAAACGCATTCGACATGCATCCTGCACCAGGAGAGGGGCGGGCTCCACCAGGTCCAATTTGCCCAAGAGACACTGCCTGAAAAACTCAAAGCAGTGCAGTGCAGTACAGGACCCTAAAGGAGGTAAGGGGGACAAGCATTAGCATCACTCTCAGGTCCTTCAGTGAGGACAGCTACAGTCTAGTACAAGTCCAAAAGGAAAAAAGCATCACTGTTTCCCATTGTCACCTGACTGATCTGACTGTGTGATATAAGTGATGGAGTTGATAACCAGTAGGACAAAAACCAAAGACTGTGTGTGGAAATATGTTCAGATATTTACATTAGCAGAGATAGGAAACCCAACAAATGGGAGTTAATATTTTTTCTTTTTTCGGATTTTTTTGTTTTCTTTATTTGTTTTTTTTCTTTTTCGTCACCAACTTTAAGTGCATCACAGAAACAAAGGCTACTACTACTTTTTTCCATGACACTGTGAAGCTATGTACATCACCAACAACAGTTAACACTGGTGCCTCCACTCTTGTCTTGATTCCTAAACAGGGACAGACAATTGTAAAATAATGATAATAAGGATGACGATTACGAGGATCATCAACATCATCATCATAATGATGATGATGATGAAAAGAAAAACACCGAAGCATTTTCTAGTACTCTTCTGACCATTTTCAATGGCAATAAAGTCCACACTTCCAGAACAAGTGTGCTTGTTTGTTATGCTCTTCAGTAGCTTCTAAAAGTCAAAAAAGGATCAGGTAAACGTTACAAATTAAACAAAATGCTTTTTTTACGAATCTTTTTCTTTGTATCAAAATGATATTTAAGAGAAGTCCTTAACTTCAGTTTAGACGTCCTCAAACTGTTCATTTTCTTTTTTCTTTTTTTTTTTGCAATATCTTAGAACATTGTGTTCTAATTGTCTTTTTTTAAAACTTGATATCCAACATGCCTCTACAAATATCATACACATGACAACACTCAATCATTGAAAACATGATTTACAAGTTAGTCATTTAAGGAAGCTCTTAAGAAGTATCGTCTGAAAAGACATAAGCCAGTTTCAAAATAATATCACATCAGCAAAGTAACGTGTGCAACAAACTGTGTATCTTTATACACATATCAGTAAATGACGATAAACAAGTATGTTGGTAATAATATAAGAGTGATCAATCATACACCTATGTACATGACAGATAGAAGAACAGACAGGCAGACAGAGGGACAACGACTGACAAACACAGATAAACATACGATGTTCAAAGGGGCTGATAGAGGTTGGGGGGGTGGGGGAGGGGGGCGACCAAGATAACAAGCAACGCTTTGACACAGACATTTGAGGGGCCACATTCTTTAAGGTCTTTGCTTTAAAGTCATCCAGGTTCTAAGATTTCGCACAAAAAGGAAAATGTACTTTAGCTTCAGTGCGTTATGAGAGCAGAAAGGTACCGAGTTTCACCTTGGTATTTGGTTGATGTTTTTGTTTGTTTGGGTTTGGGGGGTTTTTGCTTTAGTATGTGTATGTGTGTTTGGGAGGGGGTGGGGGGCGGGGCAAGTCATGTTCCTGTTTTGTTTCTTTGGGGAGGGGTTTGTTTTGTCTGGGGGTTTTTTTGTTTGTTTGTTTTTGGTGTGTGTGGCTTTTGTTGTAGTTGGGGTGTTGTTTTTTCCGGGGGATGGGGTGTTAATGTTTTTGGGGGGGTTCTAATAAAAGGTAAATTTTGCCACGGAAATACTCTTGATGAATGTATCATCAAATATAACTGGCATACAGGAATTCAATGCTCACGGATATATACTCGTGATCATGGTTAAAGGATAACTCTGTCAGTCAACTTCTTTATAAAAAGCAGCAAGATTTTAATAAAAATTGATATATTTCATTGTATTTCAAAGCAAAATCATTATGTGTTGACATTACCCAAAAAATGCTAGTCCTCCTGTTTAAGTAAGTATTGAGAAAAAACAGTTATTTTTTCTACATCATGCAAAACTGAAATGATTACCCATTGATCAGAAGAGTTAGAACTTTACCTCCAAAAATAGATCCTATTTTTTAAGAACCTGAATTACACTTTAGTAATTTGTTTTTAAAAATCAGATAGACAACATAGCTGAGTGGTTAAGACCGTTTGCCGTCAAGCCTGTGGGTCCATGAAGTCAGAGGTTCAAATGTGGACAGGGGTGGGGTGTCTGGTGAATTAAAGGGGGGCAACTTAAAGTGTAAACCTGTCAGTGCCTTAATTCCCTTCATGTATAATATACACATGCAGAAGATCAAGTATCCACCTTACAGATCCCGTAATTCATGTCATTGTTTGGCGTCTTACGGGAGCACAAAACGTACCCTGCATCCTGTACAAAACGTGAGCTGCTCCGAAATCGGATTTATGTCGGCTGAGGCCAGCGGGCAGACCTTTTACAGAGTTACAAGCGCAGGAGAAGCCAAGGTATACGCATCCAACACGGTATGGGAACGCAGAGAGGAGAAAAGAAGAGAAGAGAAGAGAAGAAGAGAGAGAGAAGAGAGAGAGAGAGAGAGAGAGAGAGAGAGAGAGAGAGAGAGAGAGAGAGAGAGAGAGAGAGAATAGGCGCTGAAGCATTTGGCTGCAAAAAGGGAGACAACTTGCAAATATGAAGCAAAGTTACCGAATACTTCATAGTCAAGACTGGCAAACATTCAGAATTGTGTTTAAAATGCACCCTGCATATTTACATGCTGCTTATAAACACCAATAACAAAAGAAATGTGTGAAACATATTCATAAATGGTAATGAAACCCAACAAAGTATTTACAAGCTTAGGATACAGAAACATAATGATGTGGAGAGACAGACAGGCAAACCCAGAACAAAATGTAAACATGGCGGCATGAGAATATCAATGATGTGTACACAGAAGCATCGATATTTATCTTAATCATAAATTCGAAACAATAATTCAGACATAGCACTGAACCAATTCAATAATAATAATAACAATTAATTATGGTTTGATGGATTTGTTTGGCCACAGGAAAGGTGCAGACAGACCGACAGACAGAGAGACAAGAAGAAAAAGAGGACAAATAAGAAGAAGAAAAAAAACGAAAAAGAGAAGGGGAAAAGAAGAAAGAAGATAAAAAAGAAAGATAAAAAAGGAAGCAAAAAGCAAGCCAATGATTATGGAAACGAAAAGAGAGAAAGAAAGGAAGGAAGGAAGGAAGGAATGAAGGAAGGAAGGAAAGAAAAAAAAGAAAGAAAGAAAAAAAAGAAAAAAAGAATGAAAGGAAGAAAGGAAGGCAAAAGAAGAAAAGTCAAACGACTGAACTGAAGTCTTATTTAAACCTGCATACTACTGGCCCACCAAGCGAACACCAGCAGACAGAAAGAGATCTCCCCGCCCTCTACATGACACACCGAAGCCCCGCCACAAGAAGCCGAGTAAGGAACGGAAGCAATGACGTCATCGTTTCGTTTCTGGAACTCTATGTCGTCATAGTGGCCGTCAATGGGGTAGCGAACTCCGTCCACGCGGCCGCTGTCATCCCGCAGAAAGTGCACGCGCACAGGGCTCTGATGCTCGTCAGAAGCCGTCACGTACCAGAGAGGACCCACAAACCAGCCCTCCCACGCGTCCTCGGGAGCTCCCACGACCTTCTTCAGCTTCATCTGCCCAAAGCGCCCGTACTTCAGCATCAGCCAGTCAGACCCGTTCACGCTCTCCGCCACCCTCGCCCCAGCGTGACCCGCTTTGTCGTCCTCGTGGTTTCTGACGTCATATTCTTTGATGTCACTCCCGCCTCGATCGATGACGATTTCGCCGAACGCTTTGTGGATGTAGACTCCGATGAGCTGATCCAGGCCCATATCCAAGGAGTCCTGTCGTTTAGAGAACACGCTGACTGCTCCTCTCTGGTCAGGAGACTGTGCAGAGGAGGAATCCTTGACTTCAGGGGTGGGGGTTGTTGAAGACGCTTGTGGAGGTTTATCTGGGGGTTTCCAGGGAGCCGGGAAGGTGCAGATGGTGGACTCGTTCAGCCAGAAAGGTTCGCCCAGAAGAAGGTCGGCGGCCATGCTGGTGATGGCCGTGAGGGCGTGACCTTTGTCGCTGGTCTGGGGTCCGTTGGTGGCCACGAATAGCCCGGCCTTCACCCCGGGAAGCAGCCACAACCTGGAAGAGTAGGTGACGATGCCCCCGGAGTGCCAGACTTTCCTGTAGCCTGAAAGACACAGTATCGGTTACATGGGAGTTATGGAGGGCAGTCTGTTGTTATACTGCGGAAGGTACGCACAATAAATACAGGACAGAAAAAATCGATTAAGAAATAGATAAAGGAAACCAATTTTCTTATCGCAATAGAGGTATTGTATCCTTCATTTGGAGTTGACAGACTTATCTTGTGCTTATTGATCAAGATATTGAAAATGGAAACTATAACGGAAAAGTAGCAACAACAACAAATTACAAACTTTCGTATAACCTAAAAAAAGTTACGCCAGTTATCTGAAATTATGTATAATTATTGCTAAAGATGTGTAAAAGTATAGACACCAAAATTGCAAGTTTAGGAAGGCTACCAGACTTTCTTACAATCTGAGAGCGAAAAGGATTCTTCTGAAAGCATGTACGGTCTTTTGCTTATTGTTCAAGGTATGTTCAATTAAAACAATTAAAAACACGAGTTATGAAAAGGTAAAAACCCTTGCTTTTCTCAAAGCCTAAGAAATACAGTAACATTTATCTGAAGTTCTTTGAGTCAAGGGATTTTTAAAAATCTATCTACAACCTAACAACAGAAAAATATCAGCTAGAAAAAAAAAGAACAGAGACCCACTTTCTGAAAACCTGACAGCGACGATCTTTTATTCAAAAGTTGGAAAAGCTGATTTGTGCAACAAAAACAAAAGGGAACTATGAGTCAAGAAAGAGTAAAGAAGACAGACAGGCAAACTGTTTAACAGCCTGAAATTTACTGTATCCTTCATGTGGCCATGGTTAAAAAACAAGTCAAAGGAAGGAAGGAAGGAAGAAAGAAAGAAAGAAAGAAAGAATGAAAGAAAGAAAGAAAGAAAAAGAAAGAAAGAAAGAAAGAAAGACAGACAGACAGACAGCCAGAAAGACAGACAGACAGACAGAAAGTAGAAAAAAAAAGAAAGAAGAAAAGAAAAAAAAGAAAGAAAGAAAGAAAGAAAGACAGACAGACAGAAAGAAAGAAAGAAAGAAAGTCAATGAAGAGAAAGGAAGGAAGAAAGAAAGATAAAGAAACTACTCAGAAACACCAAAAAAAACCTGAATGAATGAAAGAAGGAAGGAATAGAAGGATAGATAGATAGATATATAGGTAGATAGATAGATAGATAGATAGATAGATAGATAGATAGATAGATAGATAGATAGATAGATAGATAGATAGATAGATAGATAGATAGATAAGGAAGGAAGGAAGAAAGAAAGACAGAAAGGAAGAAAGAAAGAAAGGAAGGAAGAAAGAAAGGAAGAAAGGAAGGAAGAAAGAAAGGAAGAAAGGAAGGAAGGAAGAAAGAAAGAAAGAAAGAAAGTCAATAAAGAGAAAGAAAGGAAGAAAGAAAAATAAAGAAACTACTCAGAAACAAACAAAAAACCTGAATGGATGAAAGAAGGAAGGAATAGAAGAAGGATAGTAGATAGATAGATAGATAGATAGATAGATAGATAGATAGATAGATAGATAGATAGATAGATAGATAGATAGATAAGGAAGGAAGAAAGAAAGAAAGGAAGGAAGGAAGAAAGAAAAGAAGAAAGGAAGGAAGAAAGAAAGAAAGGAAGAAAGGAAGAAAGAAAAGAAGAAAAGAAGAAAGAAAGAAAGAAAGAAAGAAAGGAAGAAAGGAAGGAAGTAAGAAAGAAAGAAAGAAAGAAAAAAAGTCAATGAAGAGAAAGGAAGAAAGAAAGAAAGATAAAGAAACTACTCAGAAAAAAACCCTGAATGGATGAAAGAAGGAAGGAAAGAAGGAAGGACGGAAGGAAGGAAGAAAGAGATAGATAGATAGCTAGATAGCTAGATAGCTAGATAGATAGATAGATGGATGGATGGATGGATGGATGGATGGATGGATGGATGGATAGACAGACAGACAGACAGACATACAAACAGACAGATAGAAAGATAGCCAGACAAACAGACAGAGAGTATTGTTGAAAATTTTCAAATGATAGGAGAATATATATCTTTTAAAAAAGTATCTAATGTCAAAACATGAACAAGAAAACTAACCAAACACAAAGCAAACAGATAATCATCTCCTAGTGGAATTCCATTCCCCAAACCTTAATTAAAGACACTTTTTTCGGGGGGGGAGGGGGGGGGGAGGGGGGAAGGGGAGGTAAAGTTTCAAACATTATATGTGTTACTGAGAAAGAAAAAAGACACAAAATAAGATCTGAAACTCTCTCGCACTGCGCACGTTCTATATATGCATGACCTGATTATACTGCAAGTCTTTCTCCCTCCTCCACCTTCTTCTTCTTCTTCTTCTTCTTCTTCTGCTCTCCCCCCCCCCCCCCCCCCACACTACTCTCTCCCCTCTCTCTCTCTCTCTCTCTCTCTCCTCCTCTGTCTCTCTCTCTCTCTCCTAATATCTCTCTCTCTCTCTCTCTCTCTCTCTCTCTCTCCTCTCTCTCTCTCTCTCTCTCTTCTCCTTCTTCTTCTTCTCTCTCTTCTCTCTCTTCTCTCTCTTTCTTCTTTCTTCTTCTTCTTCTCTCTTCTTCTTCTTCTTCTTCTTCTCTCTTCTTCTCTCTCTCTCTGTCTCTCTCTCTCTTCTCTTCTCTCTCTCTCTCTCTCTCTCTCTCTCTCTCTCTCCTTCTTCTTCTCTCTCTCTCTGTGTCTCTCTCCTTCTGTCCTGTCTGTCTGTCTCTGTCCTCTCTCTCTCTCTTTCTCTCTGTCTTTCCTTATTCTCTCTCTCTATCTATCTCTCTCTCTCTTTCTCTCTGTCTCTCCTCTCTCTCTCTCTCTCTCTCTCTCTCTCTCTCTCTCTCTCTCTCTCTCTCTCTCTCTCTCTCTCTCTCCTCTCTCTCCTCTCTCTCTCTCTTCTCTCTCTTTGCCAGGAGCACTTAGCTCAACACAGGGGCTGGAGTGTTGCTGAACAAACAAGCCAAAGAAGGGGAGATCAATTGGATTGCCCGCACTCGGCTGCGAAGGGAGAAAACTGTGCCCAGCACACAATCAATGGCGACTTGTGACTTCCCTTACTGGGGCCCGCTTTCGGGGAACGTTAACTCTGATGGCTTTTTAGCTCCCCCCCCCCCCCCCCCCCCCACTCCCCCAACTCTCCTGCCCCCTTCCTGCCAACTCGTGCCTGCGCGCGCACGCACACACACATACACACACATACACACTGATTTTGTTTCTTCATGGTTTGGGCTTGTTTGTATGTATGCGTGTGGGTTGGGTTTTTTTTTTTTTTTATCTTTTCTTTCCTTGGTTTTGTTTTTGTTGTGTTTTGTTTCTTTTCTCTATGGGTCTGTGTACAATTTATCAGACTCTCGTTGCTCCATTTGTGTTCCATTCATTCTCGTCATTCTTCTTTTCGCTGGTCTTTTACTTTCTTTCTGTGTTTGTTTGTTTGTTTGTTTGTGTGACGGCAGATCTGTCAGTTGCCATTTATCTCCTAAATTTATTGGCTGTCCCCGAAGATTCCCTCTTTCCAGGCCATTTTTTAAATCCTGAGAGTCTTGAGCCAAAGAGGGTCTGTCTCTCTGTCTGTTTATCTATCTGTCTGTCTTTCTTTCTGTCTCACAGTCTCTCTGTCTCTGTCTCTCTCTCTTTGTCTGTCTGTCTGTCTCTCTCTCTCTCTCTCTCTCTCTCTCTCTCTCCCCCCTCTCCTCTCTCTCTCTCTCTCTCTTCTCTTTCTGTGTGTGTGTGCTGCGAGTAAATTCAGGTTTCCTCATGTTTTCTTCATTCAAGACATAGACCGTAACAGTGATGTAATGTTGCAACCTTCGTGTTACTACTCCTTCAGAGAATATAAGATTTGGCAGGACTTTTGGCGTGAGTTTGTATCATTATTACGTTCTTGTTATTTCAACTAATGTGCTAATTATTTAAGGCGACTGGAGGCATTAAATGTTCTAATAACAAATGGAATTTATACAGTTTTATATGTTGCAAAAGCAAATCAAAGCGCTTGCATTCAACCTACTCTTACATATGCAACTAACACACATAAAGGTTTTACACTTTGGCAGGGAGATGGAGATTTTGGCTGTTGAAGGCAGGGACAGATATGAGATGAAACAGGAGGGGAAAATCCTAGGTTTCAAATAGATGTCTTGATACTGGATTTTAGCGAAAGAAGAGAGAGAGAGAGAGAGAGAGAGAGAGAGAGAGGTCATTCCAGGTTGATAAACCAGACGTAGGGAAAGAGCGATGGCCAACTATGGATTGGTTGAATATAGCTATTCGTAAGCACAAGTTATCTGCAGCAGAGCGGAGGGAACGAGAAGGCATGCACAGGTGAAGACATTCACAGAAGTAGAAGGGTGCTGTTTTGTGGAGACATTTGTCACAGAGGGTACTGATATCATTGTTTACTCTCTGTGGCACAGGTAACCAGTGGAGATATCGCAATAGAGGAGCAATGTACTTTTTTTTCTTTCTTGGGACTAATCGAGCTGCAGGGTTTTGTATACGTTGAAGGGAGTGGATAAATGATGCTGGCAGACCAGCCAGAAGAGAATTGCAATTGTCCAGAAGTGAGAGATTGAGAGACATGACAAGTTTGGTTGTTGCATTAGTGGACAGGTACTTTCGAATGGCACTAATACACTTTAATTGATAGTAGCACATAAATGTTCTGACCCTGAATGGAACACAGTTGATGTTGTTTTTTCTATGAGTAGATCTACGAGAATTTGACTTCTTCTGCAGCAGAATGGTAATCTTCATTCTGTATATAAGAGATCACTTTGTAAAGGAGATTTACTATTTGAAGCTAGATATTGTTTATGGGGATACGAAAATTAGTAGAGTGTATTCGTGAAACCACAAAAATTTGCATATTGCTGCGCTTACAACTGTTGAACCCTTGTGTGCTTTCTATTTGATTTTCGTGAAAACACACACACACACACACACACACACACACACACACACAACACACACAACACACACACACACACACACACACACACACACACACACACACACACACACACACTGTGACCACCTAATCTATCTGTCTTGATCAGAAGTCGAAAATGCCTGACTCCATCTTATGAATCAAAGATGGTCATACCGAAAGATTAAAACAGCAAAAGGAAAACCAGAACAACAAACAAACCCATTACGAACAAATCTGAGGGAACGAAATCCATAGGAAGGGAGACTTTTGAGAAAAGAATTTGTGAACGATGCTGAGCATAAAACGTGTCTAAAAGAGCTTCTAACACGTCTGTGGGAAGTTGGGAAAGGATAGGAGATTTTTTTCTCAATAGTTTTAGAGTATTTTGCCTTTGGAACAACAACAAATAAGAAGAAAAGGTTCCTTCAAAATTAAACAACCTTTAATGAAGTTTTTTCCAAAGTAACAAAATTGGCAATATTAACAACTGGACTTTAAACTTTAGAGGACAGTATTATCTGAAATGAGAAGTCCGAACAGCGACAATAACCGTTT
>CM054144.1:27599065-27611565 GCA_028751875.1 Rapana venosa
ACAAGCGGATGCTGCATCAGTGGACAGGTGCTTTCAAATTGCACTTAACCCGCCATTGATAGTAACAGACTGGCAGGTCTGGTGTGAATTTTTGCATAGAGAGTGTGTTGTTGATAACAACAGCTAGATACTTGACTGCAGTGGATAGCAGGAACTGATGCATTGCCAAATTATATTGAAGCTGTTGTGACAGAATAGAGTTTGTGTTTGGTCCCTACAATCATGGCTTCCGTTTTATCTGCATTTAGCTGTAACTTGTTTTGTATCATCCAGTGTTGAATGTCTTGAAGGCAGTAGGACATATTTGTCAAGAGAGAGGGCAGATTCTCAGGAGTGTCACTGCTTTGAATCTGAGAGTCATCAGCGTAGAAATGATGGTTGATCTGGTGACGGTTTATTATAGATAGATAGATAGACAGACAGACAGACAGATAGACAGACGGACGGACGGACAGACAGACAGACAGACAGACAGACAGACAGACAGACAGACAGACAGATAGATAGATAGATAGATAGATAGATAGATAGATAGATAGATAGATAGATAGATAGATAGATAGATAGATAGATAGATTAGATAGATAGATAGATAGATAGATAGATAGATAGATAAATAGAGACAGACAGACAGACAGGCAGACAGACAGACAGGCAGACAGACAGACAAGCAGACAGACAGACAGACAGAAAAAAGAAAGAATGAAAGAAAGAAAGAAAGAAAGAAAGAAAGAAAGAAAGAAAGAAAGAAGAAAGAAAGAAGACAAGAAAAGACAAGAAAAGAAAAGAAAATGAAAGAAAGAAACGAAATGAAAAAAGGAAGGAAGGAAAAGAGATATAGGTATAAAAGAAAAAAAATCACATTCAATCGATAATTGTTCCCTGTTCCTCGGCTACAGCACCCAGCTTCCCCAACGGTGAGATCTATGCGTATGCGACCGTCCGCCCCCCTCCCCACCCCCATCCCCCGTCCCCCACCCACCCCCACCCCACCATTTAAGTAGCTGCATTCCGACTTCAGGAGTGGTATCTAAACACCACACCTGAATGCATAGCGGGGTGGGTTTTTTCGGGGACGGGATAGCTCAGTGGTCGGAGCACTCGCTTTCCCCCAGCCAGGTTAAGCAGCGTCGAGCGTGGTTACCAGTTGGATGGGTGACCGTTTGCGCGCCTTGGCTTCAGTACAGTTCCCCCAGTTCACCCAGCTGTAAATGGATACCTACCCTCTTTAGGGTCAGGGAAGGTAAAGCAGCGAGGGAGAGGAGATGGGCGCCGCCCTCAATATGCTGGCCCTAGAGAAGTGAGGTCTCTGACACCTCGCTCCCCTACGACCTTATGGGACTCCTTTACCTTTACTTCCTATCCATTGCTACAGGCACACAATGGCCTACTCTTCCAAAAAAAACGGCAGAACGGATTGTTAACGTGTGCGCGAGATGTTCTGCTTGCGTTTACACATACGGCCTTGGTTTGTAGACTCATCCGAAGGACTTTTGACATTCAGTTCGATTTTTATCGTCAAACTGGGAAGAAAGGGCGAGGTTGGGAATCGAATTCAGAATCTCACGGTTTACTTGTTGGTAGGGCAACGACTTAGCCATCCTTCCACTCTCCTTCTTGAATAAAGAAAATATCAGACGTAATCTATTTAAAGCACGTGAACCTAAGAGTCGAAGCCAACACTTGACAGGAAGTTGCTAGGATGAGAGGTGGTTTCTGAAAAATAACCTCCCATTGTGTATTGTTACTAAAAATTTGGTTTTCCTAGATGACTGACTTATACATAAGGTATCGGTAAAGGTGTTCCATAACCTATAAGGTCGTAGGGGGGCGAGGCGTCAGAGACCTCACTTCTCAAGGGGCCAGCATATTGAGGGCGGCGCCCATCTCCTCTCCCTCGCTGCTTTACCTTCCCTGACCCTAAAGAGGGCAGGTACCCATTTACATCTGGGTGAATTGGGGGAACTGTACTGAAGCCAAGGCATGCAAACGGTCACCCATCCAAGAGGTAACCTCGCTCGATGCTGCTTAACTTGACTGGGGGAAAGTGAGTGCTCTGACCACTGAGCTATCCGTCCCCGTTGTGTATTATCACTAAAAATGTGCTTTTCTTATATGACTGAGTTCTACGGAAGGTGTCTCCTAATAATTATGTGTCACGTGTTTTATTTATCTTTTTTCCTTGTAAATATTTGTGACGGGGGACATGGATTTTGCATTTGCGAGAAGTAAATGTAAACGAAACATAAACCAAACTGAGAATTCCGTATTCATATTTATCTGTACATCTTGAAAGCGTTATCAAGTGGATCGGTGGTCTAGATGCAATGTGCCTTCCTAGAGGTCAGGTCAAAAGTACGTCTGTACAAAGTACACCTTTGTTCTGAACTTTCGCCCCTATCCGCTACATACTGAAGCGATGAGCTGGGTGCTAGTCTTTCGGACGAGACAATAAACCAATATCTCGTGTGTACACATTCAGCGCACGTAAAAAACCCATGACAACGAGTGAGTCGTCCCTGGCAAAATTATGTCGAAAAACCCCACTGTGGTAGAGAAAGAAATGCATGATTATACAGACAGATATTTTTTTTCAAAAATGGGTAGTGCTGCACTTGCGGCGACATGCTCTTCCCCGGGGAAAAGCAGCCTGAATTCCACACAGAGAAATCTGCCGAGACCAAAATTTGTAATGAATACAATACCACCAACACCACCTCAACAATATTTACGAAATCGGATTTCAACAAAAATTCAGTTAAACTAAGTTGGCGGGGTTTTTTAGAGCGCAATCATTACCTTCCATTTCACATTTCCTACATATTATTTCACAAGTTTACAACCATCTATGTACACGCTGAACAACAATACAGAAGAGAAAAAAAACACAATATGTGTTCTATACGAAATTTCAGAAATATATCCTTCTACATCTTCAAAACGCCAGCCTGTTCTCTATCGCTGCATGAACAGATCTTGAGAAGGACCAGAGAACAGTGCAGTGAAGTGTGCACACTGATGGAATGAGGTCGAGCACAGACAGAGGTAGAGGAGGATAACGACTATGTCTGACGTGATCTCTGCCAGATTTTCTCCTCGACAGAATCCCAGAAATTCAGATGAGGCCATCTGTCAGTCAGCCTGACATTTGCAGCCCGTCATAGACGTTTGTCATGCAAAATATCTTCCGCTGTCTCCCTGGTGCAAATGACGTGACGCTTGCTGCTGCATCCAGCTTTTACATCTTCTCTCTCTCTCTCTCTCTCTCTCTCTCTCTCTCTCTCTCTCTCTCTCTCTCTCTCTCTCTCTCTCTCTCTCTCTCTCTCTCTCTCTGTGGAACCTTAAGACATTTTGGTTGGTTTTGGGGGCTTCCTTGTTTTTCTCACTAAAATACTAAGCAGCTCGGCAACCCCGTTCATGTATGGGCCAATGGCCTTTTTGTGAATAAATCTTTCGAGTTCGAGTTCGAGTTCTCTCTCTCTCTCTCTCTCTCTCTCTCTCTCTCTCTCTCTCTCTCTCTCTCTCTCTCTCTCTCTCTCTCTCGCTCTCTCGCTCTCTCTCTCTCGTTCTCTCTCTCTCTCGCTCGCTCTCTCTCTCTCTCTCTCTCTCTTCTCTCTCTCTCTCTCTCTCTTCTCTCTCCTCTCTCTCTCTCTCTCTCTCTCTCTCTCTCTCTCTCCTTTTCTCTCTCTCTCTCTCTCTCTCTCTCTCGGCTCTGGATTGTTTTACACTCTGACTTCCTTGTCTGTGGTCTGAATACCAAAAATATAGTGCACCTTCTTCATAGTGTAAGTTGGGAAAGGGGGGGGGGGGTGTTGGTGTAGGTTTGCTTTATTTTTTTTCATTCTCTGCATGTGCGACGGGAAATTTCATTTTGATTTTTTTAGGTTTGTATTTTTTTTATCAGAGGAGACTAGGAAAGAGCAATAAGTCGAGATTGTGTGTATATGTTATTTGTTTCTCTTCTTTTTTTTCTCTTGGTTTTATTTCCATTTGGGGGATTAGTCTAGCTGTTTTCGTGTTTGCTTGTTAGGTTATGTGTTTCATTCTTTGCTTGATGTGTCATTATTTTTGTCAGTATTTTCGTCTTCTCATTATTATCCATATCGTCATCGTTATTATATTGTTATTTCATCATCATCATCGTTCACTCTCACATTATTATTATTATTATTATTATATTATTATATTATTATCATTATTATTATTATTATTATTGTTGTTGTTGTTGTGTTGTTGTTGCTTGCTGCTGTCTGTTGTATCTTATTATGTTGTTGTTATTTTATTATTATTATCATTATTATGTTAATTTTTTGCTGTTGCTGTTGTTGGTGCTATTGTTGTTATTACTACTACTAGTAGTATTATCATCATCATCATTACATGTTTATTTCTGACACAGAAGTCACAGAAGAAACTGTGTTTCAGATGCCAGCTGTCATAAAATCTTACAGACACAATTCTTTTTTTTTCGATATACAATGGGCGCCAGTCTTTCTTGACCTATCCATTGCGTGAACAGAAACAACTCTTGATCTGTGGTCATTTGCGTAATCCAAACACTGATGCCAGGTACAAAAAACACAAACCAAAACCCAAAAAATTAAAAATGAATGCCAAAATTAATTCTTTTTCGAGCCTATAACCGAGGATGGAAAAAAGCAATTTCATAATTCTTGGAAGCATATGCCAAAAACTAAACAAACAACTAACAATACACAGAATCATAAATTTAACAAATGCAACGCAACTATATCTTTATGTTAAATGTGCGTCAATTATCTTTATTTTAACATTTTTGTTCGATCTGCTTATTTGTTCAAGAAAAATGCTATTTAAAATATGGACCGAAGCAAAATGTTATTCTTTTTCTTTTTTGGTTTTGGGTTTTTTCTTTGTTTGTTCCTTTTTTTGTAGTTTACGCAATTTTTGGGGGATTTTGACGGGTGCACAAACACACAGACTTAAATAAAACCCATATAATTTAATAATAGCAAACAAACTAAACAATGTTTAAAGCAAGAGAAAACAAAGAACACACAAAACTAGTAAAGATTTATTTAACTCCATCTAACCTAACAACCAACCCAGAGAGCGACAGAAAGGTAGAAATGAAAGGAAAAGGGGAGAGATGAAAGAGGAGAGAGAGAGAGGAGAGAGAGAACTCGAACTCGAACTCGAACTCAAATGATTTATTCACAAAAAGGCCATTGGCCTACATGAAGGGGGTTGCCGAAACTGTTAGTATTTTGGTTAAAAAATAAAATAAAATAAACAAACACACACACACACAGACAACTTTGTTACTGTATATCAAAAGTCGCTACAAAAATTTTCACTTAGGTTTAACATTTTTCTCTCTTATTCTGAAAGCTTTTACAAAAAATATAAAGTGGGGCTGCGCACAACCTCAGGATGACTTGATGCCGGGAGTAAACAGAGTCTAAATAAATTAGGCTGTCTACTATATTTAACAGGGATGTAGTTCTCCCTTTAACATCCTCAAAAACTGGACAGCACACACAAAATGTACTTCATCCTCCGGGGGTTTGCTTACATAATGAGCATAGCAGCCTGAGGTCATCAATATCATGTTCTTTGTATCTGAATTTATGAACATTTATATCTGATAAACCAAGTCTAAACTTAGACATAATTCTTTTCAAATGCATATCCATATGAAGTTTTAGAGAAGGTTTGACATCATGCAAACTTATAAATTGTCTGTACATTTGAAATCTTTCACTGCTTCGTATATGATAACTCCATTGCTGCCATGGCAGTCAATCAATCTTTGCCTGAAAGCGTTAATAAACTCTACAATTTCCGACTCCTTGATTGAGCCAAACAAAATCCAAACCCCAGTTCACACAAACAGGTACGTTTTTGTGTTCCCCGGGTTGTTTTTCCCTTTGACACTAGATAAAAAGCAATCTTGTAGGATTTAAAAGGTAGCCTGCTCTCATTCATATGCAGAATCTTAACCCAATATTTAATGCATCTTCAGCAGCATTAACCAGAGAGAGGGTATCTTTTAGCTTCACTATAAACAATCATTAGGTGTCGTCTATCTAAGCCTAAAAACTGCTTTAAACCAACAGGTGCACTGATTCACAATGTGTTACAGCTGCATCCAAGCCCAAAATTTCTGAACCATATAAACAGTGGGTTGTATTTGTGCATCAAATATCTTAATGAACAAGTAAAAAAGAGTTATTATTCAATATTCGTGTTTTTTCAACACAAATAACAAGCTTCGTTCACCTCGACTTGCCAGATCTTACATGCAGTTGTAAAAACTAAGCTTAGTAGAAAAACAGTTTTCCTAAATATTTATTTTACATTAATCACAGGCATGATATTTCCATTGTACAACCATTTTTCATGAGCAGCTAAATATCCCCTTTTCTGAATACAACGATATTTACTCTTACTCAGATTAACCTTAAGATCCAGTGATGTTGCACACTGTTTAAGCTGTTTAACTGCTATTGTAAGCCTACAACTGTTTCAGATAGCAGGATAACATCATCAGCAAGCAGAAGAATAAAAACAACTCTGAGAAATCTTGGGGGAAAGTGGCACGGTTTTTCCATTATTGATGATGTCTCTGGCTAACTCATTGATAAAAACAGAAACAATAAGGGGCTACATACATCACCCTGTTTAACACCATGGTACAGTATATTATGTCAAATCATTTAGTTCCACATCTTATTCTGCTTCTGACATTCTGATACATGGCTCCAAAACATCGTAAATAGTTTACCTTCACACCATTTTTCAGGAGAATAGGCCACAACAAGTTCCTGTTAACAGAATCAAATACTTTTCAAAGTCAATAAATGCTACATAGAGTTACGGTTATGAGCAAACTGTTTCTGTACAAACGCAAGCCAGAGTAAACATTATGATCTATAGTGGGGTATCCTCTCTTAAAACCAGCTTGGTGCTCTCCTGTATATTATTCTTCATAACCCTTCTGTAACCTTTGTTTTAATAATAGTACTATATATCTTACTTTCTTATGTCAGTAAGAGAAATTCCCCGGTAGTTATTAGGGTTATCAACTCACCCTTTTTATGCAATGTTAGTATTATAGATTCAGCCAGTTATCTGGAAAAAGACCATCATCAAAAATTTTGTTGAATAGTTTTAAAGGAAAAGGGACAATATTTTCACTCAGAGAGAGAGAGGGGAGAGGGGAGAGAGAGAGAGAGAGAGAGAGGGGGAGAGGGAGAGAGATAGTGACAGAGAGAGAGAGAGAGAGAGAGAGAGAGAGAGAGAGAGAGGGGAGAGAGAGAGAGGGGAAGGAGAGAGAGGAGAGAAGAGAGAGAACCAAGCTATCCCGGCCCCTGCTTCAGCTGATAGCAGTGCCATGACAAACCGCCATCAGCCTGACACCTTGCATGGGCCCCTTGCGAGCAGTCGGACCAGTCATCAGGGGAGGGAACTAACAGCATTATTACACTGTACACTGCTCTGCCCCTGCCTGCTTCTCACAGCCTTAGTCAGTCACGCCTCTGGAGTTACTTCACTCTGTTTTTCCACACACACAGACACACACAGAAACACACACACATACAAACACAGACACAACAACCCACGGGACACACACCACACACATGACACCACACCACAGTCAGACACACATAGACGCGCACACACACACAGACGCACGCACACACACACAGTACCACACACTCAGACACACACGCAGCACAAACACACACACACAGACACACACAGACCACACACACAGACACACACACACACACAGACACACACACAGACACACACACACACACACACACACACACACACACACGTACGTCACTCTGATGGTGAAAGCTGGAGGATTATTTTATTTTTCTTTCTTTTTTGTTGTTGGTCCTTTCTTCAAGGAAAGTTGTAAAAGCATTAGCAGGAGTATATAAAAATAGAATGGTTAGTTGGTTAAATGGTGGGGTTTTTGCTGAGTTGGTTGGTTGGTTGGAAGGCTAGCTGTTGAGTTGGTTGCTTGGTTGGTTCGCTTGTTCGTGGGTTGGTTGGTTAATTGGTCAGTTTATTGATTGATTGGTCGGTTAGTTGATTGGTCAGTTTATTGATTGGCCGGTATGTTCATTGGCTGCTTGCTTGGTAGCCTCAGTCATTTTCACACACATGCCACTTTCTAATTGTGTAAGCTGGTGTTCTGGCTTTTCATTAATGAAACTTGAAAGAGAAATTAACAAGAATACCAGAGAAGTAGGCTGTAACGGCAAGAGCAGTAGAGAACATATTTCTATACTGTGAGGCCACTTGGCCTTGTGCTAGGCATGAAGAGGCAGAAGACAGAGACCCAAAAAAGTAGACAGACATAGAAAGCAGAGACAGAGATAGAAAGGCAGAGACATAATACACGACTCGGCAAACTTCAGTGTGATACCACCAGCCTGTGTGTATTGAAGGTGCACGTGATACGTACGCAAAGTAAGGAAAAAAACTAGGCACAGGGAAAAAGACACCAACGTAACCTCCAACAATCCTATTTTAAAGCCCCCAAAAATGTCATGCGCGTATGCAAAAAATTCTTTTTCTCTCTAAAAAAAACCCTACTTGTTTTTCTCTCTCTCAGAGCGTAAACAAGTATGGCTATGCTTCTGACCGTCAGCTTACCAAGTGTGTGTGTGTGGTGTGTGTTTTTTGTGTGCGTTGTGTGTGTGTGTTGTGTCTGTGTGGGGGTAGGGGGTACAGATATGCACCATAAAACAGACACAGAAGGACAAAAACAAAAAAAGAAAGCAAACAGAAGCCACTAATAATTATGAGAAAGTAAGCTTGTCTCCTCAAATGTTTGATTCGCTACACCATAAGACGAGGACAACAAATAAAATAGAGGCACATAATAATCATAAGAAAGTAAACTTGTCTCCTCAACGGTTTGATCCGTTACACCACAAGACGAGAACCAAGATGTTACCCTGTTCAAGCTGACAACGATGACGTGACAGCCTTCCTGGGCGTGACACCTGGCATGGCGCCTCGTGAGCAGTCAGACAGACCTATCCTCAGGGGAGGGAGCACTAACAGCATTACCCTCACCCCCCTCCTCTCTTCCCTACCCCTCCAACCCTGCTTCGCAGCCATTCACGCTTTTAGCTTGCTTCAGACTGTTTACACACACACACACACACACACACACACACACACACACACAGGCGTGTGCTACTATGGTTGTGTAATGTTAGTGTTCTTGTCACGTTAAACGAAAGCTGGTAAAGGCGTACCATTAGCAGTAACGGTGAACAAAGTGTTTCAGGTTGTGTGTGTTTTTCTTTTTGCTTTTAGTCTTTACTTGTATGCGCTGCTGGTGGTTTCAGAGAGAGAGAGAGAGAGAGAGAGAGAGAGAGACAGACAGACAGACAGACAGACAGACAGACAGACAGACAGACAGACAGTCAGACAGACAGACTGTGAAAGAGAAGCAGACAGAGACAAGGATAATAATAGACACGACAACAGACAGTCAGATAGAAGAGACACACACAGACAGACAGGTGGAAGTATGTAAAAACAATAGTACAGTCAGGCGAGACGAACGACACCATACATAGCAAAAACACCACATCACACAACTAATAGGACAAAAACATAGCAGCCTCTCAGAGATTATGTTTGTCATAATAAAGAACTATAATCTCTCCACTCTCTACTCTCTCTCACTCATCTCATCTACCACATCATCTACTCATCATCTCTCCATCTCATCTTATCTCTCTCATACTACTCTCCATCTATCTTCTCACACACACACACACACAACACACACACACTACAACATAATACAACATACACACTGCTATTAATACTTTTTTTTTTAGTACAACAGACGTTGAAACGACCACACACACGCACAACAACACACACATCAACACTACACACACACAACAACACAACAACGAGATTTATTTTCATCATAGCAAAAATTTTAATAGATCCCACTGTGTAAGCATGATCACACAACACACATACATGCATACAAACATACATAACATACACACATAACATACATACACACATACATACACACAACTCAACACATACATACACACAACACATCACACACACACACACACACACCACACACACAACACACACACACACACACACACACACACACACACACACACACACACACACACAACGTATAATTACTCACAACAAAGCTGGGGCATAAGGTTCTTAAAGGTGCCATTCAGCAGGGCGCAGGGCAGAGCGAAGTGGCCAAAGTCCTCCACCTCGTCCACAAAGCCTGTTGACCTCATCCCCAGAGGCTTCAAGATGACGTCACGGAGCAGCGCCTCCCAGCGGCGTGACGTCAGCTTCTCCACCACGTGAGCGGCTAAGTGTAGAGGTAGTTGTTGTACAGGAAGCGGTACCTCAGGGGAACCACTGCAGGGATGTAGCGAAGACGGCTAGTGCCAGAACGAGAGAGTAAGAACATGAATGAGGCTGGATGACTTTGCCAGAACGAGAGAGATCAGCTTAGTGGTAAGAACATGAATGAGGCTAGATGACTTGAACCAGAATGAGAGAGATCAGCTCAGTGGTAAGAACATGAATGGGGCGGGATGACTTCGCCATAATTAGAGTCATCCCATTCCATTCATGTATTACCACTAAACTGATCTGTCTCATTCTGGCACTAGTCATCCTATTCCATTTATGTTCCTACCACTAAGCTGATCTGTCTCATTCCGGCAGATGACTGGTGCCAGAATGAGACAGATCAGCTTAGTGGTAAGAACATGAATAGGGATGGATGACTAGAGCTAAAATGAGAGAGATCGGCTTAGTAGTAAGAACATGAATGGGGCTGGATGACTTTGCCAGAATGAGACAAATAAGCTTAGTGGTAATACATGAATGGGGCTGGATGACTTTGCCAGAATGAGACAAATAAGTTTAGTGGTAATACATGAATGGGGCTGAATGACTTTGCCAGAATGAGAGAGATCAGCTTAGTGGTAATAAACATGAATGGGACTGGATGACTTTGCCAGAATGAGAGAGATCAGCTTAGTGGTAGTATAATAATAATAATAATAATAATAATAATAAATGGAACTTATATAGCGCTATATCTTGCAAAGACAAAATCAAAGCTCATGCATTCAACCTCATCTTACACAGTCATGCAATCAATGATAAATAATCAATAGTTTAAACAAACAGATATTACAAACATGGTACGCTACAGACAAAATCTATGAAATACAATTTCGATAGTCAAATGTTTTTCAAAAGTACACACACACACACTCACACAGGTCGTATACTTTAGCAGGGTGATAGGACATGAGTTAGTGAAGGTGGGATAGTTATGATATAAAACAGGAGAGGGGGGTAAGAAACTGAATGGGGCTGGATGACTTTGCCAGAATGAGAGAGATCAGCTTAGTGGTAATAATATAATAATAATAATAATAATAATAATAATAATAATAATAATAATAATAATAATAATAATAATATGGAACTTGTATAGCGCTATATCTTGCAAAGACAAATCAAAGCGCATGCATTCAACCTAATCTTACACAGTCATGCAATCAATGATAAATAATCAATAGCTTAAACAAACAGATATTACAAACATGGTGCGCTACAGCCAAAATCTTTGAAATAAAATTTCAATAGTCAAATGATTTTCAAAAGCACAAACACACACTCACACAGGTCGTATACTTTAGCAGGGTGATAGGACATGAGTTAGTGAAGGTGGGATAGTTATGATATAAAACAGGAGGGGCGGGGTAAGAAAATGAATGGGGCTGGATGACTTTGCCAGAATGAGACAGATCAGCTTAGTGGTAAGAACATGAATAGAGCTGAATGACTTTGCCAAAATGAGACAGAGCAGCTTAGTGGTAAGAACATGAATGAGGCTGGATGACTAGTGCCAGAATGAGACAGATCAGCTTAGTGGTAATACATGAATGGAATGGGATGACTTTGCCAGAATGAGAGAGACCAGCTTAGAGGTAAGAACAGGAATGAGGCTGGATGACTAGTGCCAGAACGAGAGAGATCAGCTTAGTGGTAATATACATGAACGAGGCTGGATGACTAGTGCCAGAATGAGAATGAATGAGACAGTGTTGATACTTGCTATAGTTTTATCATTAACCTTCTTCATTGAGAATTGAAAATCGAACGAAATGTTTGTAGATCGTGTTCAGACGACAGTCAGCATTGTTCTACGCCCGTGCTGCGCTGACAGGATTCTAAGATGGAGTAGACAGCTGCAGAAAATGATCATGGACTGCAAAATGATATTTTTTCTGATCCTTGCAAATGGTGCGCGAACGTGCACACACCCACGCAAACACCTGCTTGCATGCAGACACACACGTACACACTCCTTGACCCACGTTTGCATGCTAGCCATAACTTATTTCCAATACTTTAACAGAGGATTTATTGACAATAGGCTGTATGACCAGTGGCTTTCCCACTCA
>CM054144.1:27616565-27631565 GCA_028751875.1 Rapana venosa
TCTCCGAACGCACGGAATGCATTACCGATCTTCCTTGATACCGTAAACATTTTATGGTGACGTTTTTGATCAGGTGCACCACAGTGATTCCCAGGGGGTGATGGGTAACTTCCTAGTGTGTTGACCTGGGGAACGCCCAACAGATCAGGTAGACATTTAACATCTCCCCTATCTTAGCTTCATCTGAGTTTATTTCTTTCAGAATATATCATAAATCACTTCGATTAACAAAGGGGAAGTAAACGGAGTAGCCATTACTTGGAGGGTGGATTTTTTGTGGTCACAATGGTACTAGCAGATCTTGCACACAAAAAGTAAAATAAAGAACATTTTTAAAACATTAAAAATACCAACATTAATTTTTTTTAAATGAAGAAAATGTCTGAGTTCTGTTTCAACTCCTTGAACAGTTGATAGGGATGGCACACATGTTTCTCCGTTATGTCATGGCCAAGAGGAACCTGGCAGAGTCCACTGGTCTCCTGCCTGATGGCAGACCACGTGCTGGCTCCAGCTCCTGCCAGAGCTGCCAGTTCTTTTACCACATATGTCAATTATGATGAGTTTTTGACGTGTGTGAAAGATGTCTTGAGTGCAGTCACAGAAGATTAGGAAGAATGGAATTGGAACCCGGTTTTGAAGAAAAAAATTGACAGAACTGTGCATCAACCAGAATGTAATAAACAAAATGTTTACAACTCAACCAAAAATAAGGAATGCTAAAAAAAGTAGTAACGATGTTATCAATAACAATGAATGCTAGTATCAACGACAACAATAGACGATATCCCCGACAGTTTCAATAGTCGCTGAATTAAAAACAAATTAATGGTAAGCAATGTGTCAGTCCATGACTGCTTAAGGAGTTCCATCAAATGTGTAGATAGCTAGACTCTTTACAGGGATGGCACGGAAAAACTAAATATATCTATGTATCTGATGTTTTGGAAATGTGCCCATATCAAATAGTTCTGGGAAACTTTGGAACCCGCACGAAAAAGAAAGTTCACTAAATGAATGAATCTTAAGCTTAATACACAAATTACATTTTCAAGCATAAAAACTGATTGTGGATACAAATTTTATCTTATAAAGGAAATTGGATAAATGTGTGCCAAATATTTCTCAGTTCATGCAACGTCTCGAAAACAGATCTGAAAAATATCACAGTAAATTCAAAACTGCTATGGTAGTTTTATGAGTTTCCAAGGAAGGCGACCCCGTGTAAAATTATTGTGGTGGTTTTTTTCCCAAAATGACATAGCAATTTAAAAGCAGACTACCTATAACAAATTAAGATATTTTCAAGTGGCTTGGGAAAAATGAGAAGTATGTGAAAACTGTATGGATTAGAAATCTATGTAAAAGTTTCGAGCTCTCTTGCCCTCAAGTTTATTACAAGCATAGTCAGTAGTAGTATCCCGTTTCTGTGGAAGACCAACGCTTTGATGCCCATAAAAAAGGGTTGGTGTTTTATGGCGGGGGTGGGGGTGGGGGGGGGGGGTTCTAGTGCTTTGTATTGTTTTTCCTTTTGTCTCATCTTTTGTTGGGGGAATTTTTTTAATGACCAATTTTTTCTTGTTGCTTCTGTTGTTAATTTAATAATAATAATAATAATAATAATAATAATAATAATAATAATAATAATAATAATAATAATAATTAATAATAATAATAAATGGAATTTATATAGCGCTGAATCTTTTTGAATTAAGTGGTGCAGTGTTCTGTCAGCAAATATCTCCTGTTCATAATTCCCGGTGTTTTCCCTGATCTTATCTTATTTTATCTTATTCTTTTATTTCGAAGATTATGGAAAAAGCACTCATGTGCTTGTTTACATACAGTCCCCATGTGTATGCAGTTTTGTAAATTTTGCCATCTGTTCCCACCAGCACACAACAGCCTACTCTTCAAAAAGCGGAACTGGTTTTAACGTGTGCGCAAGATGTTCTGCGTGTGTTCGCACACGGGAGCTCGGTTTATAGTCCCATCCGAAGGTTTTGGGGGAAGTGGAGTCGGCATTGATATTTAACTCCAGAGGAAAAATCCTCTTGAACGAGATTCGAACCCGGGTCAGCAGATCACGAGCCCAATGCACAGTGCACATCACTCTAACCACCAGGCTATCCCGTCTTTCTTACCATCAACCTATTTCTTTTTATCACTGCGCCAATGTCCAGTGTTTTGTTGTTTTAGTAACTATTTCTTTATTTTGTCATAATATCCACAGTCATGTACAATATCTCCTTACGTCTGTTTTATATTTTAAAAAATAATAATAAAGAGGGGGAAGGGGGCTGACTTCTACCTATTAAAACACTATGCGCACCTTCACAATGAAACAGTGATGGCTCTATTCGCTGATTTGCATATTTGCTGACAGAACACTGCACCACTAAATTCAAAAAGATTAATCGCTATATAAATTCCATATATTATTATTATTATTATTTATTATTATTATTATTATTATTATGAAATTCACAACAGAAGCAAAAAGCAAAAACAAGTACTTATTTCGTTGTTCTCTCATTTTAAGTGTTACATCAGAGTGAGCATAAAGTTAAGAGATAAAACTAGTATCTGATTTCTTCCTTAGATTATTCTTTTTTTTTTACCTAGCTCACCATTGCTTTTCGAAAGAGTAGGCCATTGTGTGCTGTTTGGAACAGATGACAAAATTTGCAAAAACCGCATACACACGGGGACTGTATGTTAAAAAAGCACATGGGTGCTTATTCTATCATCCTCGATATAACTAAATGAGATGAGTAAATAAATAAGTAAACAAATAAATAGTGTGTTGTCAGGTTCTGGCCTTAGGGTCCCCACGACGTTCTTAGCTGTCCAAGATTCAAGATTTATGATTTAGTTCAAAAAGAAAAAAAAACTGGGCGGTACATGAAATTGAACAATGCTACAACTTTCATGTGTGGGCGTGTGGAAATACTCACGACGTAAGTCATTCATTACACAATGAATTTCAGAAACTGTGGGCATGCAAATAGAAAGAGTATTCAATACAGAAAAAGAACATGCCAAGTCAAAACGATGTTTTGTATATTTATGTAAATGTGTCCTTTCTGTCAGGAAGAGTGACTTTTTTAAACAATGCAAAAGATGCGTTCGCTTTTATCTTCAGTGTTAACAATATTGTGAAAACTTCCCTTCCTTTGTCTGCATACAATGTAATCACTGGGACCTAATTCTATTATTGTAGGCATGCCCACAGGGAGGAAAGGCAGCGCACGAGGCAAGTCAATTAACGTTGTTGTTAGATATGTTGGGACATTAAAGTATTCTTGAGTCTTGAGGTACGTAACACAGATGCCTCACGACGTATCACACAATGTAATATTTCAATCTCTATACTACTACTAATAATCATCATCATCATCATCATAGTAATAATAATAATAATAATAATAATAATAATAATAATATATGGAATCTATATAGCGATGAATCTTGTAAAGCAAACAATTCAAAGCGCCTGCATTCAAATCACTTATGCGCATGCAACAGTTTACAAATAAAATTTTAAAATTACACACACACACACGCGCGCGCGCGCACATACATACACACACACACACACACGCCCTCACACAGGGAGAATCATCTGCAAGATCTGTAAGAACTAGATATATAGCTGAGGCTGGGAAAAAGGCATAGTTCATCAGTTTTTCATACCTTTTTCTTTAAACATGCCAATAAACTGTCATGATTCAGCTTAAAATCCTAATCTGTGTTGTTTAAAAATATCAGCTTATAATTATTAAAACACAGTGTTGTTGTTTTTTTCCATAAAGAGTGCATTTGTTTTCAAAACAAAAAGGTGTTTGTTTCTGTCTGCATCCCAACAATTATGAAAACAGCCTGTCTATTTATACCTACGATATCATTACTGGAGCAAAGTAGTATTATGTTTTGAATGATATGTTTCATTGTTTTATCTGAAATATGTATCAATTGCAGTATTTGTGCACTAAAACCATGTAAACATTTTAAAAAAATTAATACGCGCTTCAATAGTCATGAATAGTCAATGTGAGTTTTGATGATCGTTCTTTAAGAGACTTTTTAAGCCCACCTGTCTCAAACAGAGATATTCCTGATAGATAGACTTTATATATATATATATATATATATATATATATATATATATATATATATATATATATATTATAGAGAGAGATATACAGACAGACAGACAGACAGACAGATAGATAGATAGATAGATAAATAGATAGATAGATAGATAGATAGATAGATAGATAGATAGATAGATAGATAGATAGATAGATAGATAGATAGATAGATAGATAGATAGATAGATAGATAGATAGATAGATAGATAGATAGATAGATAGATAGATAGATAGATGAGACTTTCCCCCCAAAAAATGAGGTTTTAAGTTACACTTGGCAGCATTGCAAAAAAAAAAAAAAAACACCACTACAGAAAAAAGAAAGAACCCCCCCCCAAAAAAAAAAAATCTCAACACTGGTTTTTAACAATGTCATTTTCCAAATCTGGGAATATGGTAGCTATTAATTTAGCACTCTCTCGTTGGTATGGTGCTCTTTTAGAAATGGTTAAACTCTGACAACTTCTGTTGAAACACATCTTTGAGACCATTGTAAATTGTCTGAATCCAGAGCTCTGTTTAGAAAAAATTAGTTGCGCTGAGGGCATCTTCCTTGTAAACGTGCTCTATTTACAACTTCGTAGGAACATACACTTCATTATTGAAATGGGAAATAGAATACTACAAAATATAGATTCTGCCAATTACATAGTGTCATTTTTATTTAAATAATAAATGGCAGACTTCCTAACCTGCATGCCATTACAATGTTCAGCAGTAGATTTTCATGATTGGCATGATACTACAATATTCAGAGGTAGATTTTCATTACCTTCATGACATTACAGTTGCCAGTGGTAAATTTGCTATGAACTGTATGACATTACAATATTCAGAAGTAGATTTTCATGATTGGCATGATATTACAATATTCAGAGGTAGATTTTCATTACCTTCATGACATTACAATTGCCAGTGGTAGATTTGCTACGAACTGTATGACATCATTATAACAGTCAGTAATGGATTTTCATAAAATGCATGGCATTATAATAGTGATGGATTTTTTATAAACTACATGACATTCTTATAGTGGTGGGTTTTTATAAACTGCATGACTTTACCATGTTTACCGGTAAATGTTATGATTAGCATGACATTGCAATTTTCACTCGTAGATTTTCATATGCTGCGTTACATTACAATAAGCAGTGATAAATTTTCATAATTTTTCTGCTGCATATTACAATATTCAGTGGTATGTTTTCATTACCTTTATGACATTACAATATTCACTGGTAGATTTTCATAAACTGCATGAGGTTACAGTATTCACTGGTAGATTTTCATAAACTGCATGAGGTTACAATATTCACTGGTAGATTTTCATTAACTGCTTGAGATTACAATATTCACTGGTAGATTTTCATAAACTGCATGAGGTTACAGTATTTACTTGTAGATTTTCATAAACTGCTTGAGATTACAATATTCACTGGTAGATTTTCATAAACTGCATGAGGTTACAGTATTTACTTGTAGATTTTCATAAACTGCATCAGGTTACAGTATTCACTGGTAGAATTTCATAAACTGCATGAGGTTACAATATTCACTGGCAGATTTACATAAAATATATGACGATACAATATTCAAAAGTAGATTTTCATAAACTGTTTGACGTTACAATATTCACTGGTAGATTTGCATAAAATGCATCACATTACAATATCCGCTGGTAGGTTTTTCATAAATTACACAATGTTTCAGTACTCAGCGGTAGATTTTTTTTAATCACATTCATAAAATAAATCTAAATATTCACCAGTACTTGTTCACAGACTGCATGACATTACAATATTGGGTTGTAGATTCGTGTTACCTTCATAACATAACGGTAATCAGTGGTGACTTTCCGTGATCTACAGTAGTGTTTTGCCAGATCTTCCTCAGCTTGCAACTGGGAAGTCGGAACAGCTGGTAGCAACCCTGATGAACTTGCAGAGAATAAAAACAAAAATCCTTTTTATTGTGCTGGTATTAATGTAACCCTGCATTAGAGGGATTGAGGTTTTACCAGGGCCTGCATCAATTGTAGAACTGTTTTTCTGATTTTGTTTTTTTTGTTTTGTTTTTGCACTGCTACTGCTTTTCTCCAAGCAAAGGGTCTGCTATGTACCTATGTCAAATTTAGATGAATTTGTTTTAAAACTAGTTTCATACCCCTGTAAAAAATACAGCCTTAATATAGGAAGATCTATTGGCAGGAAATGGAAAAGAAATGCAGACTGACAGGCATGCAAACAGGCAGACGGATGATTATGTAGGCTGATAAAAGACATAAAAGAAAAACGTTTAGAGATAAACTGACATAAGGAGACTTTTTAAAGTAGATTTGTAATTATTATGTTGCATAGTATTACATTGTAAACATTATATAGATTATATCTTGTACTTCTTCTTCCTCTTCTTCTTCTTCATCTTTATTATTATTATTATTATTATTATTATTATTATTATTATTTTACTGCTATTATCATCATCATTAACATTATTATTGTTGTTGTTGTTGTTGTTATTATTATTATTATTATTATGTTGTTGTTGTTGTTATTATTATCATCAATGGATATGCAGACTGACAGATCAGCAGGAAAACAGCACAAGTAGATAGAGACAGACAAAGAGATTTATTAACAGATAGATGTTTTGATAGACACAAAAATAGATAGATAGATAGATAGATAGATAGATAGATAGATAGATAGATAGGTAGATAGGTAGGTAGGTAGGTAGGTAGATAGATAGATAGAAAGATAGATAGATAGATAGATAGATAGATAGATAGATAGATAGATAGATAGATAGATAGATAGATAGATAGATAGATAGATAGATAGATAGATAGATAGATAGATAGATAGATAGATAGATAGATAGATAGATAGATAGATAGATAGATAGAAAGATAGATAGATAGATAGATAGATAGATAGATAGATAGATAGATAGATAGATAGATAGATAGATAGATAGATAGATAGATAGATAGATAGATAGATAGATAGATAGATAGATAGATAGATAGCCTTTCACAAGTACTCATCCTTTTTACCGCTAATGTTGCCCTGATTTTGTTTCAATCAAATAATTCGTTTTTAAGCATCTTATTATTACTGTTATGAATTATAATCAATACATTTTTTAAAATTCTATAACCCCACAAAAACTCTTACTAATGACAATCAATAAAAGTTACACACACACATACACACACACACACACACACACACACATGCGCGCACGCGCTCGCCACGGAGGCAGAAACAGAGAAACAGATAGAGAAAAATCGAGATGGAGAATGAGGGAGAGCAGGCAGACAAACAGACAAATAACGTGAGACAAAGACAACAAGAGACAGAGACAAGCGGATAGAAAGTGTCAGTCGGAGAGACAGACAGACAGACAGACAGACAGACATTTCAAATAGAAATCTTACTTTCGTCTCATGAGGAGTTCTGACACCAAAGTTGAAGTGAATGCTTTCGTCAGTGATCCAATGGCAAAACGAGAATGGCGAGATACAGGTACTCGTTTTTCTGGGTCAGCGTGTCCTAGATTGGCTCTGAGGACAACTTGACCGTCCTTCACAAGAGCCAAGGTCAAGGCTGGTAGCTTCCGGCAAGCCATGGTCTGCTGAACAAGATTTTTGAAGCGAGATATTTCTTCTGCGGTGGGTAAACGCTGCCATTTTGGTGTGTCCTCCTGCTGAACGTCCTTGACACGAAGACTTTCCCATATTGCTGGGATGTCATCGAATGTGTAAGCCTCACCAGCGTCACTTCCGTTTCTGGAATCCGAGCTTCCCGTTCTTTTGTCGTCCAGTCCTACGTACAGTATTTCAAGATCGGCATTTCTGTGTTTTTCAAGCTTTCTTCTCCTGGCTAATCGGGATCTGAGATGTCTCCTACGTAAGGGTCTGGGTGATTTCGATTGGCTCCAATCAATGTCTGTCACAGATTGATGAGTATTCGTCCATTGCTGACTGAATGTGTCTCTTGTTGGGGCAGTGTTTGTGCCGCTTGTGCCAGGAATAACGTACAGGCCAAAAATGGCAAGGAAGAATGTAATGGAGAGGGTGAAGTATATTCTGTGGCATCTTGGATTCTGATGGGAGAGGAGGAAGTTGTTGAACCACTTTTGTAGGCAGTTCATTCTGAATGTCTAAGGATACAGCAGCCTTCGGCGGCAATCCGGCTGTGGCTTTTCTGGAAAAAAACAACATATTTTTATTTACCTTAAAAAACACCTAATGGTTTCTGCTTTGGCACTCACTGGCTATGATCTAGTCTGTCAAAAGTAACAGATCACAAGTTTTCTGATAAGAAAAGCAAACGTTCATTACGACAAGATTAGCTTCATTTGGAGATCAACATTTTCTTGCTATCAGTTTTCTGCAGTAAAATGACTTTAAAGGTATGACATATGGACTTAAGGTGGACTTGCCACAGAATAATGATTTCAGAAGAAATCAAAAGGACTGGTATTAAGATGATAAACTATGTTGTGTGGAAAGTGATATGTTCATAATGATGACTATACCGTAGTTCCTTTTCGCAAAACTTGAACATGGACTAACAGTATAAATTCCACTTGATTTTGCAAACAGTGTATCACAAGAAATTTTACAGGGGGCTGGAAATAATCTTTCAAATGATTGAGACAGAGGTTCAAGTCGATCAAAGTGTTTATCTCTTCTCTTCTCTTTACTGCGTTCCTCTGCTGGGTAGGGTGTGTGGTGCCTGGTCTTCTCCTGTGTCTTTAACTCTGCATGAGGTGTGCCTGCTGGCCTCACCTGACTGACATATGTTGACTTCAGAGCAGCTCATGTCAGTGTACAGGCTGCCTGCTGGTCATGTTCGTGCTCCCATAACCCATCTGATACTGACATCAATTACGGAATCTTTAGCGTGCATATTTGATCTTCTGTGTGTATATAAGCACGAAAGGAATTAAGGCACTGGCAGGTCTGCACTTGAAGTTGACCTGGGAGATTGTGAACATCTCCAACCTTAGTTCACTAGACGATGATGCTGAGATTCGAACCCACCACTTCATGGACCCATGGGATCGGTGTCAAACGGTCTTAACCACTTGGTCATTGTATCTGTCGATAAGGGTGTTTAGGCTAGTGTTGCAAAAAGTATCCCTGACATAAGTGTCTCTGGAAAATAGTTATGGTCAAACTGTCATTATTCCAAGGGAGTTTAACAAAGACATAAGAATTATACTTTCTCGGTCATAGTAGTATGAGATTTTCATTTATTATGAAACTAGCCCCATACAGATGATGAACAAATTAGGATATACTGAATACACATTGTTTTAAGTCAAACTTCTAATGCCAATATTTGAAGTTACTAAAGATGCCTTTACTTAGTTGCGTTGACATTTTTTTACATGGTACTGAACTGTAATGCATTGTATTGTGTTGTACTCATATTTACAGCAGGTTTATTACATGAATCGCGGGCGTTCTTCCCGAAAAGAGCGTGCAGGGAGCTATCGTACTTCTCTGCCTTTCTTTTTCCTCTCTGTTCGAGTATTATCTTGTCCGCCTTCCAAAATAAGGTGTGAACAGGGTGGGTTTTTTCAAAGACAAACAACTCCTTTCTTGCTATGTATTCTTTTTCGAATACTAAATGTGTCTTGCGGAGGGCACGTATTTAAACGTTCAAACTGGAAAACAAGTACCCCATACCCCCTAAACAAAAAAAATGGATGGGAAGTTAAAGATGGAATTAGAACTCTGAAGTTCTTACTGCTTTCAGACTGGTTTGATAAAAAGGTAAAGGTAAAGGTGTCCCACAGTCTATGTGGTCGTAGGGGAGTGAGGCATCAGAGACCTCAACTTCTCCAGGGGCCAGCATATTGAGGGCGGCCCATCTCCTCTCCCTATCTGCTTTACCTTCCCTGATCCTAAAAAGGGCAGGTACCCATTTACACCTGGGTGAATTTTACAAACACACAATCAAAAATGAAAAATAAAGTTCAGGCAGGCACTTTTTTCATGGAGGACGGGAAAAAACTTCAAATCATTAAACTTGTTTGTATAGGGAACATAACAGTCCAGTGGTTAGAGCATAGTGCTCGAGATTTGACAGGATCAAACCCGGGTTCGAGTCGCTACCGAGACGCCTGTTCAAGGGGACTTTTCACGTAGAGATAACATCAGTACTGACTCCACTCCCTTGGAAGTTCTTAAGCTGAGACTATAAACCGAGGCTCCGTGTGCAGACGCACGCACGCAGAGTAATTCGTGCACACTATAAATCATGTTCTGCCTTTCAAAAGAGTAGGCCATTCGTGTCGTTAAGAACAGGTGACAAAAACTGTGTGTAAAAAAATATGCATGCTGGTGTCGTGTTTAGACACCAACCCCGAAGTCGGAATGTCGCTACCTTAATGATGGGTTAAAACGGTCCCGTTCGCATATACGTGAAATCTCAACATTGGTGAACCTGGGATCTCGAGCTGAAGAACGAGAGAAAAAAGCCATTGTGTTTAAAGCGCAGTCGACATCGAAGGCTATATCAAGAAAGATAATATTGTAAAGAAGAAAACGATAGCTTTATTTGAGAATTGAGATTAGTATATTCCTAAAGATAAGAGCAGAACAAAATACTATTTTTTGCTCCGGCGATTAATAGAATGTAACAATTATTTATGAATACAATTTAGCTGTAATGAGCGAGTATATTGTATCTCATATCAGCAAAATATATATCAATGAATTGTGACCTAGTTTATACTTTGTTACGTCTTGTGATACCGTAAAGAAAATTGGGGAGGTTGCAAAAGGGTTTTTTAAAAAATAACACCTACAAGTACACCCCCACCCCCAGACCCCAGACCCCGCTCTTCTCTGTTTCTGTCTGTCTTTTTATCTGTGTCTGTCTGTCTGATCTGTCTGTTTGTTTCTGTCTCTCTTCTATCTTTCTCTCTCTCTCTCTCTCTCTCTCTCTCTCTCTCTCTCTCCTCTCTTTCCCTTTTCTTTTTAACTGTATGTCTGGTCTCATATATTCCCTCTGCACTATTACCATCTTCTATCTATCCTCAATCATTCTCATTGTCATCGTCTTCTCCCTTCAAACACTTCTGTGCTCAGACTTTCAGCATCAAAAACTCTTTTGAATGAAAGTTTCATTTGTTTGCTGTATTTTTATGTTTGGTTTTGTCTTGGATTTGTGTGTGTGTGTTTGGTGTTTTGTTTGTTTCGTTTTTGTTTTGTTTGTTATTCAATCGTTTGTGCATTCAAATATTTGAACCCCCTCCCACTCACCACCCACCCACCCACCCACCCCCCCCACCCCAACACACACTCTCTCTCCTCCTCTTTTAAACACATGAAACTAAGTGTTCCTGTCATTTCCATTGTCTATCTACATGTCACAAACATTGTAGTTTTTCTGCAAAACTTTGTGCAAACTTTTTGTTATGCTTTCAAGGAATTTGGATTTATGCGAGCGTGTCTCCCGTAAGTATCTAGCAATAAAAGTGTCTCATAACCTAAGTGGTCGTAGGGGAACGAGGCATCAGAGACCTCACTTCTCTAGGGTCCAGCATATTGAGAGCAGCGCTCACTCTCCTCTCCCTCGCTGCGTTACCTTCCCTGACCCTAAAGAGGCAGGTTCCCATATACAGCTGGGTGAACTGGGGAACTGTACTGAAGCCAAGGCGCGCAAAAGGTCACCCATCCAACTGGTAACCACGCTCGATCCTGCTTAACCTTAGCTGTGGAAAGCGAGCGCTCTGACAACTGAGCTATACCGTCCCTAGCAGTGTTTATCTAATTAATCGTGTGCTTCTTGAACATCAGAAAAGTATATGCACGTTTAACTGTAACACAAACACATCTTCTACCTAAAATATTATAAATTGAATGTACCAAGACATTTTCAAAAAATCTATATCTTCTGTAGCATGCAGCCCTTTGTATCATAACAAATTTTAAATTGAAAACCCTTACCTGTATGTTTTTAATAAAACGAAACTCCTGCAATTCACAACAGCAGCAGCAGCCAGTCACTGTAGGGTCGCCCTCTCAAAGCCCTCTGGCCTCCGGATGAACACAGTAGTGCCAGAGAGAGCCAGACCTGACCACTTACCGCGCCTCTAGGCCGCCTGGCACTTTAACGAAGCGTCACAGCAGCATTCCGGCTTCTTACAGGGGACCATTCTTCTGCCACGGTCCTTCTTAACAGACAATGTGAATTGAGACATGAATAAGAATATTGAACGAACAAGGATGGGATATATTGCTGTCTGCTGCCTTTAATAACTGAATGACGTCACAGCTAAGTCCATTCACTTTTGACCTTACTTCCGAAACAATCACCCTGCTGGCCACTAGCTGTCTTTCCTTAAAAATGATTCCAATGGCTTTGAGATTGAAGGAACATGTAATATAGGAAGTAAGTTTGGGAACGTAGACAAGGGGAGTGGAAAATTTGTGCGTCATGCATTGCATCGCATAATGAATGAATGTCTGCTGTTCCTTGTTTGTGCTATTGCTGCCATTTGAAATGTCTATTTCAGTACTACTTCTGCCTCTCCGTACAACCAGCAAGCTAACAAGCTGCTGATCCACTTTATAGGATGAACATGGAGAATGGCATAAATGACAAGTGATAGGATGCAGCGACGTAGACAGAGCGACGTAGAGAGTAGGAGTAGGAAGAAGATGAGGAAGATAGCATATGTATGATAGATATTGATGATGCTGATTTACTATGATGATGTGCTGCGGGTGGTGCTGTGCTATGATGTGTGGTGTGTGGATGATGTGTGGTGATGATGATGATGATGAGATGATGATGATGATGATGAACACTGCTGCTGCAGCTGTTGCTTCTACCGTTGATGATGATCGACACTGCTGTTGCTTCTGTTATAGGCGTATAGACAAAGTTTGCCAGTTGTCACCATCATCATCATCATCATCATCATCACCACTATCACCATCACCAACATCACTATCATCAGTATCACCATCATCACCATCATCACCATCATCATTATCATCCTCTGTTCGGTACATATCTCAGCATAATTCTGACAATCCATAAGTAGGACAAGTTGGTCGAGACATAATCTTATCTTTCCCCAACCGGGGCTGCACGTGAAGTTATAGTCTAATGAATGAATGAATGAATGAATGAATGAATGAATTTAAAAAGAGACAAAGGCCTCCACACCCACACGCGTGATTGCAGCGCTCGCTAACTGGTGACAGCCACGACCTGCTGGTCAGAATGTCAGACCAGCCTATCTCCCTGCTAGTTCTTCTTCTATAATAAGCCGCACAGACCTAGCAACACTCACAATAATTATGGTCAAGAAGAAAAGTGTTTCATAAAAACGCTGAAAGATATCCTTGAAAACTGAAATCGATTTTATTCTACATCAGCACATCAAGCCAAGTCAAGTCAAGTCACAAGATCATCCCATGAAGGGCCAATACACCTCCCATAGTTTTTTTGACCATAGGGACGCCACAGATGACTTGACAAGCAGCTCTCCACTCTTCCTCAGTCTCCTGCCTCTCGAAGTACTGTCCTATACAACCTGGCAGTCATTGGCACAGAACAGGTCTCCATACATGCCAAACTGGACTCCATAGTTGTTTTTCATGGGATGACTTAAGTCTGTTTGACTTGCTGAACCTTCAAAAGTAAGGGCTATAGGGTATTCAAAGAAGGGATGGAGGATATGCGTCAGAAGTCTTCAGCAGGAGGTCAGACATGAGCTGGCTCCAACAGGTTATTTCACTCATGTTTGCCTGACATAGGGAGAACCTTCTGTGTATCCGTTGCTTTATCAGACTTTTATGGGTGGCAGATATTTTGCTGCCTAGAAGTCTCAATATGTCACGGGATAGCCTGGTTGGCTAGAGCGCTGCGCATTGCGCTCGAGATCTGCTGACCCAGGTTCGAATCCCGTTCAGGGGGATATTTTTCCCTAGAGTTAACATCAGTGCCGACTCCACTCCCTCCAAAAATCTTTCGAATGAAACTATAAACCGAGGTCCCGTGTGCGAACCCACGCAAAACATCTTGCGCACTCGCTAAAACCTGTTCCGATTTTTGGAAGAGAAGGTCATTGTGTGCCGGTAGGAACAGATAACAAATTTACAAAACTGCATGCAATCGGGGACTGGATTTTTTTAAAGCAACTAAGTGTTGATTCCATTATCCTCGAAATAAAAGAATAAAATAAAATAAAACAAAGTCCCTATCGAAAATGACGGTTAACATTGTTAGCATGCGTTGTCATTTTTCTTATAAAATAAAAATCAACTGTAACGTATATTCTAGAATAAATCACAACTAAACAAGTCTGTTTAAGTTTTCAAAACTGTAATACCAGCTAACGAACTCCCCAATCAGAGGTGCTACACAGGCTAATCCCTTCGGGAGCATTAGAGGGATAGAGGGCCGGGTTCTTTTCGTTTGTTTGGGGTGGGGGTGGGGGAAGTATGTTTCCTGCATGCGTGGGTGTGGTCTTTTAACTGAAGTGCCGCATGGGATTTTCATGTGGGGGAGGTGGTTAATGTTTAAGCCATAACAGGTTTCTCATTCTCATTTTTCATTTTCATACCACTTTAAGTCACGGCAGATTTCTCTGCGTGAAAATCGGGCTGCTCTCCGGCTCCCCGGGTGAGTGCGTAGACACAAGAGCAGCGCCACCTTTATCAGGTTGTATAGCATCTTTTAGATTGTTAGTTAAGTTATCTGTTAGTTATCTGTTAGAATGTATTTATTTTTTTCAATGTATTTGTTATGTGTTTATTTACTCGTTTATCTAATTATTATTCCAAGTTTTCGGACAGGTTTTTTATTCTGAT
>CM054144.1:27634065-27636565 GCA_028751875.1 Rapana venosa
CAAGTACTTTTATTGCCCCCCCCCCCCCCCCCCCTACCCCCAACCCCCACACTTTACACACACGAGCACGCGCACACACACATGTGCGCGCATACATACATGCTCATATCCACACACGAACACACACATACATACACGTGCGGACGTGTTTGTACACATGTATATTGATATGCACACATACACACACAAGCGCGCACGCGCATACACACATATACACACGCACACGTGCGTGAACACACCTACACACACGCGCACATTCACATGCTCCCCATTCTCTCTCTCTCTCTCTCTCTCTCTCTCCTCTCTCTCTCTCTCTCTCTCTCTCTCTCTCTCTCTCTCTCTCTCTCTCTCTCTCTCTCTCTCTCTCTCGTCTCCAATTGCTTTGTATGGAAACACGTAAAATTAAAGACGACTACTACTACTACTACTACTACGACGACGACGACGACGACGACGACGACTACTACTACTACTACTACTACTACTACTACTACCACTACTACTACTACTACTACCACTACCACTACTACTACTTCTTCTACTACTACTGCTGCTGCTCTACTACTACTACTCTCTACTACTACTACTACTACTACTATACTACTACTACTACTCTACTGCTGCTGCTGCTGCTGCTGCTGACTACTACTACTACTACTACTCTACTGCTACTACTGCTACTACTGCTGCTGCTGCTGCTGCTGCTGCTGCTGCTGCTGCTGCTGCTGCTGCTGCTACTTCTACTATTACTACTACTACTACTACTACTACTACTACTCTATTACTACTACTACTGCTACTACTACTGCTGCTGCTGCTGCTGCTGCTGCTGCTGCTGCTGCTGCTACTATACACAAAGGCGAGCAAGTATTTAAGCCAGAACAGCCGCCGTGGCGCAGTGGTTGGTGTCTGGGATTTCGGACTGGAAGATCGCGGGTTCGAATCCCAAAATAGTCATAGCAATTTATTGGACTCTGGCCGGCTCCTACCCAGAGTGAGTGTGCTGTGGGCTCGTTGGGAAGACTGGGACCACACAGTCGGGCTTCATCCACTTTAGGGATGCAAGTTTGATAGTGTTGCTCAAAATACCTGACCAACAACACTGCAGGTGTCTGTATCTCTCGAGCCCTGTTGACGCTAAGATATATTATGATAGTAAGCGTAGAGTACAACCCTGTCAAGTAGTCTCAAAGCACATGCACCTTCACAGCAGCATTATTACGACATCCTCATTGTCATTCATCATCATGCAATAAAAAAAAAAAGTTGCCTCTGATTTGGTGGTCGCAGTTTCTCTGGTCTTGTGGTGACCTCAGATTCGGTTTCCCCATACATTTTTGTGCCTGTGGTGAGTTTGTGTCAAAGCCTTTGGGGTAGGAGGTTCACGGGGGAAGGTCGTTGGAGGGACTTAATGGTGGTTGTCACCTCGGGTGGGCAACTCACTCGGTCTGTCTCCGCGACTGAGCTAATACAGTCGTTAGTAGGGGGCTTAGTAGGTGATGTCCTGCGTATGTTAGCTCAGAACAGGCACCACTGAACACCACCAAAGTGACCCAGCAGCAGTGCAGGGCCCCTCTGGCTGAAGGCCCAACGGCGGCCTAATTTTGATGGCTTCCCTGTGGAATCCGACCCTGGGGATGAGACATTAGGAATCTGGGTATGGCTGTGGCGGGGATATTAAGATGAGCGGCGTGAGGACAGCAGAACGGGAACGTCATAGAAAATGAGGAAGCAAAAAAGAAATTAAGTCAGACAGAGAGACAGAGAGACAGATATTCTGACAGACAGACCAACAGACCGTCCAACCCACAGACAGACACAGACAGACCAACAGACAGTCCGACCGACCAACAGGCAGACCAAAAGACAGATAGATAGACATAAAGAGGGAGGCGGAGTGGGGAAAGCAATGAAAGAGGCACACATTTAGAGATAATGAGAAAACTACAAGAAGAGAGAATTCGACAAAACTCAGGGCCAGTAAGACACAAAGAGAGAGAGAGAGAGACAGAGACAGACAGACTGACAGACAGACAGATAGAGGACAGACAGACAGATAGACAGGCAGAGACACAGAGAGAGCGACACACATAGAGAAGAGTAAGGCAAGGCAAAATTAATCTTTATTCTGAGAATAATGAATGGACGCTGCGTGACATTATTTTTGTACATCCTGTCCTTGCCCTTATGAGAGACAGAGACAGGGACAGTCAGAAACAGAGAGAGGCAGACAGAGTGAGAGACAGTCAGACAGAGACAGAGAGAGGGGGAAGAGAAGGAGGAGGGAGAGAGAAGATAGAGAGTAAGAAGAGTGAGAGAGTGAATGAGAAAGAGAGAAAGAGACGGAAGCAGAAATAGATCTCTCTCTGTCTCTCTGTCTCTCTCTCTCAAACACACGTACACACGTACACACACACAACACACACACACACACACACACACACACACACACAGCCTGACAGTGTCCAGATAAACAGACAATTACCAACAACAACAATCA
>CM054144.1:27644065-27646565 GCA_028751875.1 Rapana venosa
GCCCTCCATGCCATGTCTGCTCTGCCCTGCCCTGCCCTGCCTGCCCTGCCCTGCCCTTCATGCCATGTCTGCTCTGCCCTGCCCTGCCCTACCTGCCCTGCCCTGCCCTGCCTGCCCTGCCCTGCCCTGCCTGCCCTGCCCTGCCTGCCCTGCCCTGCCCTGCCTGCCCTGCCCTGCCCTCCATGCCATGTCTGCTCTGCCCTGCCATGCCCTGCCCTGCCCTGCCTGCCCTGCCCTGCCCTCCATGCCGGCCATGCTGCCCTCACGGGAGCATAAACTCCAAAAGCCGAAAAACATGGGATGCACGCGCAAGCATGTATTTACACACATACGCACGCGCATGTGCGCGCGTAGACGTATGCACGTACGAACATACGTATAGATAGATAGATAGATAGATAGATAGATAGATAGATAGATAGATAGATAGATAGATAGATAGATAGATAGATAGATAGATAGATAGATAGAGAGAGAGAGATATATATATATATATAAGAGAGAGAGAGAGAGAGAGAGATAGAGAGAGATAGAGAGATATACAAGTGAGTACGCCCGCACCGTGCAGGGCATGCACGTGCCCAAACATGCGGCGCGAGCGCGCACAACAAAACACCACCCCCCCAAAAAACCCTACCCAAAACCCACGCGACCAAAAACTTTACCACCCGCACGCGGGCGCGCGCACACCCCCTGCCCCCGCCCCCCCCCCCCCCCCCCCCGCCCTCCCCAGGTTTCCCCCCGCCCCCGGGCCCCCGCCCCCCTACCCTCGCCCGCCTGCCCGCCCCCCCTGCCCGTCAGGGTTTTGTTGTGTTTTAAAAAAATTTTTTTGGGGGGGTTTAAAAAAAAACCCCCCCCCCGGTCCCCCCCCCCCCCCCCCCCCCCGGCCCGGGGTTCCCCCCCTCCCGCCGGGCCCCCCCCGGGCCCCCTGGGCCCCCAACCCCCCCCTCTCCGCCCGCCCCCCCAGCGGCCGCCCCCCCCGGGGGCCCAAAAAGCCAAAAACGGGTACGCCGCAAACCACAACGCACGCGCGGGGGGTCGGCACGCGCCGTATGGGATGTGGGGGGTGTAGGGGGGGTAAAAAAGAGTGTGGATAAAAGGGGAGGGAAAAAAAAAGGGGGGGGGGGGGGTGGGGAAAGGGGTTAACGGGACGCCCGCCCGGCAGGCGCCCCGGCCCCCAAAACAGGGGCCCAAACGCCCCAAAAAACAAACAACACCCCCCAAACGCATCACAACACGCGTGCACCCACAAACTACACACCCCCGACCGAGCCCAAAAACATACAAACACCCCTTAACAAATGATTTCACCCTTTCCACAGCTATTATTTGACTGTTGCGCTTGTTGCCCTTGATCACTATTTTTGATTTTTTTGTATTTCATTTTATTGTATTTTATTTTTTTGGACTGATTTTTTTTTTGTATGGATTGGAATCGATCGTATTGTTTTGTATTGTATTGTATTGCATTGCATTGCATTATATTGTACTGCATCGCATTATAGTGCAGTGCAGTACAGTGCAGTGTAGTATAGTGTACTGCAGCGCAGTGTAGCGCAGTGTATCGCGGCGTAGTGTAGTGTAGTGTAGTGTAGTGTAGTGTAGTGTAGTGTAGTGTAGTGTAGTGTAGTGTAGTGTAGTGCAGTGCAGTGTAGTGTAGTGTATAGTAGTGTAAGGTGGTGTGATGTGGTGCGGTATGGTGTGGTGTGGTGTGGTGTAGTGTAGTCTAGTGTAGTGTAGTGCAGTGCATGCAGTGTAGTGGTGTATAGTGTAGTGTAGTGTAGGGTAGTGTAGTGTAGGGTAGGGTAGTGCAGTGTAGTGTAGTGTAGTAGTATGTAGTGTAGTGTGGGTATGTTGGTGTATGTGGTGTGGTGTGATGTGGTGGTGATGGTGTGGTGTGGTGTAGTATTGGTGTGGTGTGGTGTGGTGTGTTGGTTGGTGTGGTGTGTATGGTGTGGTGTGGTGTGGTGTGGTGTGTTGTGGTGTGGTGTAGTGTAGTGTAGTGCGATGCGGTGCAGTGCAGTGCAGTGCAGTGTAGCGCAGCGTAGCGAGGCGTAGTGTAGTGTAGCGTAGTGAAGTGTAGTGCAGTGCAGTGCAGTGTACTGTAGTGTACTGTAGTGCACTGTAATGTAGTGTACTTTTGACAGTAAGGAAATTGCAGAAACGACAGTGCTGCCTTGCTTTTAAAAGTTGCAGAAGCATGTAGTGCTTTCTTTTCTTTATCAAAATTGCAGAAACACTGTTGAGTGAGATAGATAGATAGATAGATAGATAGATAGATAGATAGATAGATAGATAGATAGATAGATAGATAGATAGATAGATAGATAGATAGATAGATAGATAGATAGATAGATAGATAGATAGAGATGGATGGATGGATGGATGGATGGATGGATGGATGGATGGATGGATGGATGGATGGATAGAGAGAGAGAGATAGATAGAGAGAGATAGATAGATGTGTGCATGCATGTATGTATGTATGTTTGCATGTATG
>CM054144.1:27654065-27664065 GCA_028751875.1 Rapana venosa
TCTTCCTTGAGCAGCAAGTTCAGCGAAAACAACTTTCGACATTCACATAAAATTAACCTTCCTTTACCAGCTATTACTCTGTTTAAATCAAGTGTAGTATATTCTGGAAGCTGGTTTTGGAATAGGCTCCCAACCTTTCTAAAAGATGAAACAGGATTTTCAAGATTTAAGAGTCTTTTCTATGATTTTCTAATGACCCATGAAAATGTCACATTTCTTTCACCACAAATGTTTTAATCAAACCTCTAGTAGTTTCAGTTACACAAATTGTCTCCGCGCATGGTATAGTTAGTTATTGTTAATATCCATTCCTATTCAGTTTTTGTTTGTTTGTTTTTAATTATTTCTGAGTATATTTAAGCACTCTCTCTGATGTTCTCTATATCTTGCTTGCCTTCCAGTATGTGTGTGTGCGTCTGTGTGTGTATTATTTTCCATGCATAGAAATATGCATATGTCAATATGCATATTTTCCCTTCTTATTTATTTATTTATTTATTATTTTGAGGGCTGGATGTAAAAAAGCATGTAATGCTTAATCTACTACCCTCTGAAAAATAAAAATCGGTCAAAATTGTTCAAATTGTTCTCTCTCTCTATCTCTGTGCAGTGAAAGTGGTTTGAATGGTCGTTGAAATGGGTTGATGGTTTGATTCTACGCGCTGATAGCTCTCGTTGTCTGACATTATCTATCTTTTCTCCCTCTCTGTATGTGCTCAGTACACAGAGAGATCTGATAGGGAAAATGGTGTGACTGGCAGGTTGGACATGACCCTGACCACTTGCCATAATGCAGTAATGGCCTGCATGTCAGTGAGAGAGGGTTTTACGGCTTAGTTTGGGTGTTTGAAAACCAGGTGAAGCCAGGTCGTCTTCCTCTCAGCTGTTCTCTTTCTTTCCCCCCTCCCCCCCCCCCCCCCCCCCCCCTTCCCTCTCTTCCCTATTTGTGAACGAGTCAGTTGTAGAGGTGCCAAGAGAATAAAGAGATGATACCTAAAGTAAAGGTCAAGGTGTCCCATAACCTATGTGGTCGAAGGGGAGTAAGGCATCAGAGATCACAGCTTGGGGGCGGCCCCCATCTCCTCTCCCTCGCTGCTTTACCTTCCCTGACCCTAACAAGGCAGGTACCCATTTACAGCTGGGTGAACTGGGGGACTGTACTGAAGCCAAGGAGCGCCAACGGTCACCCATGCAAGTGGTAACCTCGCTCGATGCTGCTTAAAATGATACCTGGAGCTATCGAAATATATTTTTATGACTGTTTTCAAACCAACTGAATGACTTTAAAAAAGTAAAACAGAGCATACAGATTTTACAGTTATTTAGATAAGATAAACATAGTCGCCTGAAACGGGTGTCGTTTGTCTATGCATGGAACCTGGTTCTACAGTAAATCTGAGGTCAAAGCTTTTAATTCATGTAGATTTGAAGGTTTTACGTTCCAAATAAATTCAAATTTATATCATGCATGGGATTTCTTAAGCAGAATGAGCAGGGGCAGGGATGGGGGGTGCACGTTCCTCACCTTAACACCACGGGGTCATCCATAATACAATATCATACGAACACTATTACTTTTTATCTCAACAAGTGATATGCACTTAGACTCAATCCTTACGCCTGGGAATCACTGTGATACTGTAAGTACATACTGAATAACAAGCTTACGTCTACGGCTGTTTTCAAGTTCCTCACCACATAGGCAGTTGTACTCAGACATGAGAGTTTTTATTCTTGGTAGTAATAATAATAAAAGGTGGCGCTGCTCTTGTGGCGATGCGCTCTCTTTCCGGGGAGAGCGACCCGAATTTCGCGCAGAGAAATCTGCAGTGATTAAAAGTGGTATGAACATGAAAAATGAGATTTGAACAATAGACCCATTAATACTAATTTCTCAGCTATCTACGTCTCTAGGATTTAGCACTTAAAACTACACTTTCAAATCAGTTACAGATCATCTGACGATCAAATTCCTGGGATCCTGAGCTCCCTGCCATGCAGTGCTCCACTGAAGGCCATGACACTTTGGAGAAGGAGAAACTGAATAAGATTTGCCCTGTGAATACGATCATTATGAGAGTGTCTTTTTCGTCTGTCTTCCTGCCTATCTATCTGTCTTCATTTTCTTAGTTTTCTCGGTATCTGACGGCAAGGGCCTGTACTAAGACTTGAGGGTGCTTAGAGTTTGACCTTGTCTTTTAAAAGAAATCTCTAGAACCTTCTATTTCTGTTGCTTGTATACCCAATTCTGGGTCTTTGAAAATGATTTCTCTATCCATTCTACTTTTTGCTGTGTCCTTTTTATTCCTTTTTTTTAGGGGGGGGTGGTGGTGGTTGAGGTGGGGGCGGAGGAAGGAGGTTGCAGGGACTATAAGTTTGATTTTTGTTATGGTTCTTGGTGTGGTTCTTTTTATATATATACCTCAGTACCTCTCCCTCACCAGGTCCCATGAGAAATGTTCAGCAAAGTCAATGGAGCTTGATACATGGCCATACACCAACATGGTTGTCTTTTTTTTACGAACTGATGATGCCACTGGCGGTTAACGCTCCCGTCTATCAGTCCGACCACCAGGAAACACCCCGTTTTCCTTGCCAAAAGCTAACCCACAGTTTGGCTGTAGTCAACAAGGCCTTATTGTAGCCTCCACAGACCCACATGATTCATTGCATAATATCAAAGTAGTGGGTTGGAAGAAACTCAAAACAGGAGCTACACAGAAGTGTTTTATGGCTGGTAGTGAAGTCAGGTGTATGTCTTCTGGAAAAAACCCAACCACAGATTTTAGCTTTGATTTTTCTGGCTAAGAGGCGTCTGTATCTGTGAAACATTTAAGACAAATATTTTGTCATCTCAAAACAGATATCATTTTGCGGGCTACAAGACAGGCATTTTAAAATAATCTGAATAAAACCAAAGTTGATCAAGAAGAAAAAGTACAGCCATTGCATATAATTGTACTGTAGAGGATTCACACACCACCGTTTCCAGATAAACCAGGAAAATGTATAATAAATTAGATATAGTTTTGCATATGTACAAATTCAGGAATACAGATAGGTACACAAGTCCCACATGTTACTAAATGTTGATGCATTGTCGAATAATAGGACTTTTACTTGAAGTATAATAAGGTAAATGTGTCCAATAACCTACAAGGTCGTAGTGGAGCGAGGCGTCAGAGACTTCACTCCTCTAGGGGCCAGCATATTGAGGGCGGTGCCCATCTCCTCTCCCTCGCTGCTTTACCTTCCCTGACCCTAAAGAGGGCAGGTACCCATTTACAGCTGGGTGAACTGGGGGACAACTGGAGCCAAGGCGCGCAAACGGTCACCTATCCAACTGGTAACCACGCTCGATGCTGCTTAACTTGGCTGGGGGAAAGCGAGTGCTCCGACCACTGAGCTATCCTGTCCCCGGCCCCACACTTGAAGTACATATATAGCTAATGTTTCATTCATTCATCCATTCCGTTGCAAAAGGCTGTGTCATTATACAGGGTCCATCCCAAATTACAGATACATTGATTCATGCACGCAGGTACACTCACTCACTCTCTCTCTCTCTCTCTCTCTCTCTCTCTCTCTCTCTTCTCTCTCTCTCTCTCTCTCTCTCTCTCTCTCTCTCTCTCTCTCTCTTCTCTCTCTCAATCTGCGCAACAGAAGATTCCAGGCCCCATGTAGCAGCCCATCACTAAACTGTGGCTCTCAAGGCTCACGTGCATACCAGCTGGTTTTCCTGTTTCTGCAACCAGCTGAGCACCGTAATGAATCATGGACACTTCATGTGCAGTCCTGATCTTTTCTGCACACTTGTATCAAACTTGATTTCTCAATTAACAATCCTTAGATTGAAGCACTGGACTGGGGTTTTTTCCCCCAGCCAGTGTTTCATGGACCAATTTAACCTGTCCGAGTCCATCCAACCGTAAATTGTAGGTGCATGCTGAGTATGTTGGTACCATCCTAACTACCAACCATATTGTGTGCCGGTGGGAACAGATGACAGAATTTACAAAACCGCATACACACGGGGACTGGATGTAAAAAAGCACATAAGTGCTTATTCCATTATCCTCGAAATAAAAGAATAAAATTTAAAAAATGAATAAACATAAATAAAATTTATAACTGGTCTGCACTTCTGCGAATAGCGGGTGACTTTGTGACGTGTGCTTAATATGCTCTGCGCGTGTACTCATGCACAAGTCTTGGGTTCGTAAACTCCTTCAAAAGACTTTCCATCAAATGGGCTGTCTCGGTTCAAAGCTGTACAAGTAGGACTGTTCCGTCCCCCTTACCTGTACACAAAGAGTAATAAAGCACTGGCAGGTCTGCAACAAAATTAGTGACAGAGAGAGATCGTAAAAACATTCATCCTTGATCACCAAATGACGGTAAGATTTGAACCTGTGACATGGGGCCACACAAGCCTGTTGCCTCAACCACCCGGCTTTTTGCTCTCATCAAGTTTGTTAAACAAAAAATGTAAGAAGAAAAAAAGAAAAAGAAAAAAGATGTTATCAATACCTCCGCCAGGTTGTTGGGTTGTTTTTTTATATGTGTCATCACTTTGCAAAGGTAACGCCCTTTACAACCTCCAATGTCAATTTGTTACTCATCACCAGTTGTGGGGTAGTGGAGGGACAAACTGTCAGCTTCTCTGCATCCATGTACTGGCCGCAATCCACAGATAGTTTTGAGCGCATCTATATACTGGCCGCAATCCACAGATAGTGTTAAGCTCATCTATATATTGGCCGCAATCCACAGATAGTGTTGAGCGCATCTCTAATTATACTGGCTGCAATCCAGATAGTTTTGAGTGTATTATGTACTGGCTGCAATCCACAGATATGTTGGGCTGAAATTGCCCTATTCCTATTTTGCATTTAAAACTGTTGCATGGCACGTACTAGCTAACACGTCAAACATGATAACAAACGTCATCCGTGAAAACCAGCGTCTGCGTGGCAGCTCACGCAAAGTATGAACAAAGTCTTAAGTTGTTGTTGTTGTTGTTGTTGTTATTGCTGCTGCTGCTGCTGCTGCTGCTGCTGCTGCTGCTGCTGCTGCTGCTGCTGCTGCTGCTGCTGCTGCTGTTGTTGTTGTGCATTCTCCAGCATAACACCTTGGAGGTCACCCAGAATATGTACATGTCGCTCATCATACCTGGGCATCACAGTAACACTGCTAGCACACACTGAATGAGTTTACATTATAACTTTTTGGGGGGGAGTATTTCACCACATGGGCAGCCGTACTCTAAGTTCAGATGACTTTTTTCATCCTTGTAAGAAATCTATTGCAATTACTTGTGTGATTAATCTTTTTTTTTAAAAACCAGAAGAAAAACTAAAACAAACAAACAAATTCAAATTAAGCAGACAATGTTTTTTATTGGTACTACGTGGATGTTGCTACCTGACATTTCAATATTGATGGAGTGCACAGCCTTTCGTCATGCATTTTTTGGATGATGAGAGGATTGAGATCGCTAGACCTTAATGTACCAGTAAATACAGATTGCCAACTTTCTCTGTTAAATCATGGCTGCAATTATAACCCCTCCTACTGTTTCCCTATTCTGTCCGTCTGTCTGCCCTCTCTTCCAACTGTGATCTTTTGTTGACATCCTACACCACACGGGTGTTGATCTTCCCACTGATCCTGAGTTCAAATCTACGTGGTAGGCTACCTGGCGGATTATAGCTTGGTATTTGTATGACCTGCCCCGGCAAGGTCAACTAAGTGCACAGCTACTATAGCCCCAGTTCTATTCTCGCATGTGCAAATTGGTTTGGGTTTGTTTAACTGCCTGACTAACTGAATAGTAATGCATGCACTGGGCATCCTTGTAGGCAGTGTTCACATTCGGGTCGTGAGTTATTTAGGTGGATATGTGCTCTAGAAGTAACGCACCTGCTTAGAAAGCGAAAAGTCCGGCTTCGAAGTGTGTGGTGGTTCCATCCCCCATTTGGGTCAGAAACCTGTCCCCCATCCACTAGACTGTGAGTGGTGGTCTGGGTGCTTGTCTTTCGGATGAGGCGATAAACCGAGGTCCCGTGTATTACACATAATTATTTAGCGCACGTGAAAGAACCCACGGCAACAAGGGAGTTGTCCCTGGCAAGATTCCTGTAGGAAAAAGCCACTCTGATAGGGAAACAAAATTTATACTGTTGCAAACAGGAAAGAAAAAACAAGGGGTGGCGCTGCTCATGTGGTGACGCGCTCTCCCCAGGGAGAGCAGCCCGAAATTCACACAGAAATCTGCCGTGACTTAAAGTGGTATACACTATTTTAAGCCTACACAATATAATTCCTTTTCACTTCTTGATGATACCGGCATACACGCAGTATACATACATATATATAATCCCTAATTACTGTTGATTTCTTACCGAAAAAGAATATGTAATTTCAGTAACTGATGTTATTGATTGCTGAGAATCGTATAACACTTCTTGAACATTTTATTCATGGCAGATTTATCTGCGTGAAATTCGGGCTGCTCTTCCCGGGGAGAGTGCGTCACCACAAGAGCAGCGCCACCCGTTGTTTTTTTCCTGTCTGTAACTGTATTTGTTTCCCTATCAGAGTGGCTATTTTCTACAGGATTTTGCCAGGTACAACTCTGTTTCCGTGGGTTCTTTTACGTGCGATAATTAATTTTATGTGACGCACGGGACCTTGGTTTATAGTCTCATCCGAAAGACTAGCACCCAGACCACCACTTATGGTCTAATGGATGGGAGGAAGTTTCTGGCCCAAACGGAGATCAAACCACCCCACACTTCTGACCCGGACTTTCCGCTTTCTTTGGAAACGTATTACCTCTAGACCCCCGACTACCCGATTTATTTATAGTTTCCGAATGCCCAGTTCTCTCCTTGTATACATATCATCAAGAATAGGACAATCAAACAATAAATGGTAGACTGAAAGGGGTTTAGAATAAGAGCATGTTACATTTAGAGAATATACAATACTCCGTGCATTTAGCCTCACCTCATACTGCAAAATTTCTCACTTTTTGGGGTGCAAGAAATACTTTCAATATGGGTTTTTTTTCCATAAAGTTAGAATGCATATAATTCATCAATTTAAAATGAACCTCATACGACACAAGAGTTAGAGTGGAATCAAATCACTTCAGTACTGCCGTTAGAGGCACCCTGCTTTGCCACAGAATCGACCATCTCACTCCAATCGAGTCCACGGCGAGAAAGGGATCTAGCAAAAAGATATTCTGATGCCTCACGAATGCAGAAGATGACATACACACACACTAAAAGTTAGTTATTCATTTCAAGCTAATTTTCTTTGTAGATAGAAAGTAGTGAGAGGCGCCGTGGATCAGGGAAAATCTAATTATAATATTATCTTAACACCAAGCCAAATCCAGTGAATGTAGGGACCCTTTCAGAACTGAAAGGAAAAATACCTCACGCTAGTTTAAATAAGGCAGAGAGGGTTTTTTGGTTTGTTTTTTTCTCTGTGCAGCAGTGTCTCGTAGGCAGGAAGCATTTTTCTAATCCAGCGTTACACATCGGGTGTGCAATATGCCAGCATTCCCTTCCGCCTCCGCCTTCTTCCTTTCTCCCCCTTAGAAAATAATTCGTGGCAATGGGCACAATAACCCACAAAGCAATGGAAAGATTTGGAGAGGAGGAAGAGGGAGAGGCGGAGAGAGGAGTGTTAAACAAACAGACAGACGGGAGAAACGCATACCAGAAAACCGCCCTGTAAATTGAAAGGCGTTTACTTTCAGCAGACTGCATGGATTAGAGAATGATGCAGGGAATGTTAGAATGTCACCGCGTTATTACCACATGACAGTCGTGCTCTTTTTAGCTGGGCTGACTGGTTCCTGAAGTCTAGGGGGAAGGGATTGATGGCTACAGTCCGTATTGATACTACTTCCGGTCACGGCAGATTACTCTGCATATAATTCGGTCTGCTACTCTCCTGGACAAAAAGAAAAACAAATGCACAAGTAATGGAAATGGCTGGGTACAAGAAATCCCTTCTCAACACCATCAGAGAAAGACAGCTCAAATTTTTCGGCCATATAATCAAGGCTGACGGACTAGAGAAACTGTTATGGAGTGGCAAAATCTGTGGAAACAAGAGCAGAGGAAGACAACGCACAAAATTCACAGACAGCTTAAACAAATTCGCAACGAATAAAGAGGGCACCAACAATGAGCTCATGAGAGGGACCGAGAACAGGGAAGAATGGAGAGCCATGATCGTCGATGTCTGCAGGACCAGACCGGACACTTGAAGAAGAAGAAGACTCTCCTGAGTGAGCGTATCGCCACAAGAGCAGTGCCATTTTTTTTTTCTATTTGCATGCTTGTTTGTTTCTTCCAGCGAAGCCAGCCAGAGCAGGACCAAGTGTTCACATGACGGTGGTATCCACAAGGTCAGGTTACCGGCAGTAAACTGCTTCTCTCACCTCATGGGGGGGTTAACGCCCCTGACAAGTGCTTCTGAACACTTTGGCCCATTCATTGTCTGCCATTACCGCAGCTGTAGGGTGTGGAAGCCAGGGACTGTCATTGACTCCATTTTCTGCCCTGCCCTCCAACCCTCATCCCCCCCCCCCCCCCCCCCCCCCCCCCTTCCCACCTTAGCCCACCATCCCCAGATAATGGAGCTAGCTGTTCTTTCAAAGGCTGCATGCATGACTTGTGTGGCTTGTGTTAGCTTAGCTGCGGTTTGGTCCTTCTCTCTCACGGCTTTTTTGTCATTTTTAAGTGGGGGGGGTGGGGGGGGTCTGATTTTAAGTAGTTTCTTTTCAAGCTGTGAACTTCTGTTGGCATCAGCCACCACCCATGTAATAATTATCTGAGTCAGATTTGGTGTATCATGGCTTTGCCCCATCTCCCTTTATTGTGATTTTCAGGCATGCTTTGTTAGTTTCTATGTTTGTTTCTTTGTTTCAGGGTGAGAATAACTTCGAATCGTGTCATCGCTGTCGTGACACTCTCATGGGCACGGAGATCAAAACTGATTTCCTGAGGAATCTTTCAAGGCTACTCCATATTTCAAGAGACTTTCAAGAACATCTGCGAATGTTGCTGTACCTTAGACATCACAAGCATTTCTATCCTGTACATATACTATTGATAGTTTTAGTTTTGTTCTCCGTGTCATCTCAGACTTTGCTGAGACACATTGAGCGTTTGTGCTTTTCTCTCTTATCTGATCAGCATGTGAGACAATAGCCATAGCTCTCAGACCCAATGCCCAGGGTCTCCTCTCTTATTCTGTCTTCCTTCGCTTCATTTTTCTTTCTCCATCTTTTTTTTTCATCAACCTCTCCTCTTTCGATTTGTTGTTGTTGTTGCAGGTATTTCCTGTTCCTGCTGTCTTGTGTTTCTGCTCCCACTTTTTTACTTTCTTTTTTTAGTCTGTTTTCCTCCATCGCTCTGCTTTGTTTTACGATCTGTTCTTGTAATATTTCTTAATTGATTGCAACATGATGGATGGTTTTTGTTTGATTTCTCCCTGACATGTTTCAATGTGGGGGGTTTTCTTCAAAGGAAGAAATTGTAGACCCAAGTTTCGAAAAAAAAAGTTCTTGCAAAATTTAATGCTGAAGTAAGTTTTTACAGAATCATACAGAAATCATGGTGGATTGGTGGTCCATAGGTATCGCGTCCGTTTAGAAAGCGAGATGTCGTGGGTTAGATCTCCATTAATTTTGAACCCGCCCTTTTGCCCATCCCCTTGACCTTAAGTGGTTGTCTGTGGGCCGGTCTTTCGGATAAGATGATAAACTGAAGTCCCATGTGAGACACACATTTAGCGCACATAAAAACCACAGCAACAAGACCTTTGTCTCTTGGAAAAACTTCTGTAAAAAAAAATATATATATATCAACAACAATAACAAAAACTCAGTATCATAGGGAAGCCAATACACATACAAACAAGCTTTATTTTCAAATAGGTGGCGCTGCTCGTGTGGCGACACACTCTCCTCGTG
>CM054144.1:27671565-27674065 GCA_028751875.1 Rapana venosa
AAGAGGAAATTCCTAGCACAGAATGTCCAGTATCCCCACGGGGGAATATTTCCTGCCAGAATAATATCAATTCTGTGTTATCTGTTATTCTCTCTCTCTCCTCTCTCATCTCTCCTCTCTCTCTCTCTCTCCTCTCTCTTCTCTCTCTCTCTCTCTCTCCCTCTCTCTCTCTCTCCTCTCTCTCTCTCCCTCTCCTCTCTCCTTCTCCTCTCCCTCTCTCTCTCTCTCTCTCTCTCTTCTCCCCTCCTCCTCTCTCCCTCTCTCTCTCTCTCTCTCTCTCTCCTCTCTCCTCTCTCTCTCTCCTCTCTCTCTCTCTCTCTCTCTCCTCCTCTCCTCTCTCTCTCTCTCTTCTCTCTCTCCTCTCTCTCTCTTCCTCTCTCTCTCTTCTCTCTCTCTCTCCTCTCTCTCCTCTCTCCTCTCTCCTCTCTCCCTCCTCCTCTCTCTCATCTCTTCTCTACTCTCCTCTCTCTCTCTCTCTCTCTCTCTCTCCCTCTCCTCTCTCTTCTCTCTTCCTCTCTCCTCTCCTCTCTCTCTCTCTCATTCCTCTCCTCCTTCTCTCTCCTCTCTCTCCTCTCTCTTCTCTCTCTCTCTCTCCTCTCCTTCTCTCTCCTCTCTCTTCTCTCCATCTCTCTCTCTTCTCTCTCTTCTCTCTCTCTCTCTCTCTCTCTCTCTCTCTTCTCTCTCTCTCTCTCTCTCTCTCTCTCTCTCATCTCTCCTCTCTCTCCCTTCTCTCTCTCTTCTCTCTCTCTACTCTCTCTCTTCTCTCCTCTCTCTCTCTCTCTCCTTCTCCTTTCTCCTCTTCCTCTCTCTCTTCTCTCTCTCTCTCCTCCTCGGAAATAACCCCAGTTCATACAAGTGCTCGTACCAGCTCTTCTTCTATAAATAACCCTCAGTGTTCTCAGTAATTTTTATATTGTGCTCATAGATACTCATTTATGCCATACAAATTGCACATAGCTAATGCTACAGGGAGGAAAAAAGAGGGGTGGGGGGGGGGGGGAATAGAAGTGCATGGTACCAGAAAAGCTCTTCATTGACATGAAAAGCAGCCTACCACCTCCTCCCTCTTCCCTACCCCACTCCCCCCCCCAAAAAAAAAAATAATAATAATTTGCCATGACAAGAATATAGAATTTAATACCGTAAAATTCGAACCAAAATGGGCGGGAGAATCGGTAATAAAAACAATGTTGCGTCATAAAATATCTGCGTACGTCTGTTGGTTTGCATGCGTGCGCGCGTGCACACAAGCACACACACATACGCACTCACTTAAAGTGCTCATACACACACAAACACACACACACACACACACACACACACACACACTTAAAGATGGAAAAACAGATGAAAAATTTACACAACCGCTTTACACAGGGGACTGGATGTAAAAAGCACATGCGTGCTTATTCCATTATCCTCGATATAAAAGAATAAATAAATTTAAAAAAAAAAAATAAAGGGGCCATTCACACACACGCGCGCGCGCGCGCACTAGTGCGCGCACGCACGCACGAACACCCACACACACACACACACACTTAAAGTGCTCATTTCATACACACACAAACACATATACACACACACTTAAAATGCTCACTCACACACACACGCTTAAAGTGCTCACTCATACACACACAAACACATATACACACACAAAGTTACACACACACTTAAAACACTCATGTACACTCATCTTTCACTACTCTGGTTAAGTTATATCGCAGAAGATATGTATGTGTAAAACGTAAAACACAAATACAAGGAACAGGAAATCATTAGCCACTTAAATAATATGCCAATTTCACAGCACCGCCGAATTATTTATGGCAACAACAGCAAGCAGTACCACAGGGGAAGTTCCCTGTCAATTATGCTAAGTACCGGGCTCCACAGCCCTGCCGACTGCACTCAACAGACCCCACTTTCCCCAGCATGGGCCCTGGACTCTGGATAATGATGTTATTGATGGGGGTCTTACACAGTCATACTGCCATGCTTGACCCATTTATTGGGGCCTCCACGCCCCTTTTTTTCTTGTTTGTGTGTGTGTGGCGGGGGGGGGGGAGGGGAGGGGGAACCTCCAATGCCATATGTTCAGTATTTGTCAGCCTATATTTGAAGTATCGTTCGTTTTTCTCCATAAATATATTTTGAAGATTGAAATTGATAGCGCTTCCGCATGCTGTTTGAAGTCCTCTATAGAATTGTCACGTGATTGTCATGTGGTTTGTGAAGACATGAAATGCAACATGCATGTATACACTCACAACATTGTCATAATGGTCATTTGCCATTGATTTTCTTGTCTTATTTTTCTAGGGTTTTTTCCTTGTCTCTTTTTACTTTTTTTTTAACTGCTTCTTCTTCTTATTATTATTAGTCTTGTTCTTGTTCTTCTTCCTCTTGAACTACTACTACTACTACTACTACTTCTTCTTCTCCTTCTTCTTCTTCTCAATTCTTTTTGGCAATTCTTCGCAATCTTCTTCTTCGCTAT
>CM054144.1:27679065-27681565 GCA_028751875.1 Rapana venosa
GTTTGTTTTTTGTTTGCGGCTTGTATTGTTTGTTTGTTTAATTTTGGTTGTTGTTGGGGGGTTTTGTGTTGTTGTTGTTTCTTTTGTTGTTGTTGTGGTTGGGTTTTGGTTGTTTGTTGTTTTTGTTGGGTTGTTGTTTTCGGTTTTGTTTTTGTTGTTGTGTTGGTTTTTGTTTTGTTTTTTGGGGGGGTCTTTGCATTCTCCTTCTTTATTTTCTTGGGGGTAGGCCTGGATTAGATTATGCATTTTTTTATATTTTGAAAATGTTTGCAATTTTAGAGGAGAGGGATATGAATATAGTGTTTGGGTGTGGGAGGGGGAGAGAAGGGTTCCTGTTGCTATATGTGTGAAGATAATGTTGGTAAAACAGAGCAATGACTTTGATTCTTAATAGTCCTTCGTACTTACACCCCCCCCCCCCCCCTCCTGTTCACAACAAAGTTTGAACTTACATGTTGAACTAACCCATACAGTGAGGGGAAAAAACCGTGGTCTACTATTTAAGCGATGAAAATTTGGACTTTTTACCCCCAAATTGGTCATTCAAGTTGGTAAACAACATCTAAAAATTTCCAGGTCAGAAATGAGGAGGGCTGTCTCAATTTGAGAATGACATTGCTTTTGAACTATGCTCGACTTACGTCAACAACTGACACATCTTTTGGCCTGGGACATTTCCTAACTGATGTGGCACTGGCTTTACATCTCTGCTCATCTGCCCGCTGCATGTTGACAGTCAGTTCAGTGCCAGAACCCCCTGTATCAGATCTATCCAAGCCAAACAGCCAACAGAGGCTTTTCCGATCTCCTGATGACTTTGTTTGTTTGGAGACATTTCGAGTAAAGCTGGCAAGCCAGGTGAACATGCATGTATCACAGTGTTTAGTGCAGGGGGCGAAAAGGTGGAGCAGCTATGTCTTACGGTTGAAATGATTTCACACAAGATTTTTATTACAAGGAACAAAAAAGTTATTTCGTAAACTTAGGGAAACATTCCCAATGCCTTCATCACATCACACAAGTTAAGCTTAGAAAATAGATGATTATTAATGTTTTCTTCTTCTTCTTCTTCTTCTTCTTCTTCTCCTCCTCCTCCTCCTCCTCCTCCTTCTTCTTCTTCTTCGCAATTCTTCTTCATAAGTTTTCTTCATAGTTCCTCTTCTTCTTCTTCTTCTTCTTCTGCTGCTGCTGCTGCTGCTGATGCTGATGCTGCTACTGCTGCTGCTGCTGCTGTTCCTCTCCTCCTCTCTCTTCTCCTCCTTCTCCTCCTTCTCTTCTTTTCTTCTTCTTCTTCTTCTTCTCCGTCTTCTTTCTTTCTTTTCTTTCACTCCCTCTGGTTGTAGGTGCACTTACCTGTTCAGACACGTGGCTGTGGTCAGTGGCAGGGTCAGAACTAACGAGCGCGACGATGGAGTTGATGTGGACCTCAGACATGAGAGAGAGAGAGACAGAGACAGAGACAGAGAGAGAGAGAGCATAGCAGCAGAGAAAGAGAGGAAGAGAGAGAAGAAGAAAAAGCACAGAGAGGGACAGATAGACACAGAGAGAGAAACAGACAGACAGAAAGACACAGACAGACAGAGACAAACAGATGGACAGAGAGAAACAGACAGACAGACAAAGACAGACAAAAAAGACAGACAGACAAACAGACAGAAAGACAGACAGCCGGGTCAGTTTAGTGCTTGGCTGAAGAGTAAGTACTAGGGCCGAAGGGGGATGTTGCAGGTATGGGTAATACATGTGTGGTGGTAAGCTACAGGCGTTGTTAGCTAGATATCCACACTCAGTGACCCATGTTGTGTGTTTGCGTGCTTGTTTTCTTGTTCGGGTTTGGTTTTTTTCTGTCTCTTCTGTTATTGTTTGGCTTGCTGTGGTTTGTTTCCTTGCTTACTCGTTTGCTTGTTTCTTTCTCTCTGTCTGTCTTGTGGAATACATGTGTAGTGGGGGTGTTCGGTTGGGGTTTGGGTGGGTTTTTTTTTCTTTTCTGTGTGTTCAGTCGGTATTTCTTCGTCGGTCTGTTAGTTTCTGTGTTTTCCTATATTTGTTAGTGTCTTTGTTTTTAGCTACTTATTTGTGAATTGGTTGAAATAAAACAAAGGGTTTTTTTAAAAGACAGACAGAAAGACAGGTAGGTAAACAGAAGGAATGAAAAAGAAAGAAAGAAAGAAAGAAAGAAAGAAAGAAAGAAAGAAAGAAAGAAAGAAAGAAAGAAAGAAAGAAAGAAAGAAGAAAGAAGAAAGAAAGAAAGAAAGGGAAAAAAAGAAGAAAAGAAAGAAAGAAAGAAAGAAAGAAGAAGGAAGGAAGGAAGAGGAAGGAAGGAAGGAAGGAGGAAGGAAGGAAGGAAGGAAGGAAAGAAGGAAGGAAGGAGGAAGGAAGGAAGGAACAACAGAACGAAACAGAGACCAAACAACAGAAAAAGGCAAACAAAATAAGGAAACAAAATCAAACACAAAAAGACACAGAGAAAAAAGAGTAAAACAAAAAAGGGAAGCAAAAA
>CM054144.1:27686565-27701565 GCA_028751875.1 Rapana venosa
TCTCTCCTCTCTCTCTCTCTCTCTCTCTCTCTCTCTCTCTTGGCCTTTCGTTCTTTTGCTACAGTTCTGAGGTTTACTAATGGTGAGGTTTTTCCGTATGTGACCGCTCCTTCTCCCCCCCCCCCCCCCCCCCCCCTCCCTCTCCCCCACGAAGGTAGCCGCATTCTGACTTTAGGAATCCTAAGAAATTCTAGGAAATAAATTAACATAAAATAATGAAGAAAGAAAACTAACAGCTTTGGATACAATTTTAATTACCCAAAGGCACAAAACAGTGTTTAAAAGTCTTGTGCTTTTAGGTTTGTTGGTTTGGGATTGTTTTCTTTTCATTTCTGTGTTTTGTTTTTATGTTGTTTGTTTATTTTTTAAGCGTCTGTATAAAAAACTGCCTCAATTACTTAAACACGATTCAGGTTTTTTTCTTTTATTTCACGGATAATGGAATAAGCACTCGTGTGCTTTTTTTTACATCCAGTCCCCGTGTGTATGCAGATTTGTCAATTGTCATCCGCTCCCACTGACACACAATGGCCTACTCTTACAAAAAGCGGAACGGGTTTTAACGGATGCGCAAGATGTTCCGCTTGCGTTGCACACGGGGCCTCAGTTTATAGTCTCATCCGAAGAAGGACTTTTTGGGGAGAGTGGAGTCGGCACTGTTGTTGACTTCAGAGGAAAAAATCCTCTTGAACGAGATTTGAACCCGGGGTCAGCAGATCACGAATGCATCGCTCTAACCACCAGGCTGTGCCGTCCATCAATCAGCCTGCTCATCTATCTGTCTAACGGCCTGGCAGTCTGCACCTTTGTACTCCTCTCTTAGAGGGCAGGCTTGTCCGTGTGTGCACACACGCTCATGTAAACATGCGAACGTGTCCAAGAGCGCGCGGCTCCAAAAGGCAAGCAAGGTCAAAGCTACTGACATGGACACTCACGTAAGGACAGGAAGACGGCATGCCATTATCGTGTCTAACGAGCCAAAGAAATGACACAGTCTTCTGCCAAATGGCCTGGTCACGCTGTCTTCCTCTCCTCTCTTCTGCGCATCTAGGCTTCTGTAATCTGCAGCAATTACTTCTGGCTCACCGACTTTGGTATGTAGAAGCAGAAGAAAAAAAAGATGATAGAAAAGATGATATGCATATCCATCTGTGTCTTAGAAGAAGGAAAGAAAAGGTGAGATTCTGCCTGCATTAAGGCCTTGATTCCTGACTCGACCAGTTTGTATGATTCAACGAGATGGGTAAAATAATTTGGGGGAGGTTTTGATCGGTTTGGGGGTGGGGGGTATTTTGTGTGTGAGGTTTTTTATTTGTTGTTGTTTTTTATTTGTTTGGTTGTTGTTGTGTTGTTGTTGGTGGTGGTTTTTGTTTTGGTGGGGTTTTTTGGGGGGGTGTTTGGTTTGGGGGGGGGGGGGGGGTCGTGTGTGCATGTTATGCATGTGTGGTTTTGGGGGGGTGTTTTTAGATGGATGGTAATTGCGCTGCTTATTCAATGTGCCATCTGGAAATAAAAGTTTGACTTGACTTCAAACACACACACAGAGGCAAATACCAGAGGCAGAGAGAGACAGTGACAGACAGACATACAGATAAACAGACAAAAACAGAATAAGACAGAGGGAGAGAGAAGGGTAGATCGACACAGAGAGAGACAGACAGACAGACGAACAGACAGAGACGGAGAGAGACAGATAGAGAGACACACAGAGACAGACAGACACACAGAAAGAGAGAGAGAGAACGAGAGAGATAGACAAAGAGACAGACAGACAGAGAGGCACACAGACAATCACAGACAGAGAACCAGAGAGGAGAGAGAGAGAGAGGGGGGAGAAAGAGGATCATCTGTTTCTCCTTCATCAGGCGTCACGCAGGGTGGAAGCTTTGATGCTGTATGGAACAGACATCCCATGAAAGACCGACCAGCTGATCACAGCCTCGTCATGTTTACACAAAATGAACGAAAAGAAAAGAAAAAAAGAAATGTGCCCACGCCGGGCTGACGCCAGTTTATAGACTGAACGTATTAAGTTAGAACATTTTTTGTTGTTGAGCAGATACCCCCCAAAAAAAACCACCCAGACATGAAAAATTTTATGTGACCAAAAAAAAAAGGCTGAAAAGGGCAACACAACCAAAATACAACACAAACAGAAACTTAAAAGTGAGCGGTGAATTATTTTGTGTACGTGGCTAGTTTTGGTTGGGTTGGGTATTTGGGTGGGTTGTTGGTTTTTTTTCAAAACTGCAAGTTTAATTCCCATTCACCTTTGAGGCAAATTTGTGCTTTATTTCCTATGGGTTTTTTTTTGTTGGTTTCTTGGGGAGGGGGAGGGGGGGACAGGAGATGGGGTTGTTTTGTTTAGTGTTTCTCTCTCTCTATTTTATTTCGAGGGGGGGGGGGAGGGGCGGGGGCGATCCTCGGTTAGAGCCCCAAGGATCACCAATGGTGAGATTTTTGTGAATGCGACCGTTTTTCCCCATCATTAAGGTAGCCGCCATTCGGCTTCTGGGATACAGTTGGGAATCGAACCTATCAATTTTGCAAGAAAAGTCGGAAGGCACCTGCCTGGTTTTTAAGATGTTCAACTGTCATAGGTTCTTTTGATGTGCATAAGTCCGTAAGCACACTGGTCTGATTAGTTTAGAGTCTCCCAGGCAAGACTTTGACATTCAGTTCGATTTTCCCGTAAAACTTTAAAGAAAGGGCAAGACTGGGAATCGGGCCCAGAACCTCACGGTTAACTTGTTTGGCGTGTAAACATCTAAAGCGTCCTGTCACCTTCCTTCTTAGATTTTCGCTATGAAATGCTTTGTTCGTCTTGTGTCCCGGAAGAAAGCTAGACAAACCCTCTCCCCGTCTTTTCCAGGACCAGAATCCGTCTTGGTCACATCACAAAACCAGTGTTGCTGGTGAAGCAGATAGGCCTGTAAGAAAGAGAAGAACTGCTCGTACCCACAGAATGGAATGCAGTAGGAACAAGTCAATATATCAAATTGATGGAGACGTGTAAAACGCTGTCAAGATTTGGTGTCGCTAAAGTAGAACCATTTAAACACGCAGTCAAATGTTCAAACCACTCAGATTATTGCACATGGTGGTGACCACTGTTGGAGAAAAATAAATCAAAAGTGTATTTGTTCGTTTGAATTATCGTGACTTAATCTCAAGTCATAATTATTGTTACTTAATGTTGATTCTGAATTATCATTACGTAATGGTAAGTCTGAAATAGCAGTGCTTGATATTATTTTTTCAAGTACTGCTTCTTAATTTGAGACTTGAATGATCGTTACTTACTGTTGACCGGAGTTATCATTAATTAACGTTAGACGTGGGCTATCTTCCGGTAAAACAAAGTCTTAATAATCATTACTTAATGTAAGGCCTGAATTATGTGTATCTAAATAGTGTCTGGATTGTCATTACTTAATTTAGAGTCAGGATCACTGTTACTTAATATTAAGTCCTAACTATCATTGCTGAACGTTAAGTCAGAATTATCATTACATTTCTGTCTGCCAACTTTCCATAACCAATTCAGTGTTCTTTACGTCTGGTGTAAAACAAGCCTGGTGATTTTTTTTTATCATAGGCACGTAAAATGTCCAGTCAAAACGTCTTCATTTAGCTTTAATGACATTTGGAAAGTGAGACAGAAGCTTCTTGGCAAGGGAAAATATGGAAGCTGCCAATGCGATGAACGATTTACCTATATCACATTCATTTGAACTGGTGCTTTTTTCACATTTATTTGAACTGTTTTTTCACCTTTATTTGAACTAGGAGGAGGGGATCTTTAATTTTACTCACTTTTTCTGGGGCGGGGGGCATGGGGGGTGGAAGGGGTGCTGCAGAGTGTGTGAGGAAAAAATTAGTTTTTTAATTTTTAGGGGAGGGGGATCTGGGATCTTTTTAGGTGAGGGTTACGGGTTGAGCTCTATTTTAAAGATGAAAATGTGCTTATCAGCCTAAAAGGTAATGCAGATTTTTTTTTCCAATTTAACAGACATCAAAACATGCACACTTTCTTTTGGCATAAGTACAGAGGGGTTTTTTTAAATTTCAAACGATACAAAATTATGCATACATCACGTGGTAGTGAAATTTGAGATTAAGAAAAAAATTGCAGATTTAGAGTATAGATTTCACTTTGAAATTATATTCATATTGCTGAAGTATAACAGAATCTGTAAAATGATATGATTAAAAGGAAACGTGCAGCTATACAGCTCTGATGCTGGAGAAAAAAATAAACTACAATTACAATTTCTGGCTCGACTTGTGGTCGGTCTTCAATTTCACGTCTCTTCATTTAAGTGATATTAGACTTGTGTCTAACGGAATATGCTTGCGAAAACGCCTATGCAAATTCAATCTTGTATTAAAACAAAACAAGAATGTATATCGCAATTATTTCTACTACCATTTTCTACTTTCACTCTACCACAAAAGTGGCAAGCATCGAGAAATGCAACAACATTTATCAACAACAAAAACAGCAAATGCCCAGTGCTGAATATTTTATATAGGGATAAAAGACCTGGCTACATGAAAAGTATGACGACTTTTTTTAGTTGTTCGGTATGATTCTCAGCAACATTCTATAACATCAGTTGCTGAAATCATTATTGTTTCAGTTGACACTATAAAAGTTATTGTAAAAAAATTGTTTTTAGACATTTTCATCACTCTGTTAATTTTTTACATACAAGAGTTGTTGTTGTTGTTGTTACTTTTGGCTGGTTTGTTTTGTTTTGTTTTGTTTTTTGTTCTATCGAACGGAGTTGTTTTGTTTGAAGATGTAAAACATCAACTACATATGAGACAAACGTAAAAACATGAGTAGGTCATATTGACAAAATACTATAGCACAATGAGCACCCTGTGCCCATTCCAGCCCTTACAGTATGAATCTAAATACATATCCACCATAATGGCATGATACGGACAACATCAATCTGAACTGTTTCCCCGAAATCAGAATGCGACTACCTTAATGACGGGTTAAAAACGGTCGCATACGCAAAATTTCTTCATCGGGGAACCTCAAAGCTCTAACCGAGGAATGAAAAAACGAAAAGTATAGACTGAGACAAGAAAAAGTGCAAAACAGGGAGGGGTGGGGGGTGGGGTAGATAATAACCAAAAATAGCTATAAAAACAAAACAAAAAATGCACAAACGAAGAGACTGATAAAGATAATATTAAAAAATACCGATAGAAAAAGAGTAAATTCTGCTACAGAATTACAAGAACTTGAAAAATGATGTTCAAACTGAAAAGAGACAACACCAACATCAGCAGCAACAGTTAAAAAAATATAATAACAAAAAAAGGCAACAACAAAATAAAGCCAACAAACACACACAAAGGTAAACAATAAATAAATTTTTTAAAATTTTAAAACCTCAGTAATTTTGTAACATACAGAAAAAAAGTCAAAACCTTTTTTGTAGTAGTAACACAATGAATACGCAAGTACACAAACAGTATATAACAACACCAAAACAAACAAACATAAACGTCAAACAAACCACCCGAATCAGTAAACAACCATTACTACGAACTAATAATTTTAGAGGCAGAGAAAACTGTGCCAACACACACACACGCGCGCGCACGCGCGCGCACACACACACACACACACACACAACACCACACCACACCACCACACCACACCACACCACACCACACCACACCACACCACACCCACACCACAACACACTAAAGCAAAGCAAAACAAAACAAAACAAAAACAGAAAAATGAATAAACAAAAAAAAAAAGCGAAAATACCCTATCAGTACTACATTGAGAAAATACGACTGATGAAGAGCAGTCTGATGATGCCAAAATACTCTCTACCACCCACACACCCCCCTCCCTCACTCCCCACCCCCCTTCCCACCAAACTGTTCTCCCCACCTCCCCCTCACCCCTTCCCTTATTCTTCTACCTCCCTCTTTGCATCTGACATAGCGAGAGGAAAAAAAAAAAAGAGAGAGAGCAGAGAAAGCAAGAGAATGAATAGTACCGCTTTGCCTTTACCGGTGTACACCACTGTTAAGTACACCACCCCTGCCTTCTCAATTTTGTACCACAGATAAAAGATGAAGTAAAGGTCAGAAATTGTCACACTACCTGTCCTTTATTTTTACAATGACAAGGAGCTAGCTGAGAGACACTGACACTGACACAGATTTAGTGTCCATTCAGCATGACAGCAGCCCTGTAGACAAGGAGGGATGACAGTTTCAGATTTGTGTAGCATAATTCAGACTTCAAATACTCCTCTTACTTTGCAATTACATAAACAGCTTCTCTCTCTCTCTCTCTCTCTCTCTCTCTCTCTCTCTCTCTCTCTCTCTCTCTCTCTCTCTCTCTCTCTCTCTCTCCTCTCTCTCTCTCTCTCTGAACTCTCTGAACTCTCTGAACTCTGAACAGGTTTAATATACATTGGACTTTGGCCACAATACATACAGTGGGCAAGTGAAAAAAAGGCAAGTGAAGGAAACGAAATGCAAAAAGAGATCGACACATTTTTCCATCTAAGCCAGCTCTCCTTGTGGCATCACACCAAGTACATCAGAGGAGAGAGAGAGAGAGAGAGAGAGAGAGAGAGAGAGAGAGAGAGAGAGAGATAGATAGATAGATAGATAGATAGATAGATAGAAAGATAGATAGATAGATAGACAGACAGACAGACAGACAGACAGACAGATAGATAATACATACATACATACATACATACATACATACATACATACATACATACATACATACATACATACATACATATATAAATAGATACATAGATAGATGCATAGATACATACATGCATACATACATACATACATACATACATACATACATACATACATACATACATACATACATACATACATACATACATACATACATACATACATACATACATACATACATACATACATAGAATCTTATGTCGTGATGGCATGAACTGGAATATGTTCCATCCTTTCAGGATACTATTTTTTTTTAAATGTCTGGTTGCTCGACTAACTGACTGACTGACTGACTGACTGACTGACTGACTGAAAGGCTGGCTGACTGACTGACTGGTTGAATGGCTGACTGGCTGGTTTAATGGCTGACTGACTGTTTGAATGGCTGACCGGTTTAATGGCTGACCTGTTTAATGGCTTTAGTACTTCGGATGAGACTATAAACCGAGGTCCCAAGTGCGAAGGCACGCAGAACATCTTGCGCACACGTTAAATCCTGTTCCGCTTTTCGTAAGAGTAGGCCATTGTGTGCCGGTGGGAACAGATGACAGAATTTACAAAAATCGCATACACATGGGGGACTAGATGTAAAAAAGCACATAAGTGCTTATTCCATTATCCTCGATATAACAAAAAGAATAAAATAAGAATAAAAATAAATGGCTGAGCGGTTTACTGGCTGACTGGCTGACAGCTTAAATGGCTGACTGGCTGACTGTTGTTGGCTGGCTGCTTGGCTGTTGGCTGGCTGGTTGGCTGGTTGACTGAGTCACTGAATGGATGACCAACTGACTTGACGATCTGGTTGGCTGGTTGGCTTGCTCATAGGTAACTGACTAAATAACTGACTGACTGACTGACTGACTGACTGACTGACTGACTGACTGGCCTACTTGCTCACTTTCTTGCTTACTTCTACGGAGCCCGCACTCGCTTATCTGTTAATGCGATATCATATAATGCTACAAAAGCTTTTATGATATACCAGGTGGTAGTGGTTAAAAGGTAAAGGGTAAAGGAGTCCCATAACCTATAAGGTCGTAGGGGAGCGAGGCATCAGAGACCTCACTTCTCTAGGGCCAGCATATTGAGGGCGGCGCCCATCTCCTCTCCCTCACTGCCGTGGTTACCAGTTGGATGGGTGACCGTTTGCGCGCCTTGGCTTTAGTACAGTTCCCCCAGTTCACCCAGCTGTAAATGGATACCTGCCCTCTTTAGGGTCAGGGAAGGTAAAGCAGCGAGGGAGAGGTAGTGGTTACAACTATGTAAAAAATCATCCATGGGACTAAAACTGAAGGAGGAAGGGGGGAAAGCAGGGAGAGGAAAGAAGCACTCCCCGAATCCGCTTCAGCAGCTTACGGAAAGAAAAAAAAAATGACAGGGAAGCTGGCAGCCGCGCGGTGCGGTATCGTCGGTTCCTTGTCTGCTAGCATGCTCCGATAAAAAGCGATGGCGACACGACGAAACGAAAGTTGTTTCATCATCAGTTAGCGTGCGTACCGGCAGCCACCGGTAGATGCCAGAAAGCTCTCCTCTCCTTCTCATGTTTTCGTAGTGTGCCTCTCTCTCTCTCTCTCTTCTCTCTCTCTCTCTCTCTCTCTCTCTCTCTCTCTATATTATATTATATATATATATATATATAATATATATATAGATATAGATATAGATATAGATATCTATCTATATATATATATATATATATATATATATATATATATATCCAGTGAGAAAGAAAAAACTTACATTTGTCAAATATAGCTAGTACGTGATTTTTTTTGTTTTATTTATTTCCTTTTCAAATTCATCCCTAGGGTCTGTTGGTTTCACTCCTCTCCTCGTTTCATTAGGAGTGGATTATTTCTCTCTCTCTCTCTCTCTCTCTCTCTCTCTCTCTCTCTCTCTCTCTCTCTCTCTCTCTCTCTCTCTCTCTCTCTCCATCCGTGGGCTGAGAGAGAAGGAATGTTATTGGCAGTTGGGGGCAAATTGGTTTGGCACACGTGTATGAAAAGCGAAGTGTGGTGAAACAGAGAGACTAGGCGGGCTGAAGGCTACAGGTGTGTGAGTGTGAGTGTGGGGGTTGCTGGTGTTGCAAGAAGCTTTGCTCGCTGCCAGACTGACTGACTGACTGACTGTCTGTCGTGCCGGAGGAGGAATAAGAAGCAGACAGTGCGTGAAAAACGGTGAGGCAGGTACGTATGCATGTGTGTATGGTTGATCGTGTGGAAGAGTTAATTTTTGTGTTTTGTGTGTGTATAGATAGATAGATAGATAGATAGATAGATAGATAATAGATAGATAGATAGATAGATAGATAGATAGATAGATAGATAGATAGATAGATAGATAGATAGATAGATAGATAGATAGATAGATAGATAGCGTCTTGCTCACAAAAAAAGTGATTGTTTGCGCTAAATAGGACTTGAAAAACAATAGAAGCACAGAACACATCCGCGTCTCACAGAAGACAAAGCCAAGTCACAAGAAACAAAAATAATGACCTGTTGCCTGTTCAGAAAAATTGATTCATTCATTCATTCATTCATTCATTTATTTATTTATTTATTCATTTATCTATTTGTCACCTTGTAAACTAGAAAAAAAAGACCATTTTGTCCTTGCAAGTTCCATTCCTGATATAGTGTTTATTGTTTTCTGATAATTCAATGAACTGTTCAGGTTTTGTTTTTGCTGCTTTAGTTTATCTTTGTTTTCGGTCTGTCTTGGTTTGTTTGTGTGTTGTTGTTTTTGTTGCTAGGATTTTTGCTTGTTTGCTTTCGGTGTCTCTCTTTTATTTATTTATTTATTTCTTCTTAGTGTGTTTTTTTAGGTTGGGTTTGTTTTCATTTTCTTCTTTATTTGTTTGGATTGTTGGTGTGTAGGGGGCGGGGAGGTGGAACTTCAATCTTTTTACATTGTTCTTAATACGATTACTTCGTCGGTATCTTTTTTATTTGTGCTTCATCTGTCATGGCAAGTCGGATGTTGTCCATTGTCCACTAACAATATGATCACAGAATAAATCATTCACATCATTCAGTCCAAATTTCATCCAAGAACAATATCCAATAATGTTCTTGTAAACTGAATTTTAATGAAGACAAACGCCTTACCAAGAATGGTTTTAAAGAGAGATACTCCACGAAATATTAAACCCGAAAACATATCAATCAATCGCGCACGAGCGCATGAAGGAGAGCAGCAACCAAGCAGTTGATAGCGTGCTCCTGGTAAGGTAACAGTTTGGAAAACTTACATGTCTTGGCATAATGCTAGGCCTAACGTTACCATGTGCTGGCTACCAGTGTAGCTGTCGGCTGCTGCCAGGGCATAACAGCACTAACATGTTTGAAGCTATTACGTTACAGGTTTAATATTGTAGATAAATTACAGATGTATAAATAGTTGTTTTTTTAGATTTAGTATAGTTTTTTGGTTGTTTTTACTAACATCGGCAATTTAAAAAAAAGATTTAATATAAAAATAGTACTTCATGTTTCATCGTCTAATATCAAAAATAGTCTTGGGGACGGAGAGAGAGGGGGGAGGGAGGGGGGAAGGGGAGAAGGGAGGGAGAAAGGAGAGAGAGAGGGAGAGAGAGAGAGAGAGAGAGAGAGAGAGAGAGAGAGAGAGAGAGAGAGAAGGAGAGAGAGAGGAGAGAGAGAGAGAGAGAGAGAGAGAGAGAGAGATTGAGAGAGAGAGAGAGAGCGAGAGAGAGAGAGACTGTGTATCTGTCTATCTGTCTGTCTATTCGTCTAACTGCATGTCTGCCTGTCTACCTGTCTGCCTTTCTGTCTGGTTGTCTCTCTGTCTGCCTGCTCGAGCCTGTCTGTCTGTCCCTCCGTCTGTCTGTCTGTCTGTCTGTCTTCTGGCACGCACGTGCCTGTTCAGGTCAATGATAGCGAGTTTCGAAAAGGAAAATATTCAGTAGGCCTAGTACCCTTCCTTCCCTGCACTGGCTTCTCTAGCTAGGCTAGTGCAGTGGCTGGGGTTATAGGTTCTGGCATTTGGTAAAAACATCTGCTCGCTGACTTGACACTTTCTGACAAACTCGGAGCAGCATCATTATAACAACGGATGGGTACATGGTGGTCTAGAGGTAACGCGCTTGCCTATAGAAAGCGAGAAGCGTGCGTTCGATCCTCATTTTAACCCAAACTTCGCACCCTATCTTACTAGACCTTGAGGTGCGACCTGGCTGCTAGTCTTTCAGATGAGACAAAACTGAACGGTGGCTATGTATGCGACACACATTAAAGAACCTACGGCAATAAAGGAGTTCTCCTTGGCAACACTCTTTAAAGGATAAATGTTTTAAAAGACATTCTTATAAGAAAACAAACACACATATACAGAAAGGAAAAATAAGTTTAGAAAATGGGTGGCGCTGCTCTTGCGGCGACACAGCTCTGAGTGCCGGTGAAAGCAGCCATAATTCCAGGCAGAGAAATGTACAATGACTGAAAGGGGTACACAAAACTACTACCACTACCAGTGTCCACAAGAAAATCCCCTGAACTAAACAGAGCACGTACATTTGGCATCTTTGTCATGAAGAAGCGTAAAATAAATACCACGCTTTTGTAGATGAGCTTAAGTCAAGTGTGTGTGTGTGTGTGTGTGTGTGTGTGTGTGTGTGTGTGTGTGTGTGTGTGTGTGTGTGTGTGTGTGTGTGTGTGTGTGTGTGTGTGTGTGTGTGTGTGTGTGTGTGTGTGAGTGTGTTTGTGAGTGTGTGTGTGAGTGTGTGTGTGTGTGTATGTGTGTATGTGTGTGTGAGAGAGAGAGAGAGAGAGTGTGTGTGTGTGTGTGTGGGGTGTGTGTGTGTGTGTGTGTGTGTGTGTGTGTGTGTGTGTGTGTGTGTGTGTGTGGTGTGTGTGTGTGTGTGTGTGTGTGTGTGTGTGTGTGCGTACGTGCGTGCGTGCGTGCGTGCATACGGGCAGGCGGGCAGGCGGGCGGGCGGGCTGGCGTGTGTGTTGGGAGCAGCAAATAAGTATAAAACAAACACCAGTCTGTTTTGCATTAGTCCTAACCTAGAAGAATGTGATGGACGGGGTAGTCCAGCGGTTAGAGCGTTGAGCTAACGACCTGACAGCGCGGGTTCAAGCCATCACCACCACCACCACGCCCATTCGAGGGGATTAATTTTCTTTCCTGCTGGAGTTAACCTCAGTACCGATTCAACTCTCCCGAAAGTTCTTTGGATGAGACTATAAACCCGAGATTCCATAAACGTACGAACGCACTCAGAAACATCTTTCGCGCACAGGTTAAAAATCGTCTTGATGTTCGGAGGAGTAAGGCGTTTGTGTGTACAGGTAGGAGTGGATGATAAAAGTGGAAGAAAAAAACAACAACCTGCGTGCGCGTTGGTGTCGTGTTGTAGACATCATGACCGCGCCAGATGTCGGAATACAGCTACCTAAATGATGGGAAAACGGGGGCATACACAATATCTATCTTACCATTGATGAAGCTCGAAGCTCAAGTCAAGGAACAAGGGGGGGATGAAGAGAGAGAGAGAGAGAGATAGAGAGAGAGAGAGAGAGAGAGAGAGAAGAGAGAGAGAGAGAGAGAGAGAGAGAGACAGAAAGAGAGACAGAGAGAGAGAGAGACAGAGACAGAGAGAGAGACCCAAGAGTATGCGTCTTTATTTATTTCTTTGTTAATACTTTTTTTTAATATGTTTTACATAGACATAGGCATTTTGTACAGTGCACCATTTGTACCATTTGCTCTGATTTGTAAGCGCTCTGATTTGTAATTTCAAGATATAGCGCTATATAAATCCCATTATTATTATTTTATTATTATTATTATTATTTACATACCATGCCATCTGAAGGATATTGCTGGAGCTGTTTGTCAGTTGCCTTTTCCTCCTTTCCTCCTTACACTAAGGCTTGTTAATGGGATGTTCTCCCTTTTTTTTATCCGAAGCTGTGTGTCTCCTGATAGTTTATTCATCTTTTATGTGACTAGAAAAATTATTTGTAGTGACGCCATTCTATGTCACATTTCGTAAGGTTATTTGCAATTCTTGCATTCTACTGCTCGGTGTTAAATCTATTATGTAGCTGTGCTGAAAAACAGAAAGCGTTGGTACTTGTCTATCAATTTTGCATCTGTAGATGTGTAACTTTGCAAGCAACATTATCAAATCAAAGGTCTTATCTGTTTTTAGGTGTCGATCTACCCCCAAAAATGACTTATTACGGGAAAGTATGCGTCTTTATAACAAAGAAGGGTCAGAGAAACACCAGACTTTCTGGTATTAGTTTTAGCCAAGAGTCAGCATCTTGGTAAGAAAGGAGTGTTAGCAGTGTTGGTTTAAGTCAAGAGTCGAGCGCATCTTCGTAACGAAGGAGTCTAAAATAAACACCAGTCTTTCGTGCCTCACTTTAAGCCAAGAGAGAAAAGCAGACAGGGCTGCCTGTAGACAAACTGATGGAAAGGGGCAGAGGAGTGGGTTTTACATCACTCATTGAGGAGCTGGGGAGTTAAACCGTTTCCTTGCTGCTATACCTGTACCAATACCACCTGGCCTCTGCTGTTTCCTTCCACGGAGAACTTGTCAGAATTACTGGTTCCTTAGGTACCAGAGGGTCTTATTTATTTATTTATTCATTTATTCTTTTATATCGAGGATAATGGAATAAGCACTCGTGTGCATTTTTTTTAAACATCCATTCCCCGTGTGTATGCGGTTTTGTAAATTTTGTCATCTGTTCCCACCGGCACACAATGGCCTACTCTTTCGAAAAGCGGAACAGAATTTAACGTGTGCGCGAGATGTTCTGCATGCGTTGGCACACGGGGCCTCGGTTTATAGTTTCATCCGAAGGACTTAGATGAACACAACAGTTTCTTTTTCTCTTTAACTTTGGGAGGGAGGGAGGGAGGGGGGTTGTTTACTGGTTTGTTTGTTGTTGTTGTTTTGAGATCTTGAATGATGAGATGATCGCGAGATGTTTGGGGGTTTTTTTCCACAAAAGGGCTCTTACTTCTGCTGTTCTTGTTGCTGCTTCTGTTGCTGTTGCTGCTTCTGCTGCTAATAGTGCTCCTGCCTGTGCTGCTGCTGCTGCTGCTGCTATTGCTGATGCTGCGTTATGGATTTTTTTTATACTCTCTCTCTCTCTCTCTCTCTCTCTCTCTCTCTCTCTCTCTCTCTCTCTCCTTCTTCTCTTCTCTCTTCTTCTTCTTCTTCTTCTTCTTCTTCTTCTTCTTCTTCTTCATGTTTCGACCTTGTGTTTCCATTATGCTACTTTTCTTTATGATCGCTCTTGGCTTTTAGGAGAGTATACAAAATAGCAGCAGGAGAGCTCTCAGATGCTGAAATGAGGGAAAATTGGTTTCAGTTACAGCAGTTTTTTCTCTTTTTATTGAACATTCTGGCAATACCAGTAAGGGTTCTTTTTTTTAAATAGATAATTTGCTGTGCTGAGGTCTTGAGAAACGCTGTATATATAATATGTATGATCATTATTATCCTCATGGGGATGGTCGTGATACTAATGGTGGTCCCTTCTTTTTCTCTTCTTCTTCTTCGCAATTCTTCTTCTTCCTCTTCTTCTTCGCAATTCTGCTTCTTCTTCGCAATTCTTCTTCTTCTTTGCAATTCTTCTCCTTCGCAATTCTTCTTCTTCGCAATTCTTCTTCTTCGCAATTCTTCTCCTTCGCAATTCTTCTTCTTCGCAATTCTTCTTCTTCGCAATTCTCCTTCTTCGCAATTCTTCTTCTTCGCAATTCTCTTCTTCACAATTTCTCTTTCGCATCTTTCTTCTTCGCAATTTCCTTTCTTCTTCTTCTTCTTCTTCTTCTTCTTCTTCTCTCTTCTTCTTCTTCTTCTTCGCATTCTTCTTGCATTCTTCTTCTTCTTCGCAATTCTTCTTCTTCTTCTTCTTCTTCTTCCTTCTTCTTCTTCTTCTTCTTTTTTCTTCTTCTTCTTCTTCTTCTTCTTCTTCTTCTTCTTCCTTTCTTCTTCGCATTTCTTCTTCTTCTCTTCTTCTTCTTCTTTTCTTCTTCTTCTTCTTCTTCATCGTCCTCGTCGTCGACTTTTCTGTAAAATTAATGATCCTACTGGCTTTTAGAAGAGTGTAAAAATAACAGCAGGAGAGCCCTCAGGTGCTCAAACGAGGGGGAAATTGGTTTCAGCAACATTTTTTTATCTTATTTTTGAGCATTGTGGCAAAATCAGTCAATGTATGCATGTATATCTTGATATGTACACCCATA
>CM054144.1:27714065-27721565 GCA_028751875.1 Rapana venosa
TTAAAGGTGCACGATTAAGAAGAAGAAGAAGAAGAAGAAAATTGGGTTATGTATCAAATATAGCGAATGGCCACATTACAACCATGAGAACAAACATTTCTGTAGCTGCTTAAGGGTCTGACTGTTTTTTTCTTCTGGGTTGTTGTGGGGGTTTTTTGTTTACGTTTCTAGGCTAGAGTTCCGAGGTTCATCAATGGTGAGATTTGGGCGGATGTGACCGTTTTTAACCCACCACTAAGGTAGCCTCATTCCGACTTCGGGGAAAGAGACTGCTTTGAAATCGGTAACTAAGTTCACTTCGTTATTTATCACGTAATGATTACCCTGGGATGGCTCTTATGGGCAGCTACCGAGGACGTTGAGACTGGTAACGTTCCTCCTCCTCCTTCGCCACCTCCTCCTCCTCCGCCACCTCCTTCTTCTTCTTTGCATTCTTCTTCTCCTAAAGAAAATTACTGTGTCGATTTCATTAAACCCATTAGCAATCTTTGAAATTCTGCTATGCTTATGTATTTTATGTCTTCGTCATGGTGGTTTTTTTGTGTGTTTTTATTTTAATCTTTTCTTTACGCTGTGTTCATCGCATTTAGTGTCTGTCTATTCTGGCCATTTTGTTTGCTTTCATACCTTGCTGTGTGTATAGATCTGTACTTATCTGCTGGTTAGGTCGGCTGATCGTTACGTCTTTCTGTCGTTTGATGTACATCTACTGGCTACTTGTTAAGGGTCATTGAGTGAGCTTTTTAGGGGTTGGTTGGTGGAGAGTTGGATGGATAGTGAAGCCGAGGCGTCCTTGGCGCTTGCTTATCTCCCTTTTTAGCTTAACTATCACCAAGTGTGAAGAGAGTTTAAGCATCAGCATCTCGTTTAGCACTCATACTAACCTACCTACCTCTCTCTCTCTCTCTCTCTCTCTCTCTCTCCCACACACACACACACACCACACACACACATTCTCTTGCCTTGACTTGACACACATTTGCCCACATTCTACAGACTGGTGGAAAGGTCTTGTATCGAGATAGCTGACAGGTGGAAGGAACAAGCGCTGTCCATGTTGTCACAGCAGGCAGGTCCGTGCTTCCTGCAGATTTTCTTAGCTTTGCAAACTAGCCTAGAGTGCAGACACTTGGAAGGGAACTCTTTTTTTTTTTAATCTTCTCCCACTCAGTGTGACGTCAAAATTGCATGACGTAAGTGTGACTTTCTAAAAAAAAAAATTTTTTGAACTTCAACGAGCCGAGCAATGTATACGACTCCCTCTCTCTCTCTCTCTCTCTCTCTCACACACACACACACATTACAGACACAAGTACGTGTGCCCATGTGCATGCATGCATGGTAATAAGAAAGTGGACTGGGGCAAGCACAAACTACATTTTTTTAGAAACATTTTGCTTTCCAAGAATTCAGTCAACATATTTTTGCAGATCCATTCGAAATTATGTCTGGGATGAGGCATGCAGCATTTCACATTTAGAAGGGAACTAATCTCTTTGTAAACTGGTCTCTAATAGCACACAGATAATAGAAGCATCCGGTGTAAGATAGTTCCCTAGTATTATTTCTTTCCAGCTGATTTTGCCTGCGGTATAAATGTGCTATTTCGTCTCAAGAGATAACCACAGTGTCAAGGAATTCAGCAGCAGTCTACCGCGGTTTTTCCATTCTTTTCTTTCTTTTTTTTAAGATAATGAAATCACATGGCAAAATTATCCCAAACAGTAACAGCCTTCACCATTTAGCGCGACATACTTGTAAGCTGTTTGAGTCCATGCGAACGGTTAGATCTACAAAAAAAGAATCCACATGTAGAATGTGAAATACAAGAATAACAAGTAGCAAGTTATGTTGAAAGTAATGACTTTTTTTTCAAAAAATATTGTAACGGGTCTGGTTTTTGTTGTTGTTGTTGTTGTTTTGGGGTTGTTGCTGGGGGGTTTGTTGTTGGGTTTTTTTTGTTTTGTTGTGGTTTTGTTTTGTGTTGGGTTGTTGTTGGGGTTTGTTTTTGTTTTGTTTGTTTGTTGGGGGGGGGGGGGGGGGCTTTCGTGGGGGGGGGGGGGGGGGAAGGGGTGTTGTTGTGTTTTGTTTGTTTGTTGTTGCTGGGGGGTTTTGGGGGGTTGATGGGGGGGTGTGTTTGTTTTCTTCTATAACAAAAATAAGAAAGGACGAAAAGTAAGTTTGAGAAAAAGGGAATGACATGGCAGGGTTGAGAGACAAACAAACAGACAGACAGAGACAGAGACAGAGAGACATATACAACAGAGACAGAGATGTAATCAAAGTGTGACAGGATGGAAGTAAAACATGACCTGCCCAAACGATGTGTTTTCCAGTGCACATTAGGAACTCTGAGGTGGTTGTAGCTGAAGGAACATGGGGTTGGGAGATATAGATGACATGGGGAAGGGGGGAGACAGTTAACGGAGATAGGACAAAGAAGATGGTGAGAGTGTTGGGAAAGTGCTAAGGTGGGTAGGGGGGGGGGGGGAGGGGGGTAGAGGGAGAACATGCCCCTGTGTATCATAAATCAGTTCTTTCAGGTATGTTCAGTGTGAGGGAGAAAGTTGCCAACTCGCATTCATGAGAGCTTTCATCTGCCCTCTGTTTGTTTGTTTGTTTGTTTGTTCTCTCTCTCTCTCTCTCTCTCTCTCTCTCTCTCTCTCTCTCTCTCTCTCTCTCTCTCTCTCTCTCTCTCTCTCTCTCTCTCCTCTCTCTCTCTCTCTCTCTCTCTCCCTCTCTCTCTCTCTCTCTCTCTCTCTCTCTCTCTCTCTCTCTCTCTCTCTCTCTCTCTCTCTCTCTCTCTCTCTCTCTCTCTCTCTCTCTCTCTCTCTCTCTCTCATCCTTTCTTTCTTTCTCTCTTCTTCTCTTTATGCTTCCTTTCCCTTTCTTTTCCTTTCTTTTCTTTCTTTCTTTCTAATTTTCTGCTGTCCTTCCATCCACCCTTCTTTGTTTCTTTCTTTCTGTATGTTTTTCTTTCCTTCTTTCTTCCTTTCTTTCTTTGCAGTCTTTCTTTCTGTCATTCTGCCCTGTGTGTTGTTCTGTTAATGATATTGTCGTTGTTGTTTTTGGTGGTGGTGGTGGTGGTGGTGGTGGTGGTGGTGGTGGTGGTGGTGGTGGTGGTGGTGGTGATGGTGGTGGTGGTGGTGGGGGTGGTGGTGGTGGTGGTGGTGGTGGTGGTGATGGTGGTGATGGTGGTGGATGTGGTGGTGATGGTGGTGGTGGTGGTGGTGGTGGTGGTGGTGGTGATGGTGGTGGTGGTGGTGGTGGTGGTGGTGGTGGTGGTCGTGGTCGTGGTGGTGGTGGATGTGGTGGTGATGGTGAAGGTGGTGGTGGTGGTGGTGTGGTGGTGGTGGTGGTGGTGGTGGTGGTGGTGGTGGTGGTGGAGGGGTGGTGGTGGTGGTGGTGGTGATGGTGGTGGTGGTGGTGGTGGTGGATGTGGTGGTGATGGTGGTGGTGGTGGTGGTGGTGGTGGTGGTGGTGGTGGTGGTGGTGGTGGTGTGGTGTGGTGATGGTTTCTGCAATTCGTCTTGATGCTTTTTGATGTCCTCGTTGTCGTCATAGTCGTTTGCTACTGCTGAAGTCATCACTGCTTCTGCTGCTGTAGTCACTGCTGCTGCTGCTGCTGCTGCTGCTGCTGCTGCTGCTGCTGCTGCTGCTGCTGTTGCTGCTTCTGCTGCTGCTGCTGCTTCTGCTGCTGTCATTATTGTCACGTTTAGTTGCTGGTGTGTTGTCTCGTATGTTGTTTTTCATTATTGTTGTTACTATCGCTGCCACGGGTTTTTGATGTAGTATTCCGGTATACCTGCTTCAGCGTCTTAAATCATTCGTTTCCATGACAATGGGTAAGCGCTATCTACAGTTCTGCTAGTTCAGTAAAGGAGCATTGATGTGTGTGTGTGTGTGTGTGTGTGGGGGGGGGGGGGGGTATGGGTGGTGTGTGTGTGTATGTGTGTGTGTGTGTGTGTGTATGTGTGTGTGTGTGTCTGTGTCTGTGTCTGTGTGGGTGTTGTGTGTGTGTGTGTGTATGTGTGTAGGTGTGTAGGTGTGTTGTGTTGTGCTGTGATGTGTGTGTTGTCTGTTTTTTCTCTTGTTCTCTTCCATACCATCTTCCCTTTACAACTCTCTCTCTCTCTCTTAATCTTTTCCCTTTTTCATCTAATGACCTTTTTTGTGTGTGTTCGTTTTCTCAAGATTGAAACCACTTCAACTCTCTTAAAACCTGTCATAAGGAGTGTTTAAAACAGAGACAACAGCGGTAACCACAACCACTATCACAAGAACAAGAACAACAGCCGCAGCAACACATCAACCACACTCACAAACAAGTCACAAATGAATTTTGGCGCATCTTCACATAATTCTGACGAAAGGAAAGCAGAACTTGGCACGAAACATAAACTTGATTAGTGCTTGCTATGGTCTGTGTTACGTGTTTCAGTTTATCATGAAACAAATATAACAAAAAGTACAGAAGGAGATGGAGAAGAAGAAGAAGAAGAAGAAGGAGAAGAAGAAGAAGAAGAAGAAGAAGAAGAAGAAGAAGAAGAAGAAGAAGAAGAAGAAGAAGAAGAAGAAGAACGAAGAAGAAGAACAAGAAGAAGAACAAGAAGAAGAACAAAGAACAAGAACAAGAACAAGAGAACAACAACAACAACAATAACAACAACAATAACAACAACAACATCATCATCATCATCATCGTCGTCGTCAACAACAACAACAACAACAACAACAACAACAAGAAACGCACGTTTGCTGTGGCATATATATAGCATAGCTCTTACGGCATAATCCCAAACACGAACAACTTGTGTGCAGCCCACTTAGAAAACAACTCATATTACAGTCATTCAAGGGCAGGTCACTCCGGTTACCACTCAACCACTAACTGGCTTTCATCATGTGTGATCTCCCCTATAATTTGCTGGTCATGGGAAAGTTCTCCTTCAAAAAGAAAAAAGAAAATTATTGGACATGAGAAAGGAGAAGAGTCAGTGTTATTTTTGTTTGTTTGTTTGTTTGTTTGTTTTCTTTCTTTTATTTTGAGGATAATGGAATAAGTACCCATGTGGTTGGTGGTGGGGTTTTTTTTTTACATCCAGTCGCCGTGTGTATGCAGTTTTGTCAATTCTGTTATCCGTTCCCACTGGCACACAATGGCCTATTCTTCAAAAAAGCGGAACGGGTTTTAACGTGTGCGCAAGATGTTCTGCGTGCGTTCGAACACGGGACCTCGGTTTATAGTCTCAACCGAAGGACTTGAGGGGAGGATGGACGTGTGTGTTTCAATCAAGGCTGCATACTGCTGGGATTCCCTACTCGTTTCCCGAACACTTATGTTAGCATTATATCATTGTCATCATTTATGGTCTGTCTGTCTGTCTGTCTGTCTGTCTGTTGTTTTTTTCCGTTCCTCGGTGAAATCTCTGAGGATCAACCGATGATAAGATTTTGGGTATGTGACCACTCGCCTACCATTAAGGCATCGGCATTTTGACTTGGGGGGGGGGGGGGGGGGGGCGGGGGTTGTTTCTTTACAAATAACCATACTGTAAAACATTTATGAGATAACGAGGATTATTGATGCCGACAATGACGGGAAGAAAAAGAGAGACAGACACTGAGGTTTATGGAAGGGAAATTTTGAACATGATAGATAGAAATTGTAAGAAAGATTTCTTTGTTCTGTAGTTTTAGAAAGCAAAGGAGAAAGAGAGAGAGAGAGAGACAATGACAATGACAATGACAAATTCTTTTATTGAGAGAGAGAGAGAGAGAGAGAGAGAGAGAGAGAGGGAGAGAGAGAGAACTCGTGAAACATCACTTTCATGGCTGTAGAGAGAGGTAGTACAGAGAGACTTTGTTAATATGCTAGATCTTTGATTTTTAGAAGGTAACTGTAAAGAAAGAGGGGAAGAAGTCGGTGTGACAAAGAATTAATCTGTCAAAGAAAACAACACAACCAAACCTTGACAAGAAAGCAAAATATTCAAGGATGAAATTGAAATGTTACCTGTCCAAATAGTTTTTGGCACTGCGCATTAGTGTGTGTGTGTGTGTGTGTGTGTGTGTGTGTGTGTGTGTGTGTGTGTGTGTGTGTGTGTGTGTGTGTGTGTGTGTGTGTGTGTGTATACGAGCGCGCACGCGCATGAGTGCATTTTTTGTGCGCATCTATTTGCTAATTCTGTATCTTCTTCCCTTTATTTTTTTCGTTTTCTTCTTCCGCCTCCCACTCCAGCCGTTTCTTGTTTAGCTGATGGCAGTTTTGTTAGTTGATTGGGTTTTTTTTCAAAATTGAATCCACGTCTTCTTTCTGTACACTTGTCAGCAAAGAGTTTAAGAAACAGCAGCAGCAGAAACAACAACAACAACAACAAACAACAACAACAACAACAGCCGCAGCCGCCAATCAACCAGACTCACAAACAAGTCCCATTCGTCACATGTGATGATCTTGGCACTGCTTCACATGATTCTGCCATCCAAAGGAAAGCAGAATTGTGCACGCAACACAAACTTGATTAGTGCTGGCTTATCCTCAGTGTTGCGTGTTTTATTTCTCAAGACGAAATAGAGACGGAAAAGTAAAGAAAGCAATACAAGCTAGCTTCCGTGTGGATATATATATATATATATATATATATATATATATATATATATATATATATATATATATATATATATAGCACAAGTCTTATGACATAATCCCAAGACGAAGAACGCGTGTGCAGCCTAGCGCTAGAAAACAAATCGCATTACATTACAGTCACCCACAGCATCATTATGTTGGGAGCAGGTCACTCCGGTCACCCTGTAGCCACTAACTGGCTTTCATTATGTGTGATCTCCCCTATGATTCGCTCATCCCCCCCCCCCCCCCCCCCCCCCCCCACCCCGGTTTTCTCCCCTTGTATTGGCCTTGGAAGACCACACAGTGAACAGTGATTGGCTCTGGGGAGAAGTGGAGGATGTAAAGTGGGGGAGGGGGGTAGTAAACATCTGTTTCATGCAAGGGTGCTCTTGCTGGGATTCTCTACTTGTTTACCAACACTGCTGGTGGTACATCATTATCTGCAGCCTTCCCTTGGTTGGTTGGCTGGGTTGGTTGGTTGGTTAGATGGTTGGATGGTTGGCTTCGTTTGTTGGTTGGTTGGATGGTTAGTTGGTTGGTTGGATGGTTGGTTGGCTGGTTAGATGGTTGGTTGGTTGGTTGGTGGGCTGGTTATTTGTTGTTGTTTTTCGCAGCACACCATTATCTTCAAGTGTTTGTTTATCTATTTGTTTTATACTGCAAAATTGGGGGAAAACAAAACAATGTTCTTGAGGCAGACTTTTAAAAAAACAACAACAGTATACTGACGACAGAAGTGTGAAAACTGAAAGAGAGCAAGATTGCAGGGTACCACTATTTTTTTTCTATGAATGTTGAAAATACATTAAGAAAGACCAAACAAAGCATCATTTCTTAAGATCGTTTAAGAATTTGAAGAGAGAAAG
>CM054144.1:27729065-27731565 GCA_028751875.1 Rapana venosa
GGCTCTTTATGCCTCGGTCTTTATCTGGAGAACAAAGACCCACAGTTAATAAAATGGGAGTTAGCTAGTCTACATTTAGAAATAAAAGGGATGGGGGTGTTCAGGTCAGAAACTAGGGAACTTATTAGTTAGCTTCATATTTTTGTCCATAATTATTAATTAGCTTCATATTTTTGTCCATAATTAATGTCAGCTTAAAACATTCAATTCGGACATTTCTTGAGTGATTTTATTGAGAAAGAAAAAAATCCAAATGTTTTGGTATGTGTTACCCGAGCATTATAGAAATAATGCGGCTAACTAGTCTTAAAGCGGAAGTGGTAGATAACCGGCACATTCCACATGTAAGCCTAGATGATTGAAATGTTCCGTCAATCTTCTGTTTAAAGGGCTTTCAACAGTCCAGCCGCTCATTTTCCGATAAATTATATCAAATGTAGGAAGACATTTACTGTGTGCTCGTTTTAAAGCTTTAGGATATAGACTTCAAATGGATGATTGCTAAAAATATGGTCATGGTCTGTGAAATGCTTGTGATCGGGACAGAAAGAATCTAGGTATGAGTGATTGCGATTGAGAGACTAGCACGCGACAGGAATAATTATAACAAGGATAAAACATTTTGCTTGAATGTATTTTAAAAGCCATTCAGTGTTAAAGAGTCTCAGCAAAAATGCATCACATGTCGGTCAATCAAGCTTATATTTTACAGAAATCTTTTTGATGTTCTACCGGTATGTGTTGTATGTAGGTTCAAGTTCACAGAGTGTACAGTATTATATTTGGGTCTGAATTTATATGTGGAGTACGGCCAGAGCTGTGGCTTAAGGGGGTCATAAAGTTCTGCCTGTAAGAAGGTATGGGCGTCATCAGTGAGGAGGCTGGTGAGGAACTCATCTGACTCAGGTACAGAAGGTGTAGACGTGGGGGAAGTCTCAATTTACGACCTGCTTTGCAGTAAAGCAGAGAGTTAACAGCCTGCCTACAACCATGTATTACATTGCCCTTCATGGGATGATTAAAGTGTTTTTGACTTGACTTGACTTTGACTTGACTTGACACTTTACAGAAGTTGAAATCTGTGAGAGTACTGATTTTCAGCACACGATTCTTGCCTACAACCACTTTACAAAAGTTGAAATATGTGAGAGTGCAGATTTTCAGCACATGACTTTTGCCTACAATTATTGTACAGAAGTTGAAATCTGTGAGAGTGCAGATTTCCAGCACATGATAAACAGTATCGAGACTACTGAGCACCAACAAACAATCAAACATTATTAGTGCATGAAGACCTCTGTCCGTATAGTTCTTGTTTTCTGGAGTATTGAAATGACAGATAGAATCCAGGCATTGTGGTGTTGAAATAACTGAATTAAACAGATAAAAGATAAAGTAAACCTAAAACGACAAAACACTTTTTTTTAACCAAATTGTTGTTTATTTTGCCTGAAAAATAGATGAAGGATGACCTTCAACATGTTATGAGCAAAGGAAATCATAACAAATATTTCCTACATGTTTCACATTTGCCTTTTCGCAGAAATCATTTCTTTACATTTGGGGATTTACTATAAAATAAAAAAACTCCTAATGGTTTTGCTTTTGTTTTGTTGTTTTGGTTTCGTTTCGTTTGGTTTCTTAAGGTAGGAGAGAAAGAGTTTGTGCTATATTCATACAGCAGTGAAACTTGGCAACTAAAGACCATTCAAGAAAAACAAGGAAAGATATTCTGATGCTCTCTCTCTCTCTCTCTCTCTCTCTCTCTCTCTCTCTCTCTCTCTCTCTCTCTCTCTCTCTCTCTCTCTCTCTCTCTCTCGTCTGGGGTTGTTTGTTTGTTTGTATGTTTGTTTGTTTTTTCTTCTTCTCTCTTTTTCTTTAAAAAAAAGTTTTCTTTTCCTTTGCTTCTTCTGCTTGAAAGTATGAGTACTGAGTGCATTTTTAAATGTGACCCCATGGGCGGGGACTGGATGTAAAAAAAGCACATGAATACTTATCCATTATCCTGGAAAAAAAAGATTTTGTTTCTATTACTTACAATGTGTAGATGTTCTTTTTATGACTTTATTGGCTTTTTCCCCCTCTTTATTATGTGAGTGTATGGGTATTGCACTTATTTTATTACCATGACATTAAATTTGCATGAGCATAATTAAAAAGTGTTTGTGTTGATCGTGTGCTATGTGAGTATTACATATTTAGTATTATCCCTGAAACACCCCCCCACCCCACCCCCACACACACACGCTCAAACAAACACAAACACACTCACACACACACACACACACACACACACACACACACACACACTCACTCACTCACTCACCCACTCATATTCTCTCCCTCAACGACTGTATAGTTTTAAATTTCTTCTTGGTTTGTTTCTTGTTTTTATTGTGTGGATGTTTGGATATTAAATTTATTTCATTATCATGACATATAATTTGAAACGAGTATAATCTAAAATGAGTGTTGATGGGATCGCATACTGTTTTGGGAA
>CM054144.1:27739065-27741565 GCA_028751875.1 Rapana venosa
CTTACAGCATGTCTGCTCCCCTCTGACCCTCTCTCGCGATCCCAGCCTAGCTCCCCACGTCCCACTAATGAGCGGATTAGAAGAGCACAGGGAAGTTGAGATGCTGGGTGGAATACTTGTTTGCCAGCTTGCTTGTTTGCTTGTTTGCTTGCTTGTTTGCAAACGTCTGTAGATTATTTTGTAGTGAACTTTTTTTTTTCCTGAAAGTGGGTCACATTTAAAAGTGGGTTTTCGGTAAAGTTCTGCATAGAGTGTGGAAATAGGTGATAGTATTTTGTAGGTATTTAGGGGGAAAAAGGATGGGGGGGGGGGGGTTCTATCTTAATTTTAGATTATTTTTTAACCTTTGCTCTTCCTCTCCCTCCACTCCCTCTTTCTTTTCTTTTTAATCTCTTTCTATCCTTTTTCCTCTTCCTCCACCTCTTCTTTCTTTCTTTGTTTCCTTGTCGTCGTCATCGTTTTTCTCTTCCTCCTCCTCCTCCTCCTTCTCCTCTTCCTCCTCCTCCTCCTCCTCCTCCTCTTCTTCAGAATTCTTTTTCTTCTTCTTCTTCTTCAGAATTCTTCTTCGCAATTCTTCGTCTTCTTCTGTGCAATTCCTCTTCTTCTTTTTTGCAAATCTTCTTCTTCTCAATTCTTCTTTTTCTTCGCAATTCTTCTTTTTCTTCGCAATTCTTCGCAACTCTTTTTCTTCCCTTTTTCTTCCTTCTTCTTCTTCTTCTTCTTCTTCTTCTTCTTCTTCTTCTTCTTCTTTCTTCTTTTTTCTTCTTCTTCTTTCTTCTCTTCTTCTTATCTTATCCTTCTTCTTCTTCTTTCCGCAATTTCTTCTTCTTTTTTCTTTCTCCTCTAATCTCCCTCCTCCTACTAATTCTTCTTCTCTTATTCATCATCCTCTTCTTTCCTCTTCCTACTTCTCTTCCCAATTTTTTCTCTCGTTTGTCATTTTTTTTTTCGATTTCTAACTCAATCTTCACCCGGCCAAACTCGAAAGTAAAAAACTAGAAGAAAACTACACAGCCTCCTGGAGTGGAACAAATAAACACCCCAGCCAGAAGATGCCCGGTATGTAGCCTAATAGAAAGCAACTCTTCTTCTTCTTCGCAATTCTTCGCAATTCTTCTTCTTCTTCTTCTTCTTCGCAATTCTTCGCAATTCTTCTTCTTCGCAATTCCTCGCAATTCTTCATCTTCTTCTTCTTCGGAATTTTTATTCGCAATTCTCTTCTTCGCAATTCTTCTTGTTCTATTCTTCTTTCTCATCTTCTCTCAACCTTCTTCTCATCTTAATCTTTATCCTTCTCTTTCTCCTCTTCCTCCTTCCTCTTCTCCAATTTTTCTCTCGATGTCATTTTTGTTTTTCGGTTTCTAACTCAATCTTCACCCGGCCAAACTCGATAAGTAAAAAACTAGAAGAAAAATACACAGCCTCCTGGAATGGAAGAAATAAACACCACAGCCAGAAGATGCCCCCGTATGAAGCCTGATAGAAAGTAATTCTTCTTCTTCTTCGCAATTCTTCTTCTTCTTCTTCGCAATTCTTCTTCTTTTTCTTCTTCGCAATTCTTTGCAATTCTTCGCAATTCTTTGCATTTCTTCGCAATTCTTCTTCTTCGCATTTCTGCGCAATTCTTCGCATTTCTTCGCAATTCTTCTTTTTCTTCTCTTCTCATCTCCTCCTCCTCCTCCTTCTTCTTCTCTTACTCTTCATCCTTCTCTTTCTCGTCTTCTTCCTTCCTCTTCCCCAATTTTTCTCTCTTTGTCATTTTTTTTTTCGATTTCTAACTCAATCTTCACCCGGCCAAACTCGATAAGTAAAAAACTAGAAGAAAACTACACAGCCTCCTGGAATGGAACAAATAAACACCCCAGCTAGAAGATTCCCCGTATGAAGCCTATTAGAAAGTAATTCTTCTTCTTTTTCGCAATTCTTCTTCGTCGCAATTCTTCGCAATTCTTCTTCTTCTTCTTCTTCTTCTTCGCAATTCTTCTTCTTCTTCTTCTTCTTCGCAATTCTTCGCAATTCTTCGCAATTATTATTCTTCGCAATTCTTTGCAATTCTTTGCAATTCTTCGCAACTCTTCGCAATTCTTTGCAATTCTTCGCAATTCTGTGCATTTCTTCGCAGTTCTTCTTCTTCGCAATTCTTTTTCGCAATTCTTCTTCGCAATTCTTCTTCGCAATTCTTCTTCTTCGCAATTCTTCTTCGCAATTCTTCTTCGCAATTCTTCTTCTTCTTCCCAATTCTTCGCCATTCTTCTTCTTTTCTTCTCCTCTCATCTCCTCCTCCTCCTCCTCCTCCTTCTCCTTCTTCTCTTACTCTTCCTTCACCCTTCTCTTTCTCAAATCCCACAGCCAGAAGAGGCCCCCCTCATGAAGCCTAATAGACAGCTATGGCAGGGAAATGGGTGAAGGGTGTTTGGAATTGGAACTGTACCAGCACTGAGACTGGCACTGAGGCTGGCACTGAGGCTGGCTCTGAGGCTGGCTCTGAGGCTGGCACGGA
>CM054144.1:27749065-27761565 GCA_028751875.1 Rapana venosa
AAGAAGAAGAAGAAGAGAAGAAGAAAAGAAGAAGAAGAAGAAGAATGGAGAGAAGAAGGGAGAAGGAGAAGGAGAGAAGGACAAGAAGAAGAAGAAGAAGAAGAAGAAGAAGGAGAAGGAGAAGAAGAAGAAGAAGAAGAAGAAGAAGAGAGAAGAAGAAGAAGAAGAAGGAAGAAGAAGAAGAAAGAGAAGAAGAAGAAAGAGGAGGAGGAGGATAAGAAGAACAAGAACAAGAAGAATTGCGACGACGACGACGACGACGACGACGACGACGACAAAGAAGAAGAAGAAGAAGAAGAAGAAGAAAGAAGAAGAAGAAGAAGAAGAAGAAAGAAGAAGAAGAAAAGAAGAAGAAAGAGGAGGAGGAGAAAAAGAACAAGAACAAGAAGAATTGCGATGACGACGACGACGAAAAAAACCGAAGAAGAACAACAAAAACAACAACAAGAAATGTGCACATGTTGTGGTGGTACAGATTAAATCTAAGGGTGAGAGATTCACAATGTTGATGAAAAAAACCAGAAGTAAAAGCCGATCTGTGTGTTTGTGTTTGTTTGTGTGTGCGTGCGCGCCGGCGTGCGTGAGTGCGTGCGCGCGTGTGGGGTGGTCCCTCTCTCTATGTGGTTTGTATGTGCGCGTGCGTGTATGTGTGTTGCGCGGTGCGTGGTTGTGTGTATTTTTGTGAGTGTGCATGTCCCTGGTGTGTGCGTGCGGCGTGCTCGAAACGACGCTTTTTCCTGGTATTCTAATTTTTGGCTTTATTGCATATTTTTTTTGATTTGTCTTCTTCTTTTTTTTCTTCTTCTTTTTTCTTCTTTTTTCTTCTTTTCTTCTTCTTTTTTTGTGTTGGGTGGCTTGGTTTATGTTTTTCTGAATTTTTTGGGTTTTTTTTCTGGCCGCGCTTCAGAATGTTACGGAAAAATCTTCTTTCCTCTCTCTCTCTTTTCTCTTTTTCTCTCTCTCTTCTTTTCCTCTTTCTCTCTCTCTCTCTCTCGATACGTTGAATGACGTAAATTTGGTCTGTTAGATTTTTTTTTTTGTTGTCTGGTTTTTTTTGTTTGTTTTGTTTTTTTTTTTGAAGGGGGGGGGGTTTTCCCCTTAAATTTAGATCTTTAAATCCTTATTGTTAATTTACTAGCAAAGGGAAAAGGAGGGGGGGAAAGGGTATTGTGATACTTGTAACCCTTTGGAAAAAAAAATTATCTCATCCCGTATGTTTTCATCATCTCTGTTGTTTGTCTGTCTCCCCCCCCCCCTCTCTCTCTCTTTTCTTCTCTATCTCTCTCTCTCTCTCTCTTTTCTTCTTTCTCCCCCTCAGAAAAAAAAGGGAGGAAGAGAGAGAGAAGAAGGAAGGGGGAGAGGAGATGAAAGAGGAGGGAAGAGGGGGGGGAGAGGAGAGAGAGAAGAGAGAGATGAGAGGAAAAAGAGAGAGAGGGCATTTTTAAACGAGATAAATTTGATTTGTCCTCTTTGTGATGTTCTATGAAAGAAATACATTTTCTATTCAGTGTTTACAATTTGGAATTAAGAGAGCGTTTATACTCGAAAATTCTTACGTCAAACATGGTCTCCATGGTTATATGTCTTAGTTGGGAAAAGAAATTACTACAAACAGTTTCTCTTTTCCTATATAAACTTTAGACTGGGGACATCGTTATTAAATTTTTGAAAAATGATCGGTTTTGTAAAGTTTTGTTTATCACTTGTATGATTTTTGTGTGCTTTGTGTTTTTCCCCTTCAAATGTGGCCAAAGGGCTTTTGAAAAAACCTTTTGCTTCATTCGCATTCTCTCTCTCTTCTCTCTCTCTCTCTCCTCTCTCTCTCTCTTCTCTCTTTCTTCTCTCTCTCTTCTCTCTCTCTCCCGGGAAAGGTAGTATATAAATAACCGGTGGAAAAGGTATAGGCCCCCACAGGTAGCCAAAAAACCCCCCCGTGACCACTTTAATGATGCATGACCGACCTGATCTGTTTTTTAAACCCGTGTGTGGTGTGGTCCCCTGACTAAACAGCCCCCACGTATGGAAATTGTTGTGTCAAAAGATAGGCGTATCCTTTCTGTCTGAGATATGTGAATGTGAGTAGACCGGAGAAAAAGAAAGAAGAGAAAAAAGGAAGAAGAAAAAGAAGAAGAAGAAGAAAAAGAAGAAGAGAAGAATTGCGAAGAAGAAGAAGAATGTGAAAAGAAGAAGAACGAAAAAGAAGAAAAACAAAAAGAAAAAAGAACAAAACAAAAAAGAACAAAAAGAACAAAAAGAAAAGAAGAAAAAGAATTTTCGAAGAAAAAGAAGAATGTGAAGAAGAGAAGAAGAAGAAGAACAAGAAGAAGAACAAGAACAAGAACAAGAACAAGAACAAGAAGAACAAGAAGAACAAGAATTGCGAAGAAGAAGAAGAAGAATTGCGAAGAAGAAGAAGAAGAATTGCGAAAAGAAGAAGAAGAAGAAGAAGAAGAAGAAGAAGAAGAAAAAAAGAAGAAGAAGAAAGAAGAAAGAAGAAGAAGAAGAAAGGGAAGAAGAAGAAGAAGAAGGAGGGGGAGGGGGAGGAGGAAGGAAGGAGGAAGAGGAGGAGGAGCAGGAGCAGGAGCAGGAGAAGAAGAAGAAGGAGAAGGAGAAGGAGAAGGAGAAGAAGAGAAGAAGAAGAAGAAGAAGAAGAAGAAGAAGAAGAAGAGAAGAAGAAGAAGAAGAAGAAGAAGAAGAATGGAGAAGAAGGAGAAGGAGAAGAAGAAGAAGAAAGAGGAGGAGGAGGATAAGAAGAACAAGAACAAGAAGAATTGCGACGACGACGACGACGACGACGACGACGACAAAGAAGAGAGAAGAAGAAGAAGAAGAAGAAGAAAAGAAGAAGAAGAAGAAGAAGAAGAAGAAGAAGAAAGAAGAAGAAGAAGAAGAAGAAAGAGGAGGAGGAGAAAAAGAACAAGAACAAGAAGAATTGCGATGACGACGACGACGAAAAAAACCGAAGAAGAACAACAAAAACAACAACAAGAAATGTGCACATGTTGTGGTGGTACAGATTAAATCTAAGGGTGAGAGATTCACAATGATGATGAAAAACCAGAAGTAAAAGCCGATCTGTGTGTTTGTGTTTGTTTGTGTGTGCGTGCGCGCGCGTGCGTGCGTGAGTGCGTGCGCGCGTGTGTGTGTGTGCCTCTCTCTATGTGTGTGTGTATGTGCGCGTGCGTGTATGTGTGTGTGCGCGCGTGCGTGCGTATGTGTGTATGTTTGTGAGTGTGCATGTGCCTGTGTGTGTGGCGTGCGTGCGTGCTCGAAACTGACGCTTGTTCCTGTACTTCTACATTTTCTGGCTTTATGCATATTCTTTTCTGATGTTGCTCTCTTCTTCTTCTTCTCTTCTTCTTCTTCTCTTCTTCTTCTGTCTTCTTCTTCTTCTTCTTTTTTGTGTTGGTGGCTCTGGTTGTATGTTGTCTGACATTATTTGGTCTTTTTCTGGCATCCGCGCATCTCATGAATGTTACTGGAAAAATCTCTCTCTCTCTCTCTCTCTCTCTCTCTCTCTCTCTCTCTATATAATATATATATATATATATATATATATATATATATATATATATATATATATATATATATACCCGTCTAAAATCACTAAATGTGAATAGACGTTAAACTGAAGATATATATATATATATATAAATCCCTCTGTCTCTCTCTTTCCCCCTCCTCTCTCTCTCTCTCTCTCTCTTTCCTCTCTCTCTCTCTCTCTCTCTCTCTCTCTCTCTCTCCCTCCCTCCCCCTCTCTTTCTCTCTCTCAGATCATATGCGTCTGTCTTTATTCTTTGGAACCTCTGATGAATGCATTATTTTATATCTCCCTCACTTACCCACCCCACCCCCACCACACACACCCCACCCGGCTTTTTATTTTTTTTGGCACTCTCGCTCTCTCAAGTCATTACGAGGCAAACGAACCGGAATCTCCACCATGTTATGAGGTGATGAACACTCCACTATGCCATTAACTCACAGCATATCACACACACACACCAACAACACACACACGCGCGCGCGCGCACCACACACACACACACATGCACGTGCACGCATGCACAGACACCACACAACACAACACAACACACACACACACACACACACACACACACACACATAGAACACACACATTTACAAACACACACACACACACAACACACACACACCTCACCACCCCCACCACACACACACCACCCCGGCTTTTTTTTGGCACTCTCGCTCTCTCAAGTCATTAGGAGGCAAACGAACCGGAATCTCCACCATGTTATGAGGTGATGAACACTCCACTATGCCATTAACCCACAGCATATCACACACACACACACACTCATTCACCACATCACACAACACACACATTCACCACACACCACACATACACACCTTCACCACACACACATACAACACATACACACACACACACACACACACACACACACAACACACACACACACACACACACACAACACACACACACCACTACGAAGACTATAAACGGAGCCCCATGTGCGAACGCACGCAGAACATCTTGTGCACACGTTAAATCCTGTTCCGCTTTTGGTAAGAGTAGGTCATTGTGTGCCGTGGGAACAGATGACAAAATTGACAAAACCGCATACACACGGGGAATGTATGTAAAAAACCACATAAGTGCTTATTCCATTATCCTCGATATATGTATGTATGTTTGTCCGTCGTGCTCGACGATGACCTCCAAAGCAGCAGAGGAGGCAACTGCTGTTTCGGAAATTGGGCAGAAATTTGATTATAGTGGAGATGGCTTGCCCATAGCACATCCCCATTCCCTCGGCCAAGTGGGCATAAGGACAGTCAGCGTTGGAGATGTTCTCCAAAGGCCAACTAGCCCCCAGGGCTGCAGCACATAAGGACTGTGCAAGTCAAGCCTCCTAGTCAGAGAGTCATAGTCGATCACTAAAGACTAAGCTGTAAAGTGGAATTCCATGAGTGGAAAAGCCACTGGTCATACAGCCTCTCAATTTGCTGTTGCCCCCAGCGTCAATGGTTTATTCAAGAACTGTGATAAACCCCAGGCGCTCGATATAAAAGAATAAATAAATGTAATGAAAATACAATTTAAAAATAAATGAAACCACCACCACCACCACTACCCCACGCAACACAACGCACACACACCACCACTACACCACACAACACAACACAACACAACACACACAACACAACACAAACACACACAAAAACACACACACCACACACACACCACACACACACAAACACACACACTCACACATACACGCACACATATAAACGTCTACATACAGCACGTTTTGCCAGCAATGATGTCAAGGCTCATCACAGTTTCTTCCATCACACAAATGAGGCGAGCCACACTGATGATGGAAAACCAGCCTGACCCTGGCTGGCATGGTTACTACAGCACAGAGCCGACTGGCCTGATAGTAACTTTTGTTTCTATGATTCTCTGATAGAGCTCCGAGACTCACCAATGGCAAGATTTTGCCTTTCCGACCGGTTTTTGTTGTTGTTGTTGGGTGTTTTTCTTCATCATGAAGGTAACCACAGTCTGGGATGTATGCTGGTACCGTACGTTCGTGCTTTTCTGTAACTCGCCAAATGCCGACGTGAATGACGTGATGTTTAACGTGTGTATTTTGATTTCCTGCATGTGTGTGTATCTTCTTCTTCAAGTGTCCGGTCTGGTCCTGCAGACATCGACGATCATGGCTCTCCATTCTTCCCTGTTCTCGGTTCCTCTCATGAGCTCATTGTTGGTGCCCTCTTTATTCGTTGCGAATTTGTTTAGGCTGTCTGTGAATTTTGTGCGTTGTCTTCCTCTGCTCTTGTTTCAACAAATTTTTTCCCCTCCATAAAAGTTTTTCTGGCCAGCCCCGATTATAGGGCCGAAAAAATTTTAGCTGTCTTTCTCTGATGTTTGAAAGGTTTTCCTTTTTACCCATTTTCCCTTATTCGCATTGTTTTTCTTTTTTCCATGAACTTTCATGATTTTCCGATGAACCACTTTCCCTGCTTCTTCCGTGTTCTTTTTTTCTGGGAGATTTTATTTTCTCATTTTCCATGAGACGTAAAAAACTTTGGGGAGGTGACTTTCGCGATTGTCGATTTTTTCACATTGCTGTACCCCTTTCTTAGGGATCGCAAGTAGATGGATTCTTTTATCTGCGGAATCCTCCTTTTCATTATATGTTTTTGTAGTTTTGTGGACTCCTTAATTCCCACTCCCCCTCCAGGGTGTTTTTCAATTCAATTGGGGTACAGGTCCTGGCGCCTTAAACCACTTTTCTCTTGTGACTCATTTGTCTTCCATGATTATGTGGCCCCTCTTCGTTGCTAATATGGGAGGTGGGCCTCTTTCTCGTGGTATAACCTTTGAGATTTGACCAAAATTTAAGAATATTTCTTTTCCCATAAGTTATCTCCCATCTCCGACTTTATACAAACCTGTTTTTGCAGATTTTTTTCCTTCACATCTTTATTTTCATGCATAAGTTTGCTATAAAATTTCATTCATTTCTTTTTCCCTTTGTACTGCATATTGATCCATTCTTCCTTGGCTTCATTACATTTTTCTTAACCAGTTTTGTCAATTCTTTATACTTCTTTTCATCTACTTTTTCCTTTCTCCTGTTTTTCATTGGGTTTTTAAAATCTCGGAGCTCATCCACTTCTTTGTTCCTTTCATATTTATGAGGGTATATATTCTTTTGCTGCCTCGCTGATGCTATCTTTCATCATCGGCCATTTTTCCTCTGTAGTGGTGAGTTGATCTAGGCCATCGAATTTGTTTCCAACTTTGATCTTGTACTTTTCTTTGATTTCTTCGTCATTTTGTAGCATGTTCATTTGCAGTTTTGGGTGTTCTTTTTGCTGTTGACAACTTTTTCAATTTAGTCGCATTGTCCCGATAACTGGGACATGAAACACTTCCACAGTCTGCACCTGGCATGGACTTCAAGATGTTATAGAGTTACGGAAGCGTTCTTTAATCAGGATGTAATCTATTTGATTCCTGGTTCTGTCGCCAGGCTTTTTCCCTGTCCAGCATCTTCTTGGATGGTTTTCAAAACCCTGTGTTATGACAGCCAGCTTTTGTTCCTTGCACATTCCGTGAGCCGCTCTCCCCTTTCATTTCTCACTCCTATTCCCCCAAAAGGGCCAACTGTGGTTTCATCTTTCCCTTTTCCTACCTTTGAATTTAGGTCACCCATTATTATTCGATATCTTGAGACTTAAGTTGCTTCATTGCCTTTTCGATTTTTTTCATAAAAATCCTCAATTTCTGCGTCATCTTTATCAGCTGTTGGTGCATATTTCTTGTACTAATCCAATGTCGAAAGGTGTGCCCTTAAGTTTTACTATCAGGACTCTGTCATTTACAGTCCAGAAAACCTTTGATGGTCTTGAGGTTTCTTGATCTAGAATCATGCCAACCCTTTCTGGTGTTGATCTCCTCCTGAATAAAGAAGGTTTTAGTTGTCGGATGTTATGCAGCCTGCTCCTTTCCATCTCACTTCTGAAAGTCCTAGTATATTGAGGTTCTTTTCCTTTCCTGTTTGAGATTTTTTAAATTTTCCTTTTTGTAGCATATGTACTTCCATTACCCCTTCTGAGAGGTTTTTTGTTTCGGGGCAGCGTGGATGACGACGAGGGTTTCCCGTCGCACATGTGTTATTGATAGATAATAGATAGATAATAATTTATAGATAGTATAGATTATATAACATAAAAAATAGATGATAATAGATAGATAGATAGATAAAGAGTAGATGATAGATAACAGACGACAACAGACAACAACAACAGACAGACAGATAGATGATAGTAGATAGATGATGATAGATAATAGATAATAGTAATGTAGATAGATAATAGTAATTAATAGAAGATGATAGAAATGATAATAGATAATACAAAGGGGAATTAGGCCTGGGATTGGGAGTTGAAAGGGGCCTGTAATTGTACAAATCCCCCCCCCTAATTCACCAGACGCTGTGAGATTCGAACCCACACTTATTGATTTGTTTTTTTTTTTAAAACCAAAAACTATCTTTTATAAAATGGTGGTGACACTTGCTTCTCAATCTCTTGGAGAAAAAGCGGAAAAAGGGCGTAAAATCTCTCATTCTTTGCACAGAAAAGACCTGACCACGCAATTTTCATACAGAGCTCGAAGGGGTCGAAGTCCAAACTATTCATTTTGAACAAAGTGTATGCCCCTTAAAACCTGACCCATGCAAATTTTGTTTGCTGACTTTAGTTCACTTTTAATACAATGCAGCCTCACGTTCTGGGTTTAAAAAAAAATTTCAAAAATTTGACGTAGACAATCAACTTGTTCGTTGGCTGATTGAATTTTTAACCAACAGACCACAGCGTGTTTTGGCCAACAAAATATCTTCTTCGGTTAGATTTACCTGCACTGGTTCTCCGCAGGGTTGCGTCCTCTCACCACTTCTGTACATTCTATACACAGATGATTGCAGAAGCAGCTATGGAAATTCCTTTCTGGTAAAGTTCGCAGACGATAGTGCTCTGTTATCCCTCTTATCCGGATCAGTCTTAGACCACGGTCCAGCCCTCACCGAGTTCGTACACTGGTGTGACGAGGCCTATCTGGAGCTAAATGTTTCTAAAACTAAAGACCTGCCTATCGACTTCAGAAGATCAGGGCATACTCCTAAGAATATTATTATCCATAATCAAGAGGTTGAAAACGTTTTGAACTATAAGTATCTGGGAACTGTTTTTGACCACAAGTTAAACTGGGACGTTAACACTGACGCTATTGTCAAAAAGGGACAACAACGTCTGTATTTTCTGAGGAAACTGAACTCATTTTTTGTAGACAAAAAGATCCTTTCCTTGTTTTACAAGTCTTACATAGAGAGTGTTCTAAGTTTTGCTTTCATTTGTTGGTACAATAACCTTAGTGTTAAAAACAAGAATGGCCTGCAGAGAATTGTAAGAATCTGCTCAAAAATAATTGGAAAAGAACAAAGAGATCTCATGTCGTTCTGCAATCAGCAGCTTGTACGCAAAGCCACAGCCATTTTGGCTGATCCTTCCCATGCTTTGTTTCCAGAATTTCAAATGTTGCCTTCGGAACGCCGTTTTCAGTGTCCCATCAGCAAAACTAACAGAAAAAGAAATTCTTTTGTGCCAGTAAGCATTCGAATTCTGAATTCACAATGATGTTGACTACCTAGTTTTTACATTTCTCTGAATTATCTGCCTGATTGTCATTGTTACGAGTGTAGTCAATACATAATTGTGTGTGTGTGTGTGTGTGTGGGTGGGTGCGTGGGTGTGTGAAATAAGTCTGTGTTCTAGTCAACTGTCTTAAAACATTGAATTCATATATTGGTGTATGGTGTGGGTGTGCGTGGGCGTGTTCGCACACACACGTACGTGCGTGTGTACGTGCTGCGTATATGCGTGCGTAAAAATAAGTTTTTATGTCTTCTAGTCAATGGGTTTAAAATTGTGTTCACAATTGATATGTGTGCGTGCGGGCGTTTGCGTGTGTGTGCGCATGCGCGCGTGTGTGTGGTGTGTGTGTGTGTGTTCGTGACATTTTATTTGAAAACCAATATGAAATATAGCTTTTGTGTCTTTGATATATTTGATGAGTATCAATCTGCCTGTCAGTATTGTAATTGCCCTTCATGGATGATTAAAGTGTTTTTGACTTGACTTGACTTGACTTGACTTGCTGTACAGTTCTCTCTCTCTCCCCCTCTCTCTCGCTCGCTCTCTCTCTCTCCTCTCTCTCCTCTCTCTTCTCTCTCTCTCTCTCTCTCTCTCTCTCTCTCTCTCTCTCTCTCTCTCTCTCCTCTCTCTTCTCCTCCCTCCTCATCTCTCTCTCTCTCTCTCTCCTCTCTCTCTCTCCTCTTCTCTCGCTCTCTCTCTCTCCTCTCTCCTCTCTCTCCTCTCTCTCTTCTCCGCTCTCTCTCTCTCTCTCTCTCTCCTCTCTCTCTCTCTCTCTTCTCTCTCTCTCTCTCTTCTCTCTCTTCTTCTCTCTCTCTCTCTCTCTCCTTCTCTCTCTCTCTCTCTTCTCTCTCTCTCTCTTCTCTCTCTCTCTCTCTCTCCTCTCTCTCTCTTCTCTCTCTCTCTCTCTCTCTCTCTCTCTCTCTCTCTTCTCTCTCTTCTCTCTCTCATCTTCATCTCTCCCATCTTCTCACTCTCCCTCTCCTCCTCCCCTCTCTCCTATCTCTCTCCTAGCACCTCTCTTCATTCTTTTTGTCAATTTCCACGCATGAAGACCTTGCCACCTCCCGCCCACCCACCCCCCCCCCCCCCTCCTCACCCATCCTGGCACCATGCTCTCACAGGCATTAGAGACAAATGAACCGGAATCTTCACCATGTTGTGAGTGATGAACACTCCACATGCCATTAACTCACAGCATATCACACACACGCACTCACAACACACAATACACACACGCGCGACGCACACAACCCACACGCACATCACGCACGCACAACACACACACACACACACACACACAAGCACTATCATAGACACCACACCACACACACACACACACAACACACCACACACACACACTCACCCCCCACCCCCCCCCACACAACACACAACACACACACAGGTCAGGGGAACGGGATAGCCTAGTGGCTAGAACATTGCGCTTGCAATCTGACGAACCGGGTTCGATTCCCGTTCAAGGAGCTCCAGTGCCGACTCCACTCTCCCCCAAAGTCCTTCGGATGAGACTATAAACTGAGGCCTCGTGTGTGAACGCACGCAGAACATCTTGCCCACACGTTAAATCCTGTTCCGCTTTTCGTAAGAGTAGGCCATTGTGTGCCGGTGGGAACAGATGACAGAATTTACAAAACCGCATACACATATAAGTGCCTATTCCGTTATCCTCGATATAAAAAAAACAATGAATTTAAAACATACACACACACACACACACACACACACACACACACACACACACACACACACACACACACACACACACACACACACACACACACACCAGACTACATACAGCACGTACACACACCCCTGCCTGCAGTGCTGATGCCAGGCTATATAGCAGTGGATTCCAGCACAGCATGGAGGCACTAAGGTGACTAAGTACGAATTTATTTATTTTCATTTTATTTATGTACTTTTTTATATTGAGGATAAAAGAATCAGACTCATGCGCTTGTTGTTGTTTTTTACATCCAGCTGCCGTGTTTATGCGATTTTGTAAATTTTGTCATCTGTTTCCACCGGCACACAATGGCCTACTCTTACGAAAAGCCGAACAGGATTGAATGTGTGCGCAAGATGTTCTGCAGAGGAAGCAGAGACCTGACTGCCTTGCTCTGAGCTGCCAATGTTACAGTAACACAGCAGTCTTCTTTGTCGAAATCATTTCATAGTTCATAGTTTTTTCATTTTATTTCATACCACTTTAAGTCACGGCAGATTTCTCTGCGTGAAATTCGGGCTGCTCTCCCTCCCGGGGAGTGCGCGTCGCCACAAAAGCAGCGCCACCCATTATTTTTTTTTCTGTCTGCAACTGTTTTTGTTTCCTTATCAGAGTGGCTTTTTTTCTTCAGAAATTTGTCAGGGACAACTCTCTTGTTGCCGTGGGTTCTTTGACGCGCGCTATATAATAATTATGTGAAACACACAGGACCTCGGTTTATCGTCTCATCCGAAAGGCTAACACCCAGACCATCACTCATGGTTTAATGGATTGGGGAACAGTTTTCGGCCCAAACGGGGATCGAACCTCGGACTTTTCACTGTGTAGGCAGGTGCGTTACCTCTAGACCACCGATACTCATCGCCATGACAACTGAACTGGGTCTAGCCCCAGGCTGACAAGAATATGTTTGTTTTTATGTTTTGAGAGCTAAGTCATTGTGTGGGGACTTTTTCACATTTCCATTCTACACTGAGACCATTGAGCACTCTGAACTATATACATTTTCATTGCGTGTTGTATGAGGTATGTCCATAAAATTCATTCTGTTAGAAATATGTTCATTGTTTCATTGAAATATGTTCATTGTTTCATAATGATTGGTGGCTGTGGGGGGGGGGGGGGGGGGGGGGTTCCAGTGTCAGTGATTTTACAGCGAAAGTATGGGGGTTTTGTGATTTCATAAGAGAAAACAATTGTTCTTAGTGAGTTCAAGATGAAAGATGTTTCGTTTTTGTGACTTTTACCTTCACCTTCATCCATCCCGTTATATAAATGTCTTGCTAGATGAAGCATTCTCCGACAAAGTTGAAGGTGCCAAGAATGTGCTTTAATCGATGCGAACACTGTGTGTGTGAATGCGTATGCGTGCGTGCGTGTGTACGAGTGTGTGTGTGTGTGTGTGCGTGCGTGCGTGCGTGCGTGCGTGCGTGCGTGCGTGTGTGTGGTGCTGGTGTGTGTTGTGTGTGTGTGTGTGTGTGTGTGTGTGTGTGTGTGTGTGGTGTGTGGTGTGTGTGTGTGT
>CM054144.1:27766565-27789065 GCA_028751875.1 Rapana venosa
ATTTGTGTGTAACCTAACCATCTTCAATAGTGTGGGAGCATGGTGGAAGGTAAAAAAAAGGTAAAGGTGTTCCATAACCTATGTGGTCGCAGTGGAGTGAGGCATCAGAGACCTCAACTCCTCAAGGGGCCAGCATATTGAGGGCGGCGCCCATCTCCTCTCCCTCGCTGCTTTACCTTCTCTGACCCTAAAGAGGGCATGTACCCATTTACAGCTGGGTGAATTGGGGGAACTGTACTGAAGCCAAGGCGTACGAACGGTCACACATCCAGGTGGTAACCACGCTCGATGCTGCTTACCCTTAGCTGGGGGAAAGCGATGTACTCTGACCACTGAGCTGTCCCGTCCCCTATGGTGAAAGAAGCCAAGTAGAATGCTTAGCTCGACATATTTCTTTCGCAGACAAGAAAGAAATACTTTAAAGACCAAGGATTTACACGTGGTGCGGTTGTCTAACTACACCCACTAACAGGATCTACGACCTGTAAACCTTTCGTTGTGTTTATGTTACACCTATGTTGCTGGTTTCTCTCATTCTGTCTGTCTGTCTGTCTGTCTGTCCGTCGGTCGGTCGGTCTGTGTGTCTGTGTCTGTCTATCTGCTCTCTGTCTCGTCTCTCTCTCTCTCTCTCTCTCTCTCTCTCTCTCTCTCTCTCTCTCTCTCTTTCTTTCTTTCTTTCTTTCTCTAAGGGCGGGGACTGGATGTGAAAAAAGCACGCATGTGCTTATTTATTATCCTCCAAAGAAAAGAACTTGTCATTGTCATTGTCAATGTCTCTGTCAGTCTGCCTGTTTGTCTGTCTGCCTGTCTCTGTCTGTCTGTCTGTGTCTGTATCTCTCTCTCTCTCTCTCTCTCTCTCTCTCTCTCTCTCTCTCTCTCTCTCTTCTCTCTTCTCTCTCTCTCTATCTATCTATCTATCTATCTATCTCTCTGTTACGTTACATTTTAGAAGTGTAGACCTACATAACGGTTTTTTTCTCAGTAATCTATACATTATGGATTTGCAACCTTCTTGCTCATAAGTCCGATTAACATGATTCATTGTGTATCTGCATTTTATGATATAAAGATAATTTCATCTTCGTTCGTATCTTTATCACATTTGGTAGGTCGTATACATTAGTCTTGAAAATGTATCTAGACCAGAAAAGAATTTTTTTCTTTGTGTGTATGTGTGTTTCTACGAATATAGCAGTTGTTTCGTCGTTAAGTTATGTCCCCATAACAATTGGTTTTTCTGTTTAAGTGTGCAAAGCAAAATTATCGCCCACTTACACTTATTCTGCTGTATCTTCCCAAGCCCTGACATTGTTTCTGATTATGACACTTTAAAGTCAAGAGCCCTCAGGACTTTCTACTTTCGAGACTCTCAAAGTCTAAGCGCGTTTTTCGAATACGCGAATCTATCTCTTTTCTGCATTTCTCTCCCGCGACTTCCACCCCAACCATCATACACACACGCGCACGCGCGCACGCGCGTGCACACACACATCACACACACACACACATACACACACATGACTGGTTATTCCATTATCCTCGAAATAAAAGAATAAATAATAATAAATAAGTGATAAACACACATACACAAGCAAGCAAGCGCGCACGCGCGCGCGCACACACACACACACACACACACACACAGACCACCACTACCACCACACCACACCACCACCAACAACAACAACACAACTACTACTACTACAACTACTTCTACCACCACCAACAACAACTACCACCACCAACCACCACCAACAACCACCACCATCACCAACCACCACCAACAACCACCACCAACAACCACCAACATCACCAACCACCACCACCACCACCACCAACCACCCACCAACAAACCACCACCAACCGCCAACTACCAACCACCACCCACCAACCAACCACCAACCACCACCACCCACCAACCAACCACCAACCAACCACCACCCACCACCCACCAACCACCACCACCACTCACCAACCACCACCAACAACCAACCACATCTTCCTCCCTCAGATCTGTACCTATACTTCTTTACGTACCTACCTAGCCACTCACTTGTTCCAGAAATGTTTTACCGGTTTCCCTTCTCACCCTGATTCCCTCCCAACCTAATCACCCCCCATCAACCCACTCCCCTCCCCCGGACCCCCCCCTCCCCCCACCCAACCCCACCCCCGACCCCTGTCTCTGTCATGCTGCCAGGAACTCCCCCCCCCCCCAGTTCTGTAAACACACCTGTCTGGTGTCAAGATGAGAGAGACCCAAAACCTGCCCCAAGCACGCGCCCCACCTGCCCAGCGCTCCCTGCTGACTGACAGGGTGAAGAAGAAAATATATATAGGAGGTATAAAGCGAGGGGATGGAGGTGACGGGGGGGTCGGGGGGGGGGGGTGGGGAAGGGAGGGCATACAGGGGGGGGGGGGGGGCGGGAGAGCGTGGATGGGGAGGGGAAGGGGGGGGGGGGTGATTAGGGAGGGGGAGGGTGATTAGGGAGGGGGGGAGTAGAGAATTTGAAAGGTGGTCATTTTTGGGGAAAAGTGTTCGTTCTCTTTTTTTTGTTTCTTTCTTTTTTTTTTTTTTGCCTCCTGTGGGGGGAGGGGGGAGGGATGGGGAGGTGGAGGTGGAGGGAGAGAATTGAAAGGTGTTCATTTTTTGGAACATGTTCGTTCTCTTCTTTTTTCTCCTGTTTTCTTCTTCTTCTTCTTCTTCTTCTTCTTCTTCTTCTTCTTCTTCTTCTTCTCTCTCTCTCTCTTCTCTCTCTCTCTCTCTCTCTCTCTCTCTCTCTCTCTCTTCTCTCTCTCTCTCTCTCTCTGTCTCTCTCTCTCTGTCTCTCTCTCTCTGTCTCTCTCTTTCTCTCTGTCTAATCTCTCTCTTTCCCTCTCTCTCTTTGGTCTTTCTGGCGATTCCCTCAAGGTCTTAACAGTGTTAGTATACTAGCGCTGTGTCTATGTTACCAACACTGGAACCACCATCCCCATCCCCCACCCCCACCCCCACCCCCACCAAAACAAAACACCAAAAAAAAGGGAAAAGTACCGTACTCAGCAAAAATTGCTCAAGTCTGTCTCCACTCAATACCATGTACACAAATAACTGTAGGAACCGACCACAAAAAACACACACACACACACTATAAAATGAATAACAATTTCAACAGGAAAACAGCGCCAAAATGTGTCAAAATCTGTTGTTGTTTTTTAAATAATAATAATAAAATAATAAAAATTTAAAATAAAATAAAAATTGGGGGATGGCGAAGGAAGTTTTGTGCATCCCAAAACTCAGGTGTATTGTGTTGTTTTGTTTTGTTTTTTCCGTTCCTCGGCTAGAGCTCTGAGGTTCACCAATGGTGAGATTTTTGCGTATGCGACCGGTGGTTGTTTTTTTGTTGGGGTTTGTTGTTGTTGTTGTTGTTGTTGGCCACCACGAAGGTAGCCGCATCTCGACTTCGGGCGATAACTCAAGAGTACACCTTTATTCGCAGGTGTATCAAAGTCCATACAATCCTTTAATCCTTAGTAGGTCAGTGTGCCTTTTCATCAAGTATGAGCTAGGGGAAGAAGAAAAAATAATAATATATATATAACTTAGAATAAAAGATGCATGAGAAAAGAACAGACTTCACATTTTTTATTATTTTTGTTATTTCTTTTATTTCGAGGATAATGGAACAAGCACTCGTGTGCTTTTTTTTACTTCCAGTCCCCGTGTGTGTGCAGTTTTGTACATGCTGTCATCCGTACCGTTCCCACCGGCACACAATGGCCTACTCTTTCCAAAAGCGGAATGGGTTTTAACTTGTGCGTGCGGAAGATGTTCTGCGTGCTTTGCTCACAGGAGGTCAGTTTATAGTCTCAACCGAAGGACTTTTGGAAAGTGGAGTCAGCACCGATGTTAACTCCAGAGGAAAAGTCCTCTTGAACGAGAATCAAACCCGGGTCAGCAAATCACGAACGCATCCCTCTAACCACCAGGCTATCCCATCGACGCATGAATGTGTACGTAACCCAAACCATTATGAAGCCTCTTTCCACCTTACTCCCCAAAATGCATTTAGGTGAACATGGGAAGGCCGTAAAAGTATAGCGGAGAGGAAGAGGAGGAGAAGGACGAGGAGGAGGAGGAGCAGAAGAAGAAGAAGAACAACAACAACAACAACAAGAGGAAGAACAAGAAGAACAAGAACAAGAACAAGACGACAACAACAACATCAACAACAACAACAACATGAAAATAATTCGTGAGATGAGGAGGAACAAGAGGGAAACTTAACAGGGTGTGTGTGGAAGGGGGGGGGGATATTAAATTTCGAAAACACAACAGAAGAACGAGAGGAATTCAGAAAAGAAATGAAAAGACAGCAAAAATAAAAGATTATAATAATACTAATAAGCCGACAAAATATAACAAAATTCCAGAACAAGAAAAAAACACACAAGGAAAATAGGAGTAAGAAAAACAAATGAGTATGGGGATTTAAGCTGTTTACACAACCACACACACACACACACACACACACACATACACACCCACACACACACACACACACACACACACATACACACACAGACATACACACACGCGCGCGCGCGCGCGCAAAAATATCCTGAGTGAGGATGGCTGGATATCAAACCTGAGGCAGACGACAGAAGCCTAAACAGATCGACAGCAGAAAGAAAACATCAACATGTAAGGTCGGGCTGCCAGAGAACATAACATGGCCCAGCTCCAATTCAAAACACATACCCCAGCAAACGCATATACATTATACATATGCTGGCAAGAATGCGCAATGCACTCATGCCCCCCTTAAGACCGCATAACTGCAAGCATGCACGAGTACAAATACACATGCATGCACGCACGCACGCACACGCACGTACATACACTCACGCACGCACGCACTCACGCGCGGGCGCGTACATACACACACACACACACACAAACACTCACACACACGCACACACACACACTTTGTAGTTTTCCCCTGTTGCTCTATTACACACACACACACACACACACACACACACACACAACGCGAGGTACTAAACACTAGATTTTCGCCTGATACCACTTTGAGTGAACAGACGTAAAATTGAAGCAAAAACACACACACACACACACACACACACACACACACACACACACACACACTGATTTTCGTCTAATAACACTTTAAGTAAAAAGACATGAAATCAAAGAACGATGAAAACACACATACACATGCGCACGCACAAGCGCGCGCATGCACACACACACATACACAACCGCACGCACGCACGAGCGCGCGCGCGCACACACACACAGATTCGAGGGGTTTTGTTTTCTTTGTTTTTGTTTATTTTTAGGGTGGTTTTGGTGGTTGTCATGGTTGGTGGTGGTGATGGTGGCTGTGCATGAGCTTGTGTAGTAGTTCTTCAGTTTAACGTCCTTCCACTAAATAGTGATATCAGACGGGAAAGTGTGTGTGTGTGTGTGTGTGTGTGTGTAGGGAGAGGGGTATGCACATAAATAATCAATCGCAATAAACAAATATTGTGAAAAAAGCATAAACAAGAATTCTGAACAGAAAAAATGAACAGTTAAAATATTAACGTTGCAATTCATATAACTAGAAGCTATCCTCATAGTAAAGGATTCTGAAAATAGGAGTATGACTTAATGACAAAACAATTTGTTTCATTAATGGAATGTCTTGTAGAATATGCTGTAAGCTACGGACTGGGAAGGCACGTAAAACGTTTTTCAGATCTCTGCATCGTAAAAGAATATGATCATTGGTAAGGTTTTCGCCACAGATACATGTTGCGTTTTTTTGAAAATTTAGTTTTAAAAGCATTGAGCTTAAACCTGTAGATAATAGATACAACATTTCTATATTCATGTAAATTACGACATTTGATCTTATCAAAAGATAATACATGGGCTACATCATCACTCCAGGAATAACTGGTACCTTGTAGCTTCTTTTTAAAGTGTTTCCAACATGCATTTTGTAACATGCTATAGCCCTCGTGGATGGATAGAGGAACACTTATGCTGCAAGACCCATCCCTATGTTCAGCTCTACCTTTTGCTATTCTGTCATTTTTTCATTAAAGTAGATACCACAGTGCGAGGGTATCCAGCAAAAGGTAACACCAGTGCCTCGTATCATCAGAAAATGAATTAGATGACTAATTTCAATTATGAGATGAGCTTGTGTGTGTGTGTGTGTGTGTGTGTGTGTGTGTGTGTGTGTATGTGCGTGTGTGTGTGTGTGTATGTGCGTGTGTGTGTGCTTGTGTGTGTATATGTGTGCGTGCGTGTGTGTGTGTGTGAGTGTGTGCGCGCGCGCGCGCGCGTGTGTCTGTGTGTGTCTGTGTTAGTTAAGGGAAGGGGCGTGGTTTTGTATTAACCCACATGCTGAATCATGGAAATCACTACCTCGAAATAGCAAGCAAGCTGGATAGAAACGCTCGAATATTTGTATTTGATCAACTTCTTCTGGCTTGCTAGCTTTTTTTACAGCCTTTTCTTTGCTTTCTTATCACTCACGCAATGTAAACTTGCTCATCAAAGGGTAATATTATATGAAATAAACATTAGATACAGCCTGCGCGGCCACTTTTCTTCCTTTACCTTGTGATTCTGTCTGCAAGACTTGTCAGTCGGCTGGAGTGAGAGTGGAGACTTAGAAACCATCATCGTCGTCGTCATCATCACCATCATCGTCATCGTCGTCGTCGTTATCATCGTCATCATCACTATTATCATCAGTATCATCATCACCATCATCGTAACGATAATCCCTATTACCACCACCATCATCATCACCGCCATCATCGTCATCGTCATCATCATCCACATCGACCACATCATCACCATCATCACCATCATCATTACCACCATCATCGTCGTCGTCGTCATCGCTATTAACATCAGCATCACCATCACCGTCATCGTAACTATAATAACTACCACCGCCATCATCATCATCCCCCGCCATCACCATCGCCATCATCATCATCCACAACATCGTCCACATCATCACCATCATCCTTACCACCATCATCACCATCATTATCATCAACACCATCATCACCACCATCATCATCATCATCACCATCATCATCGCCATCATCGTTATCATCATCATCATCATCATCATCACCAGTCCTGTGGCCTAGATGGTCGTTGAGGGGACACAAGGGACGCGTTGGTCGACAGCGCTATCATTCTGCAGACTGGTCAGAAACTATACTGCGTAGTTCATGATTGAGCAGGTAGAAAAATAAGCAAACAGACAGACAGACAGACAGATAGATAGATAGATAGATAGATAGATAGATAGATAGATAGATAGATAGATAGATGGATGGATGGATGGATGGATGGATGGATAGATAGATAGATAGATAGATTTAGCTAATCAGTGTTTGTTTTAAATTGTCTTCTGGTGGTTTCTTTTTCTTTATTTTGGAGGGGTAGACTCTCTCTCTCTCTCTCTCTCTCTCTCTCTCTCTCTCTCTCTCTCTCTCTCTTACACACACACACACACACACACACACACACAGCAGATGTGTGAGTCAGAACCCGTCAAGCACTGACGGTCTATTGTTTTATGTCACGTTCTTATCAGCTTCAGTGAGGTCACTGCATGCATGTTGTTAACCCCCACCTCCTCCCCTCTTCTGCAAATTACATAGTGCACAGTTGGTGTACATCTGTGAGGTATGTGTGTGTGTGTCTGTATGTATGTCTGTCTATCTTTCTGTCTGTCTGTCTGTCTGTGTCTGCGGCTATACAAAACTTTATACATCAAAGGAGGTTGCAATACCTTAGGACCACAACGAACCGGGATACTGTATTGCATTGCATTGCGTTTCCTTTCTTTTCTTAAAAAAAAATTATTTTGTATCGTTTTATGTCGTAGCCGGTCGTGTCGTAACTTACTGTGCAAGCCTCGTATCATCATGTCTTGTTGTGTCTTATAATATCTATTGGTTTGTAGTACTTACTGAACTAATGTTACCGATAACAAAAATGTCTGTTGTTAATGAATGTATTTTACGTATAAAGAAGTACGTTCGTTCACTGTTTTAGTAACATCGAAACAGATGGAGGTAAGGTCAATGGTGTAGGCTTCACTAAAATCAATCAATCAATCAATCAATAAACGCAGCCTTCCTAGAACAGTATATCAACTCAAAACAAGGGCAAACATTTACGGGCGATGTATATAATAAAATTATGTGTGTTCTTATTCTGTCTATTCCTTTTACTTTTTCACTAATTGCATTTTCCCCGCTTTTCCCATTAAAAATCTCTCTCTCTCTCTCTCTCTCTCTCTCTCTCTCTCTCTCTCTGGAGGTTCACAAAAGATGTTTGTGTTACCTCGTTTGTCTAAAGGACTAGTTGGGCAACAGCAATAAAATTGTTAAAGCCTCTCTCTCTCTCTCTCTCTCTCTCTCTCTCTCTCTCTCTTTACGGGATCCTTCACTCCATCCTTTACAACAGGTGTATGACGTCTGACAAATCTAGGCCGGTTAGAGTTTGACGTAAATCAAAGCTGGGGAATGTGAACATACTTTTACCTCTGTCAAGGTAAGTCTCAGGGTGACGTTTTCCTAGAGTTTTCATTTGGAGTCTGGTTAAAGTAATCGAAGATCTTGTTTTTTTAATTTTAATGATCTATGGAGAGGGGTAGGGAGAAATAGAGAGAGAGAGAGAGAGAGAGAGGAGAGAGAGAGAGAGAGAGAGAGAGAGAGAGAGAGTTGGTTCGAAGGATTAGATGAGTGGAGTGAGTGAGTGAGTGAGTCTGTCTGTCTGTTGTCCTTATGTCTGTCTATCCGTCCGTCTGTCTGCCTGTAACTGTGTCTTGTGTCTGAGCTGAGCAAACTTTCGTGCGCACATGCGTGTATGCACGCACACCTGCATGCATGCATGCATGCATATGCTCGTGTATGCATAAGCCATATGCGTAACCAGTCAGTCTGCGCATCCCAGTTAAACCAGCTATTCGTCTAACTAACTAGCCAACCTTGCAACCTCCGCACACTTAAAGTACAGTCTGATAGCTTCCTGATGATTTGGTTTTCAGTGCGAAAAGGGAGCGGGAGCCCGGCCCTCTTCATATCCAAACTAGGTTGGAAAAAAAATTTTAATCCCTAACGAGCTAGCTAAATATCTGTCAGATGTTCTCGTCCCTCACACCTGTCAGTACCTGCAGACACTATGTTACGGGACATACTTGTCATTCCGCGTGATGTACAGCAGATGGTGTACCGACTTAGGGAGGTTCGACCCGCGCAAAGTATACACACATACAGACACACACACACACACACACACACACACAGTACACACACATATAGTACACACACTCACAGTGACACACGTACACACACACACAGAGTACACACACACTACACACACATATAGTACACACACACACACACACACATACACACACACAGAGTAAATCCAAATATACACACACGTGCACTCGTATGCATGCACGCACGCACGCACGCGCGCGCGCGCGCGCGCGCGTGTGCCTTTCTGACTAATGACTCAACAGGCAGAGACTGACAAGGAGTCTGAAAGATTACAGCCAGTCAAAAAGGTGATGGTGTCAGTGTTTGGGGGGCGAATACTGCCAGACATGCTGACGGGGAGAGAGAGAGGGAGGGAGAGAGAGAGAGAGAGAGAGAGAGAGAGGGACAGACAGACAGGCAGACATACCGACAGACAGAGAGACAGTCGCAGCAAACAGAAAAGTAGCTGAACGCACAGGCAGCCAGACAAGCAGGCAGACAGAAAGGCAAACCAGCAAACAGACTGAAACACGGCCTGACAGACAGACAGACAGGCAGACAGACAAGCAGGCAGACAGACAGACAGACAGGCAGGCAAGCAGGCAGACATACAGGCAGGCAAGCAGGCAGACAGACAGACAGAAAAGACAGGCGTGTCTGAATTCGTGGCCAATTTATCAACATGCAAAAACAATCCATCCAATCTCCAGCTGAGTGCATGATTGCAACACGCGCAAGACAGAGCGTGTGTGTGTGTGTGTGAGTGTGTGTGAGTACGCGTGCTTGCGTGCGTGTGTGCGTGTGTATGTATGTGTGCGTGCGAGTGTGTGTGTGTGTGTGTGTGTGTGTGTGTGTGGTGTGTGTGTGTGCTCTAGAATGTCAGGGCTAGCACAGGCGGTGCAGATCTAAGACCTTGTAGATATAATTATGTACTTGACTCGCAGTCGTTGCAGCTGCTTTAGCCGTTTGTTATGACGAAGCATCTTTCATTATTTCTTGTTATATGACACTTGGTTGCCTTGGTGTTAGTGAGTGAGTGAGTGAGCGTGTGTGTGTGTGTGTGTGTGTGTGTGGTGTTGTGTGTGTGTGTGTGTGTACCAGATGTGAATAGATGAAAGCGAATATGTATGGTTCTGTCTTTCTGTATGATTTGTATGTATGTATGTATCTATGCCTGTCTGTCTTTCTGTCCGTTCGTGTGGGTGTGTCTGTGTCTGTCTGTCTGTCTGTCTATGTGTGTGTGTCTGTGTGTCTGTATCTATGGTATGTTATGTATGTAGGTAGGTAGGTTATGTAGGTAGGTACGTAGGTAGGTCTGTCTGTCTTCTGTTAGCTGTCTTTTTGTCTTTCTGTCCGTCTGTCTGTTTGTCTGTCTGCCAGTGTTCAAGCTTTCCTTCACGTACTGATTCTGATAATCCACAACTACGTAATTGTACATGCCTATTTTTTGTGGTCTTTTATGCTCATTATCATCAGCTCACAGCTAGTATCAAAAAGTGTACCGGTTTCCTTATTTTAGGTATTAGTACCTTTTATCAGTTGCGAAATACTTGTTGGTAACTGTAACAACGTAAAGGAGGTGTTAACAACATACCATCTGGACACCCAACACTTTTTTAACATCTAAAACCAAAGACAAGTCCAAAAAGATCTTCTTTTTTCTTTTCTTTTTTTTTTTCTTTTTTTTTTTTTTGGGGGGGGGGGGTCCAAAACCAATAACAACTTAGAGTCAATCAAGAAAAATGTGTTTCTAATATTCAAAACAAAAAAAGAAAGAAGTAAATCAAAGCCATCAACGCGCAGCCTTACCAACCAATCCCAAAAGCAGTGGCTATAGTTAACACAGCTGTTTGCTGCGGGGGTCGTAATCTCCTTTTGGCCTAGGCCCATATAAAACCTGTCAGTGGTTTTAAATTAAAAGAGTGGTTGGTTCTTTCTGTGCCTTTGTTGCTCTTGGCCCCAAAGGTACACACATACACACACGCCTCTTCTAACGAGCTGTCAGACACCCCAATCTGCCCTAAATGAGATGACAAGTGGCGGGGCATGTCTTCGTATTGTGGGCCCTGATGTTTCATCTTATCTTTCGCTGATAGCTGGGGCGGTTTGTTTACTTGGTGTTGGCTCTTTGTTGCGTGATTATTACCTTATGATCTCCGTTGGCATATGTTAACACGACAAAAGGAGGGCTTTGCAGACAAAATGATGAGATGGTTGGTTGATTGGTTGGTTGGCGAGCTAGTTGGTTGACTGGGTGGGCGGGTGGGTGGTTGGAAGGGTGGCTGGTTGATTTAGTTGGCTTTTAAAAAAAATAGATTTGATTGAGATACAGAAGAGGTAAGTTTGGAAAAATGAAGGGAGTAGTAGTTACTTTTTTGTCTTTTTTTCCATTAGGGCGATTAGTCTGTATTTACAAGGTCTGTAAGAGTTTTGTTTTGTTGATATTCCACACAGACAAAGAGGTAATTAATTTTTCAGAGAGAGAGAGGTGGGGCGGGGAGGAGAGGGGCTGCTATGAAATAAAATTCTTCTTCAACCATGTAAAAAAAATTCTTCTTCTGCTTCCTCCTCTCCCCTCCCCCCTCTCCACCACTCCACTCCCCAGCCGCCATCCTCTCTCTTCTCTCTTTCTTTCTTCTCCTGATCGCAGTTGTGCTCATGGCTACCTACATGCAGTGTTGCTGTAATTGTAAACCGCCACTGATAAGGAGACACGGCTGTCGAAACGTCTTGAAAGATGTTGCCTCTATCGTATGGTGAGCTCTCTTGTTGCCGGTGTACGTCAGTTTAAGTTACCTTCTATGGCGGAGTGAGACAGGTGAGGAGGGAGGACGGATGTTGGAGTGGCATTGACAGATTGGGCTTGCGCGTGTACGTGCGTGCGTGCGTGCGTGCGCGCGCGCACCCACGCGCATACATACACGCGCACGCACGCACACACGCACACACCTATGTATATACATACTTTTTTTTATCAATGCATGTTGGCGCATTTGTATGCATGCACAGAGAGAGAGAGAGAGAGAGAGAGAGAGAGAGAGAGAGAGAGAGAGAGAGAGAGAGAGAGAGAGACTCTTTTAATTCGAGGATAATGAAGAAAGAGAGAAAGAGAGAGAGAGAGAGAGAGAGAGAGAGAGAGAGAGAGAGAGAGAGAGAGAGAGAGAGAGAGAGAGAGACTTGGTACTACTCTCGAGTCTACTTCAAGTTACCTAACAGACACGCAAACAGGAAAAAAAAAACCTGAACAAAACAAAAACGAAAACAAAAAAAACCAACCCAACCGACCAAAAGCAAAAACAACCAGAAGCCACTGCCCTTCACAAGGACAAGAGCCGAAATACCAAGCAAAATGTTATGTATCTAAGAATCGGTTTGTATGAAACAGGTACAGTGTCATCATCGGATTTGTCTGTATATTTCTGTTTACCTCATTACAATGTTATGCCGTCAGCGCCTGGGGTTTATCACAGCTCTTGATTAAACCATTGATGCTGTGGGCAACAGCAAAGTGAGAGGCTGTATGACCAGTGGCTTTTCCACACATGGAATTCCACATTACAACTTAGTCTTTAGTGATCGACTATGACTCTCTGACTAGGAGGCTTGACTTGCACAGTCCTTATGTGCTGCAGCCCTGGGGGCTAGTTGGCCTTTGGAGAACATCTCCAACGCTGACCGTCCTTATGCCCACTTGGCCGAGAGAGTGGGGATGTACTGTGGGCAAGGCACCTCCACTATAATCAAATTTCTGCACAAATTCCGAAACAGCAGCTGCCTCCTCTGCTGTTTTGGAGGTCATCGTCGAACACGATGCAAGTATTGTCGTCACTAAAGATCTCAGTCAATGCGGTCCTGCATAGTTACGCTATGTCAGGGCAGGCATCGCTGAACACCACCCAAGTCACCCACCACCACCACCACCACCAGCAATGCAGGGCTTCATACGGCTGGTGGCCTTTCAGTGTCCTAACTTTGAAAAGCTCCTGGTGGACTTCTGGCCCTTGGGCCATGACAAGGAAAGCTGAGTGATTGGCTTAGGTGGTGAGATCGAAATGAGCAGAATCGGAACAGTGATAACGAAAAATATTCCACAAAAGATGAGGCAGCCAAAAAAAGAAACAAAATACTCCTTAGGGTGCCCTACATCTCTCCTGAAAAGGATCGATGGCGCTGTTGTTGAGCGCTGTATGGGGTGTGTGGTCATCAATAGAAAAGTGCTTGCTGGAGGGTAAGAGGACTCCCAGGCCACTAGTCTGTCAGCACGTTTAGGGTTTTCAGCAATCAGACTGATGGCTCCACCCGGCCAGTGTGCAGTCCCTGGCGTGTCGTAACAACGCGATTTAGCGTCAGGAAAAGAGGGGTGGGAAAATGAATAAAAAGCCATGTTGTTGGGAGAAAACATAGAAACCCATTTTCATCTCTCTCTCTCTCTAAAATAAATAAATAAATGAACTTTCTGTTAAAACCAAACAGACGGGCAGTTGTGCGAATCAGCTTTAACTTTTCTCACTATTATAGACACTAAAATGACAGTGCCAGGAATGGTTTGGTTTGTTAGGAATTGTTTCGAAATTTTAATTGAGCGTTTTCAGTTAAGAGTGCATGCACGCACACACACACACACACACACACACACACACACACTCACTCACTCACTCACCCACTCACACACAAGTATACTTTGTGTACGTATGCGCGCACGAGTGTAGTCGTATGGACTTTACCTAATCCAAGCAACAAGTACAGTCTCTTCGCCATGGAGAAAGCGAGACATGACTCAGTCATGTCTACACCTTTTCACCTTGCCATCAACGAAAAAGACCATACAAACTACACGCTGCCATCTTCACAGACTGGTGCCTACCACTAGTCTCGGTCATGCAAGGCACTCACCGTGTGCTTGTAAACCTGTCCAGGCAATCTTCTGACTCGTGATTTACTGGTGTTTCTGTAATTATTGTTCTGGAAAGGCTTTATGAGACACTCAGTGCAAACTCCTTGACTCCAGAAAAGAGATGGAGCTTTCTGAGTTAAGTTGCCTAAAGTTATACATTCCTCATTGAGGGATCTAGTAATGGTGGCCTCCTGGCTTTGTACCCCGAGCTTGTGACGTCAGAAGCAACCGGGGGAAAACGGAAACGGTCTTTACGTCTGCTCACAAACAGTCACTGAATGACGACAATACGACCTATTGAAGAGTAAAAAAAAAAATCATCTGATGTAGATGTTCGACTTAAGTTGTCTTTTAGGAGAGCTCTCTCTATCTCCACCGCCCACGAGAGGAATAAAGATGGCGTTCTTGCAGTGGAATGTGACTTCTTTAAGTCCATTGAATGTGTGTGTGTGTGTGTGTGTGTGTGTGTGTGTGTGTGTGTGTGTGTGTGTGTGTGTGTGTGTGTGCGTGCGTGCGTGCGTGCGTTCGTGCGTCAGTGCGGGCAAGCTCAATTGGAAATGCAGTTAAATTAACAGACAGACAGACAGATAGACAGACAGATAGACAGACAGACAGATAGATAGATAAATAGATAGATAGATAGATAGATAGATAGATAGATAGATAGATAGATAGATAGATAGATAGATGGATGGATGGATGGATGGATGGATGGATGGATGGATGGATGGATGGATAGATAGATAGGTTGGATGGGTGGTTGGTAAGTGGTGGGTTAGTTGGTGCAAAGATGGATGGATAGGTGAGTGGCAGGCATGCATACTTACAGACAGACAGACACACATACACACACATATATACACATACATACATACACCCATACAGACATACATACATACATACATACATACACACTCTAAATGTGTACGTGCATGTGTTGGTCATCATCATCATCATCATCAGACCCGTGACCTTGGCGGTCGTGGGGGAGACATGAAAGACGATGCCGTGGTAAGCCTCCTCCATCCATCTCGGTCCTCGGCTCTGCGCAGTAGTGCCGAGTCATTCATCCTGGTCCATTCTCTGATGTTGTCCATCCATGACTTGTTCTGTCTTCCCCTCCTTCTGCCACCTTCGAGTGTTCCCTGCAGTACTGTTTTGGGCAGAGTGTTGTGGCGGGTGACGTGGCCGAACCATGTCAGCTTTTTCTTCTTGACGATGGTGAGAAGGGGTTCCTGTGGACCTGCCAGCCGTGTTATTTGACTCTTGACAAATTCGTTGGTCTTTCGTTCTCTCCAGGATATGCCCAGTAGTTTTCTATGGCATTTTGTTTCGAATGACTGGATTCGCTTTGCTGTTTCAGCAGCAATGTCAGGTTTCACTTCCGTACAGCAGGATCACTGAATTAGGCTTTTGTAGAGCTTAGTTTGATTGGAAACTGATCCTTTACTTTTCCATATGGTGGTGAGTTTTTGTCATGGAAGATGTTGCCATTGCTATTCTGACTTTGATTTCTGTCGTCGATCGCCCGTCCTTTGTGAGTGTAGCCCGAGTATTTAAAAGCGTCTCCTCCCCAGTTGTTGGCCGTTCATGTAAATTTAGCGGGGGCATTGCCGTGCTGTCACGAGTTTTCTTTTCCCCTTTCCGAGCCCCCCCTCCATCCCATATGCTCCACTCTTTTTCTCAATTCTGCGTAAGATCTTGCAGCCGTGTTACTTCCGCCCATGAGGTCAATGTAAATCGGCAAACCGAAAGTTGTTGAGGGTCTGCCGCCAATGGAGATGGTAGGTGGAAGTCATTGGAGGGTCTCTCTCATGATTTTTTTCCAAGAACAGATTGAACAGGACGGGAGAAACAGGCATCCTTGTCGGACCCCAACTGTGGTTTGAAGTAGTCTCCGACCTGATTGTTCAGAAGACTGCACTGCTTGCAGTGTTGTATAGTGCTTGAATGGTTTGCACTAGTCCTTCTTCAATTGCCAAACATTCTGGGGGACCTGCCACAGGCCTTCGTGCCATACTCGTCAAAAGCCTTCTTGAAGTCGATGAAGTTGTGAACAGGTCTCTCTGATGTTGAAGATGTTTTTCCCCTCATGATTGGCAGTTAAAAATCTTTCGAAATTGTGCTCCCCCTGCCCTGAACCCAGCTTTTCCTCTGCAAGGTTTCTTCTGCCCCCTTCTTGAGTCGATTCAAAAATAACTTTGAGCATGATCTTGCTGGCGGGGGTGATGAGGCTGATTTTTCTATAGTTTTGGCATTGCGTAAAATTCCCTTCTTGGGCGGGTATGATGAGTGATTGTGCCATCTGTTGCCACGTTTTGTCTCCCAAATCTTCTGACAGATAGCTGTAACATATGTGATGACTGTTTCGCCACCATGCTTGAGCAGCTCTGCTGGTATATTGTCTGCTCCTGGGGACTTTCCTACTGGTAAGCTGCGGATGGCTTCTTCCACTTCTTCCCTCAGTATAGGTAATGGCGAGGGTGCTCTTGATGTTGCTGCTTTCTCTTCTATTATGCTCTTGTCAGGTTGTATTGGGTAGTTGTACAGTTCTTGACAATATTCAGACCACCTGTTCAATGCAGCTGAGCTTTCTGTGAGGAGGTTTCCGGAGCTGTCTTCAATGACTGATGATTTGGTTTGAAGTGGTTTTGTGAGTTTCTTCAGGGTGTCGTATGCCTTTTTACTGTTGCCCACTTTCATGTTTTTTTCGATCTCATCACATTGATCACTGATCCACTTCTCTCTGGCCTTTAACATTGACTTCTTCACGAGATTGTTGGCCTCCCGGTATTCTTTAGGGTTGGAAGACCTGGTTGGTTTCAGTGCTCTTCTTGTATCGCAGAGGTCCAAGATGTCATTGGTAGTCCATGGCTGGTGTTTATTCCTCTGACGACCGAGTACCTCCTCTGCTGTTTCTCGGACTGCCTCATTGAAGTTGTTGGTGAGGTCATTGATGTCATTGTCCAGGAGGGTTAATGCCGCAAAACGTCCGCCAAGCTTAGCTTGGAAGATCTCCTCGACATCTGGATCTTTTAGTTTGTCCACGTCAAATTTGATACGTGGGTTTGCAGGCTGTTTGGTACACTTGTGTAAATCTGCGAGAGTTTTTGTTTATGAGACAGACAGACAGATAGATAGATACATACATACATACATACATACATACATACATAGATACATAGATACATAGATAAATAGACAGACAGACAGATAGATAGATAGATAGATAGATAGATAGATAGATAGATAGATAGATAGATAGATAGATAGATAGATAGATAGATAGATAGATAGGTAGGTAGGTAGGTAGGTAGGTAGGTAGGTAGGTAGGTAGGTAGGTAGGTAGGTAGGTAGGTAGGTAGATAGATAGATAGATAGATAGATAGATAGATAGATAGATAGATAGATAGACGGTGGGGGGGGGGGGGCTACAGAACAGCACAACCTTGTTTTGTCAAACAAAAGCAAAACACATGCAAACAAACAAAATTACTGAAGCCAAACAGGAGCTTGGTAGTGCTTGCATTCCTGCCCCCAACCCCCCACCCCCACCCCACCCTCTACCCCACTCCCTCTCTTCAACCAAACCTGTCTCTTTTCCTCCATCAACTTCTTCATCATCATCATCATCATCATCATCTTCTCCTTCTTCTTCTTCTTCTTCTTCTTCTTCTTCTTCTTCTTCTTCTTCTTCTTCTTCTCCTTCCTCTTCTTCGTTGTCGTCGACGTTGTCTTCTTCTTCTCCTTCTCCTCCTCTTCATCCTCCTCTTCATCCTCCTCCTTCATCCTCCTCCTCTGCCTCCTCCTTCTTCTTCTTCCTCGCAATCCATTTCTTCTACTTCTCCTCCTCCTCTTCCTCCTCTTCTTGCTGTTGTTGCTGTTGCTGGTCCCCTTCTTAACACATAAGGGGGTCACCCAGAATATATTTATTTTTATTTCATACCACTTTAAGTCACGAGATTTCTCTGCGTGAAATTCGGGCTGCTCTCCCCGGGGAGAGCGCGTCGCCACAAGAGCAGCGCCACCCTTTTTTTTCTCTTGGTCTGCAACTGTATTTGTTTCCCTATCAGAGTGGCTTTTTTCTAAGAATTTTGCCAGGGACAACTCCCTTGTTGCCGTGGGTTCTTTTACGTGCGCTGAAAATTTTGTGTAACACACGGGACCTCGGTTTATCGTCTCATCCGAAAGACTAGCGCCCAGACCACCACTCATGGTCTAATGGATGGGGAAAAATTTCGGGCCCAAACGGGGTACGAACCACGCACACACCCGACCCGGACTTTTCGCATTCTAGACAGGCGCGTTACCTCTAGACCACCGATCCACCAAGACCACCGATCCACCCTGCATCACTTTTCACAGGTAGACCGTAAGGACACAGTGGATGAGAAATTATACGCATGACTCTTTTCGAAGACCCTCGCCATATAGTCAGCCATACTCCAACTTCAGAGGGTTTTTTTACCTCCTCTTAAGGAAAGTATAAGTTGTCTGTCATGCTAACAGGATATTACTGCTGAAGACATTCTCGACATAACGTTTTTATAGCAAAACAACATTTTGATACAGGCCTTGGCACTTACCTCACATCAACAAGCTCTTAGATTTTTTTTACGTTGCAAGATTCAGTGCTATATAAATTCCATACATTATTATTATGGTTATTATTATTATCATCATCACATCATTATTATTATTATTACTATTATTGCTGTTGTTATTATTATCATTATTAACTACTGACAAAGCAGCTTTTGGCCTGAGCCAAGAACTCTTCTGCAGTCTTCTTCTGCTGTCTCGCATTAGGTGTGTCTTATGATGAAACTCAAAGCGGGAGAGTCCTTTATTGTGGTTTAAGTCTTATTTGAATCACTTTTTCAAGGTGGTTTTTGTATTTCGTAAGTTTCTCTGTAGAATACTTCGTCGGTTTCTCTGTAGAATTTCTCTCTCTCTCTCTCTCTCTCTCTCTCTCTCTCTCTCTCTCTCTCTCTCTCTCTCTCTCTCTCTCTCTCTCTCGCTCTCGCTCTCTCTCTCTCTCCAGAATTGAGAGCTGCCAAAACTTGTGCTGTAGTCTTAAGCTCCATGCTGTGTAAGGAAAATGCATTTGGCCCTGATTGTTCAACAACACGCCTGTTTTCATCGTGTGTGTGTGTGTGTGTGTGTGTGTGTGTGTGTGTGTGTGTGTGTGTGTGTGTGTGTGTGTGTGTGTGTGTGTGTGTGTGTGCATACGTGCGTGCGTGTGCGTGTGTCTGTGTTGTTTTCTCTTTCTTTTTTCTTTATCTTGTTTTTGGGTTGTTTTGGGGTGCGGTTTTTTTTTCTTTCTTTTTTTTGAGAGGGGAGATATTTCCAAAAGTTAAAGAAACTGCACTTAATGATATGCTTAACGATGTAAGACTATTTTCTCCTTTTCCAAAGTGCTCTACTTCGATCTTGTGTTGAACACTATCATACTTGAATTAACGGTTGTCTCCCAGAAAGCACAAGTATGCAAAACTCACAGGTAAACAAGCGTGCGGATGCACATAAACGCACGCACGCAGCCACACACACACACACACACACACACACATACACACACACATACACACACATACACACACACACACACTCACTCACCAGATGTATACACTGGTACGCCCACGCACAATCATCAAATTTACCCAAAAATCTAAGCAGCTGTGATATTTTAAAGAGGGATAGTTGGTTATTTTTTTAGTTTAATACCCTCATTTTTATTGTTGCTTTCATGATAACTATCCTTAAGATGCTGTTGGTGCTCCTGCTGCTGCTGCTGTTGCTGCTGCTGCTGCTGCTGCTGTTTTTGCTGTTGCTTGGCCTACTGCTTTTTCTGCTGCTGCTACTACTATTACTACCACTACTGTTACTACTTTCGCTATCACTCGTTGTTGCTACAGTCCTTCGGATGAGACTATAACCCGAGGCCCCGTGTGAGAACGCACGCAGAACATCTTGCGCACACGTTAAATCCTGTTCCGCTTTTCGTATGTGTAGGCCATTGTGTGCCGGTGGGAACGGACGACAACATTTGCAAAACCACATACACACGGGGACTAGATGTAAAAAAGCACATAAGGTGCTTATTCCATTATCCTCGATATAATAGATTAAATAGATAAATAAATAGATACAATTTCCGGCTTCCGTTGCTGCAGCTTTAGTTTCTGCTGTTGCTTCAGCTGCTGTTGCTGCTGCTGCTGCTGCTATTTCCATCGACGTTGCTTTATTTGAGAGGAGTCCTAATGGCGAACACCATGGATTTACATGCTGGAGTTTCAAAACAAGCATGCAACCATTGTTGGCATGCTTGCTGTCTTTGCCTTCCTCTTGGCGCGCGATGAGTGCTGTGTGTTTCGTTTGCTGTCTTCAGTTCTGGTTTTCTTATTTTCTCTTTGGGTTCAGCGTTTCCTTCTGCTTGTTGATTTAGTCATTTGTTGTTTTTCCACGTTTTTGTTGATCTCAGTTATATGGTGTCTTTGTTGTGAGCTTGCCAGACTAGTTTGTTAGCCAGAAAGCTTTTTTTTGTTGGTTTGCTTGGTTTTTATTGTTTGTTTGTTTGTTTACCTGTATTCATTTACTTGCTTGATTGTTTGTTGGTCATTTTTAGTGCAGAGCCTGTATGTCAAAGTGTGTTTGTGCAGCCGCTAGTGTGTGCATAATTGCTGTTATGACAGCACACAAAAACATCTCAGGCAAAAAACAAAAACCCACATCAGTTATAGTTTGGGGTGTTTTTAGTTAGGAAATGCCTTGCATGCTGCCAAGTTAGTTACAAACAAGTATTTTGAAAAGGTAACGTTTTAACCAGTGATTTAAGTAATCCATCTCCAGTGACATAAAAGCATTTGTGGTCAAAGTAGTCATGCACACATCTCCAGGCTTTATTTACAACCACAGAGTTATGTTGCAACACTTGGGAAAGAGAAAAAGATGGAGGAGTTATTTGCTTGCTTGCTTGCTTGCTTGCTTATTTGTTTGCTTGCTTGATGTTACTGTTGTCGTTTGCCATTTTTGGTTCTTGTTTGGGGAGGTGGGGGGGAGGGGGAAGTTGTACTCGTTTAATTGTTTGTTCACTTGCTTGCCTATCTGTCTGCATGTCTGACAGTCTGTTTCTAGATGTCTGTATTTGTTTTCTTGTTTGTTTGTTTGTTTGTCTGTCTGTCTGTCGTCTGTCTGTCTGTCTGTTGTCTGTCTGTCTGTCTGCCCATCTTTATCTCCAGAGGCGCCACACCCTCATTCACAAAGTCTTGTCTTATGTCCACAATCACAGATTTTTCTTTCTTTTTTTCATTCACGAAGTCTTGTCCTGTGTCTGCTATCGCAGGTTTTCCTTCGACACCCCGCTGGTCAAGATCCTGAAAGAGGAGTTCCAGTTGCCGGACCCTGTGAGGACGCAGGAGACCACAGTGATGGACGTCCTCAGTCACCGCACCGGCCTGGCCTCGGCTGACCTGGGCATCTTCTCTGGCTACCCGCAGAACTTCACCACCCAGGACTTCTGCAGGTATACACGAGTTGTTGTGTGGAAGGTGGCAGGATGGTTAAGACGTTCGCCTGCCAACAAGTTAACCGTGAGGTTCTGGGTCCGATTCCAGCCTCGCCCTTTCTCCTTCCCAGTTTGACCCCAAAAATCGAACTGAATGTCAAAGTCTTTCGGATGAGACTATAAACCGAGGCCCCGTGTGCGAACGCATGCAGAACATCTTGCGCACACGTTAAATCCTGTTCCTCTTTTCGGAAGAGTAGGCCATCGTGTGCCTGTGGAAACAGATGACAAAATGTACAAAACCACATACACACGGGGACTGGATGTAAAAAAGCACATGAGTGCTTATTCCATTATCCTCGATATAAAAGAATAAATAAATAAAAAATAAATAAAATGTGGAAGGGGCGGGGTTGGCGGGGTGGTAGGGGGGATGCTGTTGTGTGGTGGTAGTCAATGTGTTGTTATATGATGGGGAGGGGGGGGGGGAAATTGTTTTGGTGTTGTGGTGTGGTGGTGGTGGTGGTGATGGTGTGTAAGTGTGTGTGTTGTTGTTATTGTTGCTTCGATTTTATGTCTGTTCACTCAAAGTGGTATTAGACGATAGGAAGGGGAGGGGAGTGGATATTTATGTGGATGGTTGTGTGCTGTGAAATGGGTATCTGTTGCTAAATATCGTAGGCACTCTACAGAAAAAGGCTAAACAATTATACCAGCAAATAAATACATAAGAAATGCTAGTACGACTTCTAACTATAACAAATGTCTTATAGGACTGTTAATTCAAGATTTTGCTATACAA
>CM054144.1:27799065-27846565 GCA_028751875.1 Rapana venosa
TCACTTTTGTACAGTTTATTCTGATCTTTGGGATCATTGCTCTGTTAACAGTTGTGAAGAAACATATGCTGTAAACCCACTATTATACTTTTTTTTTTTTAAATAAGAGACTTTCGGTGACTGTTTTCCTTCTGTGTTATTATAATTATTTTAATGAATTTATACTGTATAGGTCTGTATATACGCGTAAAATTTATATTCCTTCCTCACCCACCACCACCACAAACATGGCACGTGGGATGTGTATGAACAAATAAAAATGATCTACTGTTCTTAACATGGTTAAGTATCTTTTGTTAAATTTGCAGGGATGTTGTATAGTGTACATACTGTGTTGAAAAAAAAGCGTTGTACTGTGATAAACTTTGGAATGAACACTACTGCTGGAAAAGTAAGGGGAAAAAATCGACCTTCTGAAGCATTGGTGACTTGGTTTTCTGTGGAATGATGGGGATATAATGTGGCATGGACTCTTTTTTATCTCTTCTGTTAAAATGTTCGATGAAATTGACACAATGCAATTTGATTCATTCTGTAATTACTGTGGGTGTGTTGTTTGTAGGTAAAAGTTTAGGACTTGAGTTTGATATCTCTTTATATTCACTTCTGCATCATAGCCTTCGTTTTCCTCATTTTTTTAAATCTAATTTCTTGTTTCAGATCATTTGTTACATTTCCCGAATCTTCTGATACATCTCATTCATTTTTTTTATATGATATTACAATGCGTCTCTCATACCAATTTCACCATACACAGCCACAGGCAAATTATTTTCTTCACATTTTTGGGAACCAGAAAACCATTAGCTAGCCATCCATGCTGGGCTGCTATGAGGCCACCCATCGGAATTGGCACTGCAATATACGATTGCTGATTACTTTATGCGTGTGTATGTGCTCTCTCTCTCTGTCTCTATCTGTCTTTCTGTCTGTCTCTGTCTGTCTGTCTGTCTCTGTCTCTCTCTCTCTCTCTCTCTCTCTCTCTCTTTCTTGTGGTGGATATCAATCATGGTCAAATTTGATTTTAAATTCTCAGGTACTTGAACTGGTAAAATCATGTTAGGGACATAGTCTGAGTGTATGTGGTGTACCTAATTTTCTTACCCCCCCCCCCCCCCCCCCCCCCCACTCCTCTCTCTCTCTCTGTCTCTGTCTCTTCTCTCTCTCTCCCTCTCTCGTGGTGGATATCAACCATGGTAAAATTTGATTTTAAATTCTCAGGTACTTAATCTTGAACTGGTAAAATCATGTTAGGGAGGTAGTCTGAGTGTATGTGGTCTACCTAAGTTTCTTTCCCACCCCCACCTCCCTCCTCTCTCTCTCTCTCTCTCTCGTCTCTCTCTCCTCTCTCTCTCTGTCTGTCTCTCTCTCTCTCTCTCTCTGTCTGTCTCTCTCTCTCTCTGTCTCTCTCCCTCTCTCTCTCTCTTATTCTGTTACCTTAAAAAATAAAGATTCATTCAAATAAAGATTCTCTCTCTCACTTTCTCTCTGTCTCTGTCTGTCTCCCTCTCTCTTACTGCCAAAGCAATGTAAGCACTACATAATGACATTTAACGTTAAGGTCGTTCTGAGCTTAAAATATTTTTTTAAAATCAGTGAAGGATGTAGGGGAATCACTGTACTGGGATGGCTTCATGGGGAAAAATGGAAAAAAATTGGATATCACTGGCACCAAACTTCCATTGCTGACATCCTCACTGAAGTTTAACAGGTTCCATAAGACAACAGGGATAATTGTAATAAGTGTGATGCCAAAGCATGTTTAATTATAATCATTCACCCCTGTTCATTACTGAAACTCATATGGGCCTTTGCAAACTCAATATGTTTTTTTCTGAGTTTGATTTAGACATAGTGTTGTTATTGTTGCTTCGATTTTATGTCTGTTTACTCAAAGTGATATCAGACGATGAGACATAGTGTGTGTGTGTGTGTGTGTGTGCGTGCGTGCGTGCGTGCGTGCGTGTGTGTATGAGCCCACGCACACTTATGGTATGCATATTATATGCAAAAGCTGGTTGACAAAAAATGGATAGGCTACATGTCTGTGACTGCACTTAAGTGCAATGCATAGCTTTGATATTATCGTTGTTCCTTCTTTTTTTGCTGTTGTTATTATCTTGTCGTTCTTTTTGTGTTGTTGTTGATGTGGGTTTTTTGTTTGGTTTCTTGGAGCTTTTTGTTGTTTGTTTGTGGTGGGGGGTTTTTTGTTGTCGTCAAAATGCAAAATAGCTACAAGATATTAATCAGATTGTTTGGCTGAACTGAAGGACAAAATAATGTAAAATAATTCTGTAAGACAAGAGTATGACTCTTTTTGTTGTTGTTTTTTTTTTTTTACCAGTTTGATTGTACTGACTGTATACAAGCATCCGACTAAAGGTGTGTCAAAATATGCTTGTATGAAGAGAGAGAGACAGAGGGAGGGAGGGAGAGAGAGAGTGTGTGTGTGTGTGTGTGCATGCGCGCATAAATGCATACATGCGCAGGCGTGTGTGTGTATGTGTGTGTGTGTGTGGGGGGGGGGAGTGTGTGAATACATGCACGCATGCTTCTGCGTGTGTGTATGTGCGTGCATGCGCGTGTGTGTGTACCTACTTTTGGGGAATTGAGTGATTACTAGATAGAATTATTCACTTGTCTGCTGGGGGTTTTGTGTGTGGTGTATAACATGTGTGACACGTACACTGTGTAAACGACTTTAGTTTCCACTTTCCAAATATTGAACATGACGATAGTGATTGGGCCTGTATTGAATGAATGGACTTATTTATTCAGTATACTTGAATAAAAAAAAAAAAGTGTATAAGTAAGCTGTTGACAATTCACTGTGGAAGTGCTCGTCCGTTTGTCTTACTAACATTACCCATTCCTAGCTAATATGTACCCAGCTTACTGTAGTCAACAGTGTAGCATTTGTAGCCTGTGTATGATAAAGTTTTGCTTGTCGGTTATAGTATAATCAAATTCGCTGTTTCTTTGTGAACTGTCTTATACATTTCAAACTCTCGTGTATTCGTTTCATTAGTTTCGAATGTGTGTAGCTGCACTTTTTTTTTTTTTTTAGAGCATATGTGCATTGTTTTGGATAGTTTCAAATTTGCATAGCAATTTTTTATCTGAATAATTTTTTTAAAAGATGATTATTACCTATATATGGATTATAGGTCTTGTTTTGAGTTTTGCCTGTAAAAGCATGTAGAAATAAATATAAGATTCAGTTTATTTAATCAATGAAAAGCAGAAATAAAGATAATTGTTTCAAAATGTGTGTGTGTGTCTGCCAGAGTAGACGGTATGAGAGAGAAAGACAGAATGAAACTGGGACAGACAGACAGACTAATAAACACCAAGCACACAAGACGCGGAGGACAGGCATCAACACGTGTCCCAAAAACATCCAGAGTGAAAGTCCATGATGGAATGGCATTTATTACACCTCAACAGTAAAACGCATTGCTCTCCACAGACTTTTTCGAAAGCTGTACCTGATGTCAAAGTAGAGCATGGATTAAACTTCACACACCCCAGATCATGCAGCACCACACAACGACATAAACCGCACATTAGACACGAACCATCATGTACCATTTCTCAACGAGCGTGCCTCACACAGTGAGGAGGAGTGTCGTAGTACACCACTTTTCGTCTTCTTGTACATAGCTCGTTTACAAAACATGCAAAATACTCTTCATCGCGCATCATGTAGACCAAACATTATGATGAAACCAAAGCAGAATAGGTGGCACATCAAAGCAAGAAATTGTCCACAGAAAGCTACCGATTCCTCAAAAGTTAAATAAAGCCTTGCCTGCCCAGCTGCTGGATAAAGCCAGCCATGCGAACTACTGATCACGCTAGCAGGACCAGGGAAATAAGCCAACACCACAAACAGGGTGCAAGTCAACAGCTACAATTATTTGGGGATGCTTTTGCTGTAGTTTCAAAGATAAGTCCATGTGTTCTTTTCATTAACATCTCTCCCTTGTCTTCCGCTCTATCCTTTGGGGTTGACTATCAATACACAAGCAAGACTAGGGAAATGAGAGTGGACACTGGAGCCACAATGAGGGATGAGGGTTCGAGTTTCCATTTTCAAAGTCTGGGGTTTCAATATATAATGATTCTGCTGTCCCTTCCAAAAAAATAAAGGGGGGGGGGGTGAATATCAATACACAAGCAAGACTAGAAAAAAGAGAGTGTGGTCACTTAGAGCCACAATCAGGGTTTGAGTTTTTAGCAACACAGTCTTGGGTTTCACTAGAATTAATGATACTTCTTCTGTGGCATACTTTTTGTCACTCTTTTGGATTTCAACATAAAATATTTCTGGTGTGGCTTAAAAAACAACAAAACTTCTGCTGTGGCTTACAAAAAAACAACAACAAAACTTCTGCTGTGGCTTACAAAAAACAACAAAACTTCTGCTGTGGCTTACAAAAAAAAGTATGTATATCGTTTCTGTCAACATGGCTTTATCTTTTGGGGGCAATGGGTTCATATTAAAATTGCCATTATTTTTTAGATGATTTTTTGTTTGTTTGTTTGTTTGCAAGCTTTTTCTTTTCATTTGTCTGAGGCAGGCAAAATCAAACAAAGTCTTACAGAATATAGAGCGCCGTTACCATGAAAAGAAAATGTTCTGGAAATGAACAGGTTCAGATCATCTGCACGTTTTATAATGGTGTGTGTGTGTGTGTGTGCACGCACACGGGCGCACGCATGCACACACACGTCCATGAGAGTTTTACGTGTGCATATGCATCCGTGTATGCATGCATACTATATGCATCTATTTTTGCGCATGTTGTACAAAATTAAGTGAATGCATATGATCCAAATACACTCATCTTTAGTTTCACACATATTCATGACTTTGTACGGGTGGAGGGAAAAAAATCATAGATTCACTTTGGCAAGTTCTGATTCTGAAGCAAAAACACCAGACAATGTGGCATACACTTTTTTTTTGGTTTAATGTTATACCAAACAGGAAAGTAATAAGGCATACCCAGCACTATCCATGATAACGACTGTTGATCAAAATAACTGATGTTTATCAGAGCAACTTGAAAACAATGCTTCACATATGTTGTGTTTATTGTTCACAGAGAACAGGTTTGTTTATTCTTCACAGAAAACATGTTTGGTTTTTATTCTTCACAGAAAACATGTTTGTGTTTACTGTTCAGAGGACATGTTTGTGTTTATTATTCAGAGAGAACAGGTTTGTGTTTATTGTTCACAGAAAACATGTTTGTGCTTACTGTTCACAGTGGAAAAGTTTGTGTCTATTATTCACGAAGAACATGTTTGTGTTTATTTTTCACAGAGAACATGTTTGTGTTCATTGTTCACAGGGAACATCTTTGCATTTATTCTTCACAGAGAACATGTTTGTGTTTATTCTTCACAAGTAATATGTTTGTGTTCATTGTTCACAGAGAACATGTTTGTGTGTGTTTATCTTTCACAGAGAACATGTTTATCATTCTTCTTCACAAAAAACATATTTGCGTTTATTCTTCACAGAGAACAGGTTTGTGTTTATTCTTTACAAGTAACATGTTTGTGTTCATTGTTCACAGAGAACATGTTTGTGTGTGTTTATCTTTCACAGAGACCATGTTTGTCATTCTGTCTCACAGAAAACAATATTTGCGTTTATTTCACAGAGAACATGTTTGTGTTTATGAAATGTTTCTCATGCATTCAGTAACATCTGACAAAAACTCAAAATCTTAGACTCTGGTTATCAGATATTTGTTTTGAGTTAAACTGCACAACTTTTCTCATGTAATAAAAGAACAGAGGCTGAAAACAACTTCAAAATGAGACAGAATGACTCGTACATATTATATTGACTGTACACAACAACAGAGGCTGAAAACATTCGCAAGTCATTTCTTTTCCTCTTTATGACACAAACCAGAAACAAACATGACAATATGTGATGACCGCTTCATTTGCGCACACAGTAATACACAGAAAAATTGACAGGAAGAGGTTCTCTTCATACTTTTTTTCCTTTTTTTGTATTTAGGGCCTACACACAGAGAGAACAAACATACCACCAATTTTCACTGGCTTTCAATCAGAACACACACAAAAAACCCGCACATGTATCAAGATTGTTTTTAGACAAAAAATACAAACAATACTCAGAAAAGTAGCAATGCCAGATTTTTGGTTAACAAAAGTTTAAGAATACAACCACTGACTTTGTGACTGTCATTCAGAGTCTTTACTGTCCTTAATCCCAAAGGGGGGGAGGGATGCAGGATAGCCTAGTGGTTACAGCACTGCGCTTGTGATCTGACAGCCCGGGTTCGAGCCACCACTGAGGTAACCATTCAAAGGGGACTTTCCCCCTGGAGTCCATCAAGTGCAAACTCCACTTCCCCCAAAGTCCTTCGGATAAGGCACACAGATCACCTTGCACACAGGTTAAAATATATTCTACCTTTCGGAAGAGTGAGTCATTTGTGCTGGTGGAAATGGACTAAATTTACCCCTTTAAAAAAAAAAAAAACTACAAAAAACCAAACCGCATGCACACTAATGACGATCATTTCCCACAGTCAAAATGCGACTACCTTAATGGTGGGCAAAAACTGTTGCATATGCAAAAAATCTCATCATTGGTCAATCTCGGAGCTCTAGCCCATGCACCAAAACAAAACACAACAAACAAAAAAGAAAGAAACAGAAAAATCCAAACTGACTGTCTTTGCTACACTACTCTACGGAGGGATGGCTGACTGACTCCAGTTGTTTTGAGGTAGATGGCATCAATGCCCTGTTTTCCTTTCACCACCACTTGTTTGAGTTTCCCACTGACAAATCACATTTTCTAGAAAAGATTGGGGAGGGGGGGAGGGGAGAGAGAGAGAGAAAAAGAGAGAGAGAGAGAAGAGAGAGAGAGAGAGAGAGAGGAGAGAGAGGAGAGAGAGAGAGAGAGAGGAGAGAGAGCGTAATCATAGAAAAGTTGGGCAAGATACAAAATCTTTAATTCACCTGTACATCAAGCTTGGTGTGTGTAGGTGTGTGTGCACGCGTGCGTCTGTTCATGAGTGCATGCCATGTGCATACATGCATGCGTGCATTTGAATGCATGTCCTTGCAAGCAAGCAAGTGTATGTCTGTTGATCTGCACATCAATGAATAACAAACAACACAACTGATAACATCCAACAGTCATTCAGACCTCAACACTGATATACAGCACCAAAAAAACCTACATGTGACAAACAATGGAAGGTATGCACGCTCATACACTCCATTAAAAATGTCCATTCCATCTCCACAGACCACGAAGGTCATTTCAGGTCTATATAAAAATTTCACCAACTCCATGAACAACATTCACTTTGAGTTCTCAACATCAACACCATCCACTCCCTTCAAACATCCAATGACGGACACTTTATCCGAGTGTGTAGAACATTTGACTTCAGTCCCAATCCACGGGTCCATGCAGTTGTGGGTTCAAATCTGTGCAGCATCTGGTGAACTAAGGGTGAGGAGTTTTACGATCTCCCAGGTCAACTTCCAAGTGCAGACCTGCCAGTGCCTTAATTTCCTTCAAGTATACACACATGCTGAAGATCAAATACGTGCATTAAAGATCCATTAGTTCATGTCAGTGTTTGGTGGGTTACAGAAACACAGTCATATCCAGTATACATCCCTGAAGTTGGAATGCGGTTATCTTCACGGTAGGCAAAAAATGGTTGCATGCGCAAAATCTCACCCCTGGCCAACCTCGGAGGTCTAGCTGAGGATCAAAGAAAAAACAAATCTAGCACCACCAATCTGAAAAAACACACCTGACATGAAATGACAATAATTATACCATAACTATTTCATTCCTTACCGCCAATAAAACAAGGCCGTGCTGAGGATGGCATGCTCACACACACACACAAAGTCAGCAGAAACACTGACAGAACACAATACGACTGATAGCGCTACCTGTTAAAACTGGTTATAAGGGGGGGAGGGGGGGGAGGGGTGAACGGTGATACTGGCTCCGTACCTCTTCTTCCCTCATCTGTGATTTGACTTGAAATATTAAAAACATAGCATGAAATCAGTGATCACTGACGAAATATACTCTGCTTAACAAAACATAGAAAATGAACCTTTACCTTTAACTGTTCACCTATCCTGTAGTCTGTTAAACTGATGGGGCGCTAAAGAAGATTTTGCACCAGCTTCCTCCACTCTGCAGTTCTCAGCTTTCTGCAGTAATGTTTCACTCAAGGCCAGACCACTCTCTGATGTCTTCCCATCGATTCTCTCTGTCTGCCTCTTTGTCTCTCTCCTTGTACTGTTCCCTGTAGGAGTCTTGGCCAGTCTAGATGTTCTGATACTATAACTCCCAGACATCGAACAATATGGACGGTCTTAATGGCACTGTGCCTAGTGTAACCCATTTACTCAGACTTATACTTTTTGCCAGTGGAAAAATTAGAATCTGACTGCAAGACTGAAAAGAACCGTGCAGAAAAAAGCCTGGTTTGCCTCTACTGTACTTTAAGATTCCTTATGACAAAATGATTATTCACAGTACACTGTATGGAAATTATATAAGGTTTACTGATATCTGTCTTGGTTTTGAGTTGCATTTATGAATAACCACATGCCAAGTAAAACAAAAAATGTTTGTTTTCAGAGGCACATTGGGTTTTTTCTGACCCCCGCCCCCCCCACCCCCCCCCCCCCCCCCCCCCCCCCCCAAACAAAAAAAAACAACCATGAGCCCCCAAAATGATGAAGATAAATTTGTTTCTAATAAATTATAATAAATGAATAAATAAACAATCAGTAATGCTTTGTGAAAATTCTCGCCCCCCCAAAAAAAACAATACACAGAAAGCTTACATTATATGATAAGCTGTTGTTTTCTCTGAAACTAGTGCAATTTTTAAAAAACCAACAGTTAAATTTATTACCTAATTTAACTAACAAGGGGAAAAGATGTACCACAATAGCAGAAATGGCTACACAACCAGTTGTTTTCGTTGTTGCTGCATGGCAGATGGCAAGCTAAAAGTGTATTTCATCACTTCACACATCCACTGACTTGAGACTGCAATTTTCCTCTATTATACCTCTTTGTGGCCTACTACCCACTCACCTAAACAAACAAACACAATTAATAAAAGAAAGAAAAACAAAACAAAACAAGCTGCTAGTATTTCAAACTAAAGGACTAAACACTACCTCACTAGGTGAGTTATCAAAACCGGTATTTCTTATCTTCTAGGTTTATTATTTCACAGTACATATAGAACACAGCCATAGCACTCAGTTGATAGCAGGTTAAAAAGAATTGTGTCATGGCACACAATTCATCAAAACCCATCCTAATTTGGCTGAGAACGTTACAGACTTTACATTTTTTGGCCATGTCATCATCATGTATGTGAAGGCATCATTTCAATAACATTTAGAGATGCTCTGAGTACTGGTTTGGATTATTTGTTCTCAGGCATTGTACATTGAAGATACATAATCCAGAATGTTATCTGAATTTACCATTCTGGACAGTCCACTTAAATCTGGACAGTCAGTTCTTTGGGTTTCTAGATGTTCAAGTTTGTAAGTTTAACCCTACCCCCACCCCAAAAAAACTAGAAACAAACATGACAAAATAAGTAAATCATGTGTGCAGACAGACACTTGGAAAGTAAATGTGCTAAAACAATTCAACAACAGCAACATTCAAGAAGCCAATAGTTGTTTACGAGTGCGTGAAACTGATTTGGGTGAGCGGGGAAGAAAGAAACCTCTTAAAAGTATATATTAACTGTGGCTGTTTTCCGTGGTGGCACATCAGCAGATAAGACAGTGTCACAACTCTTTCTTTCTCACTTTCACTGACTTCAATGAAGTATTCAGTCATTGTCATCACTTGCTGCATACAGCTTTGGGGGACTTTTCTACAGACCTGTATTTTTCACAACCCTGCTTTTAACAGACACAATTAGCCGTTACAATTTCTGCTGAAAAGAAAACTTTCAAACTGACATTGCTGCTCAACTGTGCGCACACACACACACACACACAGAGTTAACACATTAATGAAGATTGCCGCCTGAGCCAAGTGTTCATCCTGGACTGAATCATGTCACTTCATATCGCTCAGAGATTCAGTCCTTGGTCTCTGTCCCTTTATCAACCAAATCAGGAGTACACATAAACTTAATGCCATGCTCTGCCTGTCACCAGCAAACTCTCACACTACCACTCTTTTTGTACTGGCCAACAATAAGTCTGAATAACATGAAACTTTTAAATGGAAAGCCACCAATGGATCCTTTGAAAATTCAACACTGTTTAATACAAAAAATGTAACAGAAGGCTGCTAGGAGGGGGGAGGGTGGGAGGCCCTTGGTCACTGTACATAACCATTCTACCTCTTTCATCAACTAAATGCCTGACAAGAAGACAGAAACAGAAAGAGAAAAAAAATCATTGTTTTTCTGCAGGTCACAGAAAAGAGAAAAAAAGCACAGAAAGAACCCTTGTAAACAATAGCCAATTATTATTTCCTACAGGTGCCAGGAAAAACTTGATTGCATTTTTTTTTTAAGAACACAAAAGGGAACTTCACAAAACAATACTAGCCAAAAGTTTTTGCACCATTAAAATGTCCACACTATACTTTCTACATGGAGGGGGGAGGGGCCTCATATCACCCAATATTTCCAATTACCATTGTTCTGATTACATGTACAAATTCCTCTGACTAAGTACAAATGCTACTGATCACCCATTTTACTTTTTTTTTTTTTTAAACAACAACCAGCAAAAACAAACCAACAAACTGGGTTGTTGTTTTTAACTAAGGGGCAGGGGTCTAGAAAAATCATTACAAATTTTTTTCTGAGGGGTAAAAGTGTCATACTGAATCCCTTAAAGACCAAGGATAACTTGTTAAATTTGACTGAGTACTTCACAGCTGCAAACACAAAGTATCAAAAATCATAAGAATGGGCCATCAATAAAAAATGATTCACATTTCTTTTAAGGCTCACTCATTCAGTCTATCAGTTCAGTTACATAATTCAATGCAGAAAAACTGCAGGCATAAAGCAATGGAGTTGAGAAAGACAAGAGCACACTAAACCCCATCATGACAGACCCTACAGCTGAGTGGTGAAGACCATCTAACTTTAACCCCATGGGTCCATACAGGCATGGATTCCACTCTCAGTGGAGGGGGTTTACAATCGCCCAGGTCAACTTCCAAGTGCTGACTTGCCAGTGCCTTAATTCTCTACATGTATATATACACATGGAGAAGACCAATATTGCGCATTAAAGATCCAGTAATTCATGTCAGCATTCAATGGATTACAGAAACACAAACGTATCTAGCAAGCAACCTGTAAAATGAAATGAGCTGCTCTAACATTGAAATGTGTTGGCCGAGGCCAGTAGGCAGACCTCCTGCAAAGTGACAAGCACAGGTGAAGACCAGGTACTGTGCACCCCACCCAGTGAGAAAACAGAGAGAGAGAGAGAGAGACAGGGAGAGAGAGAGAGAGAGAGAGAGAGAGAGAGAGAGAAGAGGAGAGAGAGAGAGAGAGAGAGAGGGACGGGAGAGAGAGAGAGAGAGAGACAGGGAGAGAAGAGAGAGAGAGGAAGAGAGAGAGAGAGGAGAGAGAGAGAGAGAGAGAGAGAGAGACATCAAAGCTACTTTTTGCATCACATTGATGTATAAACAGAAATCAAATTCAAACCAATGCTTTCATGAACTGAACACTTCTTAGAAGCCCACTTTCCCTTGCCCTGAATATGAAGGATGCACTTGTCTGATTTAAGAACAAAGAGTATCACCTTTATTTATTGCTTTCTTCAACACTCCAGGCTTATTTGAAATCATGTTCCATCAAAACTGCTTTCCCTCCAACATTCCTTAACAGCAGACTACAGAAAATTGCGTTGAACTGTACGGCATGATGCCAACTCACTTTCAAGTATTCGACACTACACTCAAACGTTCATGAACTCCACTGAACACAAGATGTGGAGTACTGTTTTTCATTCACTTTCTGGATGCAAGATTTCAATTAATGCAAAGAAGCAGTCAGTCATATTCAGAGTAATGACACTGGCACAACAGTTGGCACAGGTATGGAGCAGAAGTTCAACTTTCTGGTTATGCTTCTTGGGAGATTGATTTGCAATCACTGAACAGCAGCAGCAGCTCTGTACAGGCACTTCCACCACAGTGAACAAGTCGGTCAGAAATAGGTAAGTACTGTGTCACAGTGCGCATCCAACCAGGCACGTCTGAGCCATGGGTGGGGGCCTACTTTACAAATGGAAACATCAGGTCTGGGCTAGTCAGATGCATTCATCATGTATTGAGTCATCCAGATTATAGCACCAATTACATCAGAAAACTTTAAAACAACTGGGCATGTCAGCTTGAGATTAAAACACATTACACCTTTGCCAGACAACAGACCAAAATTGGACAACTCTTTTCCATAGTCACTTAGTTCTCTATTCTTTCTGACCAGATCAGTAATAATAATACAACAAACATCTTCACGCAAAAAGAAAATTTTGTTTTAAACAAATTAAAACCTAAAAAATCTGAATGAAGTATTTAGGTGTAAGAAAACAACAGATTTTCCAAGTTGACAGAGGCTTTGAAAAGAAAATGATAGGACAGCAAAATGGTATTGAAATTAGTGCTCCTGGCATTCATCTAGCTTCATGTTCATCTTTACCTACCTTTTCATTTTGATGTTTTAGAGACAAGACATCCACAGGAAAGAAAATTTGGTACTAAGATCACTAAACTTCAGGTGGCTTGGTACAGCTAAACATTCACAGGACAGAAAGCCAGGTAGTATAAAAACTAAACTTCAGGTGGCTTGGTCAAGCTTTAGGCTATGTCTCATCATCTTATTTGCATCACTTGGGGGGAGGGGGGTTGTTTGTTGTATTTTTTCACTGGCTACATTTAAAGCATCTGTCATTTTCTTATTAAAAAAAAAAGATCTCAGAGAGAGCGGAAGAGAGAGAAACAAAGGAACATAGTTTGAATTTTGCCCATTCCGCGTATTAATATAACTGTGGATGAAACAACACAGTTTTTAAGTCTCGGAGTAATTTATCACATCAAAATCAGCAAATGAAGCAGTTGGCAGGCTGTACATGCACAGGAGTGAGCCTTTTCAAGGACTTTCCATGAACCACATTATTACCAAAAGGTTTGAACACCCCCCACCCCCCCTTTTTCCAAACTTCACTACAATTACAGTCATAGCTCTGTTGTTTTGTTTCTTTTTGGGTTGTTTTTTTAAGGCAAAAAAAATTGTAAAGAACAAGGTAAGCATCTTAGGAACCAAAAATATAATCCATACAACAGAGAGCGACAATATGTACATAAATCTAACACCCTCCACTCTATAGGTGAACGGATTGGTATGGCCAAAACTTAATAAGCAGGAAGAAGACCAGACCTAAACAAGAAAATTACAAAAGAAAGTTATGAAAATGAACTAGGCTTAGTGTACAATTCCAAACAGTCAGGGACCAAACTCCAATATTAAAAATCCAAAAATATTGCCATGATGGGGGGGGAGGAACTTTCCTGGTTTGTTTTCCTTGGAGATTTGTACACTTTTGTACATACATTTGAACACTTGTACTCTTTAACAATACTATTCTGAAAGTGTTGCTCTTTTACTGGGCTAGTACTGTAGGTGTCTGTTTCTTTTACGTGTGTGGTTGATGCTGGGATATATTTTCAATAGAAAGCTTTGAATGCAGTATTGTCAATAATTTGAAAGGAAAGTGCACTTTTATAAAGCATCATCATCATCATCCTCATCATCGCCGATTATCACGAGAGAAAAAGGCATGCCAATTTCATAAATGCCCAAATAATCTGGAACAATCTGTGATTGAATAATGTTGACTTCAAATGTGACAGACAAGAGAGAGAAAAAATGGTAGGCAAGAGACCAATGCAGCACACTCACATATTTCATTATCATCATCGTCATGGCAAAAAATGATTTTTATGCAACATAACCACAAATCTGACTTAATATTTTTAATATTTTTATTTTGCTCACAAATAGAAACTGCTCATCATGAAACACCAAGGACATAATTTTTATAAAAAAAACTAACAAAGAACTTCCAGCAGGAACCACCAGATTTAATGCAAATCCTGGTATAAAAACAGTTATCTTAAAATCAATACCCACACCATCTCACCAACTTCCTTTACATATACACAATCATAAAACAACCAGGTAATGATTGAAACACATGGGGTAATGTCATTCCTTTGGTATGTCTTTTTTTCTTCTTTAATATGCATGTGACCATGAGTTTCACACATTACACATCACTCAGCACCAACAGAATAACCGCGAAGGCAATATTGAAAATCATTAGGTATTTTTTAAAGAGAGAGAGAGAGAGAGATATATATATATACATATATTCGTCGTCACATTAGGTTTTGAATTTATAAATCTTCTGTGTTCACTTTGCAGAGAAGTTTCCTTACTTGCATACTGATCCTAAACAACTCTTAGGTCTTCTTTATTTGCAGTGAATTTTGCCCTGAACTGATAAGGATTCAACAGTCGGAAAAAAATCAGTCCTCTCCTCCCTCTCTTCCTTTTGCAGGTTCCCAAGTGATGCAAGTCAATGAAATGAAACACAGTTGGCAATCAACTAAGAGGTGTAAGTTTCTTTGTTTTTTAACACGTTTTTTTATGGAGAACAACAGGATCCATTCCAACACAGACACAAAACATCAGCCAGGTGACTTTCCAATTAACGCCTGGCACAAACTGGCCACCTTACATCCTCACTTCGTTCATACCACCATCCTAGGCACCGTTCTCTCACGCAAGTGCACAGCTCTCTTGCTACTCATACATACAAAGCCATGTTCAAACGTTCATTAGGCAAGTGTCCGCAATGCTCAGAGAATTAAGAACTACTGTGAACACAACCTCTTTTCCTGCAAATGCAGAGCTTTTTTTTCCTTCTCTTTTTTTTCTCAACTTTTGGAGCTCTGGCCTTTAGTTAGATTGTCCTTGTACCATTCCACGAATTCGTCCATCATCACTGGCCCTGTTTGAACAAAAGCAAACAGCAATGTGCAATCACTTAAATCAACAACACCTAAAAAAAATTTTTTTTAACAAATCTACAAAGCTGAGTCTATTCATAATACACAAAAATTAATACTGACCAAATTCCTAACAGTTTATACTGACAGCTGTATTTTGAAACTTTTTCTTCCATTTCCTTCTCTGTTTCTGATTAATTTTTATTTCCTAGCTGTTGTCTTCTCAACAAGACAATGCAAACAGAATTATACACACATAAACAGAAACTTACTTGCATGCACATGTGCATGCACTCACAAACTTTTTCACTCCTTGAAAATAAAGAAAAACAAAATCATAGAAACATGGTAACTATATACTGTTGCTGTAATGTTTCATCATGTCATGAATAATTCTGAATGGCTGGATGATCTGGTACAAAGTATGATGTAAAAGAAAGATTACATACTTAGCATGTGTTTGGGAGGAGGGGGGTTGCTGATTTTAACAAAGTATGACGTAAAAGAAAGATCACACACTTAGTATGTGCTGGGATGGGGGGGGGTGCTGAGATTAAAGTTCACTAGTTTCTTTTTCATAAGGGAGAAGGGGGGCATATAAAGTTTTCAGAAGATGAATTTGAAGAGTGTGAATGGTTTGTGATGTGGAATGATCCTTCTTTACTGGTTATACCATGACTGGAGCGCTTTTCAATATCATGCATCCCTGAAATGCAACTCACACTTTTAGTCTTCGTACACAGTCTGTATTTGGGCATTGTCTTCCCAATGCTTTTTATTTCTTTCTAAATTGACCGATATGATGTTGTAGTAACTTGTTGGTCCTTTATTCAATGAAGGCTCATGAAAAAGCTTCAATACTTAAGTCTGTAACGAGAACCTGTTCATGGCAAGAGATTCGACTAAAGCACTACAACTGACTCAGCAAGGAATTGTACTTACAAGCACCGTCCTCATCGTAGTTGCTGAGGTCAATCTTGATGGAGCGGCTGAATTCCAGAACATTGCACCACTGGTCTTTGTTCATCACCTGGTAGCGGGTCTGTTCATAACACACACACACACACACACACACACACACACACACAACACACACACACACACACACAGTGTTTGGGTGCAGGCTTTAAATACAGTCCATGTGCACAACACACACACACAGATTGGATGCAAGCTTTAAATACAGTCCATATGTACCGTTTGTTCATAACACAAATATTCTGAGGCAAATATTAATCTTAATAATACACATGCACGAACATTCTGTTGACAACACACACACACACACAGATTGGATGCAGGCTTTAAATACAATCCATATGTACTGTCTGTTCACAACACAAGTATTCTGAATACAGACATTTATCTCAATAATATACATGCAGAGAGGTTTTGTTCAGAGCATACAAATGCTTTGGACCACAGCAATAATCTAAGTCTCCATACACACTTTAATCACAGCACACTATCACTTTTGAAGCCAATATTTATGTTGGTTTACCCACACATTTTGATCATGACAAAGATACATTTTGTGCAAAAGCATTTAACTTCAATTATGCCCATATTTTGTTTTCAGTAAACAAAACTTTTTTTTTAAAGAGCACTGATTCTTTTTTATACACTCTTTATTCACAACAAAGAAACATTTTTGAAAGCAGCATTAATCTTCATCTACATACACTTCATGTTCACAACATTGTGGAGAGAAGCCTAACACATGTCTACATGTATACTCCATCATGGGTTGTGAAAACCATTACTTACAACTACAAGAACATTCCACTGTGCTTTGCTGCTAATCAGCAACTTCATTTGTTCTTTTATTGTTTTGACTGCTTCCTCTCCTGTGACATACTAGTCCAACCACACCTCTCTTTTCAATCACACAACCACAGCTATACCAAGCCTTGTCATGTCATGTCTTTACAGTCAGAACTTCGCAGAAAGCTTGTAAATGTTCGGCTGTTGTGAGGCCACCAACCAAAAGGGCCCTGCACTGCTGCTCTGTCATTCCAGTGGTGTTCAGGTGTGCCTGAGCTGATCCTACACCCCTTACTGAAAACGATATGAGCCTAACAGTGGAGCCAGACCACAGTGAGATGCCGATTTGGGGTGGTGACCACCACACATCTCTCCAACAACAGTCTTCCATGATTCTCTTGACCCAAAAAGCTTCGACAGAAAACTCACTACAGGCATAGAAGAGTGCAGGGAACAAGAAGACTGATATCATCCTAGGACCAGAGAAACAGGAGCCACAAGATCAGAGCAAATTTTCTTTATAGCATAAGAAGTCAATGATGATGATGATTACATTGTAACAATGATGCTAAGGAAGTTTACCAGCTCAGAGGCTACTTGACAGCACTGTACTCCATGTTTCCAATCATAATCTATATTCTGGTGTCAACCAGGACCAATATATACAGAGACTTCAAGCTGATCAAATAATTTGAACAGCACTACCAAATATTCAAAACTGAATGCCTAAAGGATGATGCTCAAATGTGTGGTTGGTGTCTTCCTTTTATGCAAATTAATACCACTCTCACTGGGGGTTGGAGCCAGCTGGAGTTTAAAAATAAATCATGGAAGTTAAAACTTAGAAACCCCTTATGCAATTCAAAGTAATGATCTTCTAGCCAGGAGTCCAATACACTAACTACAGCACCATGGTGGCTGGTAGTACTGATAGACTTGCCACCATACAAATATCTATGATCCACATTTTACATCATAATCTGTAATCTAACTAGTTTTGAAAAACACCCATAGACATATATATATTTTTTAAATGTACAGATCAACTGGTAAAGACAGCCCTACACTCTGATCCAGGAACTGGTTGAAACTGGCCTGGAGTGGCCACAGTCCTCCCAGCAGTAAGGTCAACATCTGTTTGGCTGTGTCCTTGTCCAGGCTTCTCTGGTTGTCCTCCTGATTCGCAAAGCAAGGCAAGGCAACATTTATTTCAAAACCCTGTTTTCAGATGCATGACAGTGCTACATAGTGCATGAAACTTAACCGTTCAAAGTACATGAAAGTATGATATGGTACATGTAACAAACTCAAAATATTGGAGCAATGTCTGATCTTTTAGGTACAAATCAAAAACTTGTCAGACTGGTCAATAAAGCAACAGGATTTTTTTTTATGCAGAACAACTCTCGATCACACATTTGCACACCTTTGTGTCCCACAGCCAGTGTAACTCACCTTGGCGAAATCAAAAGCGAACCTGAAGATGGCCTTAAAAGTGCCTGGATCGTTGAGCAATGAACGGAGGAAGTCTAACTTAGCCCTGAGCTTAGGTATTGAATCACACCTGCAAACATACATCATTGTGAAGACAGTTCAGCTTTTCCATTAAAAGCGTTACTTACCACACAGACTATTTGAACAAGTGGGAGCTGAACTGTTCCTACCACTGCAGTCATTCATTGAACTTTTTCATCCATTATTTTGCTGATCTCTAATTTGACTGACAAATGGGAACAAAAAAACCTTGCCAAAATACTGGTTGAGCAATGTTAACCTTCTAAATTACAATAGTTCATTGTATTGTAAACTACTGTTTTGAGTTTTATTTCATTGTTCTGTACTGTAATGCACTGTACTGTACTGTTTTATAAAGTATTGTACTGCAGTGTATAACATTATTTAGTACTGCAGTGTATAACATTATTTAGTCAAGGCACTTTTCTCTGCATAAAATTTGAACAGTTTTCTACGAGGAAAGGGAGTCAGAATAGACATACCCTCCCCATGTATGTATGTGCAGTGCCCTCTGAGAGTGGAATTTTCAATTTTAATAACATGGCCTAAGATAAACTCTAGCTGCCATGGGGAGGGGGGGGGGGGTTTACACACATTAAATCAATGCTGCACTCAGAATCTCAATATGAAACATCCTTCAAATGACAAGTACCTCAAAAACCACTCACAATCTAATTGAAGGGAAACAATCTGGCTCTTGATAAGACTCAAACCCTGGACCTCTCCCTTTGTAGGCATATGCCTTACCTCTAGATTCCTACATCCCCATTCAATAAGGGCAGTGAGATATAAACCTTTTTGACTTCACTACTGGCATACTAAGCTTCTCTTCATAACATTTGAAATATCCAATCAAAAACACACCTTACATGAATCATAGCGCTCAAGCTCAAATGCTCAGCCTGTCTACTTTTAACAAGTAATTTAGCTTTTGACAATACACTACTTCTTCAACTTCATCAAATAAAAGGAGTTGATTATTTTTAAAACAGCAAACAAACCACTAAAAACTCACTGTAATGATGTCATGCCTTTCATCCATTCACTGAGTTTAAAAAAGCCCATGCTCTCTGCCCCCAGCTCCCAGGCAAGAGCTAACATCACCACCTGCCACAATAAATACAACAGAAATCAATCATCATTCTAAAAATAATAATAATAATAAACCCTGCACTACAAACAGGCAAGGAGACACTGAACAAAAAGACAGCAAGTATTGTCTGTCATATGAGCTAAAATGCATTGTGCTTCCATTACACACCTGACAAGTCAGGCCCAGCACATCTGACTTCAGCATGAAAGACAAATAAAACACTATGGAGGGCTGTACAATAGATCTCCTGAGAAGACCCCCCCCCCCCCCCCCCCCCCTTCATGCAAGTGTTGCAATTACATTTTATGAGAGTGTGGGGATGCAGATCATATCCATATCCGACTTCTGAATACCCTTCAGCTTCTCCCCCACCCCTGATCACCTGGAATCAAACTCATACCTCAAGATTTTGGACACCTCAGATGATTTGACCACTACCTCAGAGGGAAATCTTGTTACCATAGAAGTCATTTCAAATGATTTTCTTTTTGTTTTTATCTTTCATCATTAACCCAACTACATTGGCATAATTTTCAGCTGCCTCTGTCACTCCTTTTAAGGTTTTTGTCTTGTTCCTTTCAACCAATTTTAAATGTTTCAAGAGATCACAGGCAGGTGTCATTTAGTATAAATGATAAAGTAGGACAGCCCACAGTCACACACACACTCTCAGCTATGCACAAACTGCACATGCGTGCGCATGCATGCACACACACACACACACACTGATAGATAAGTGCAAAAAGCGACAGAAAGACAAAGAGAGAAACAGAAAGTAGAGACAGACTACAAACAAAAGCAAAATTCTGGCTTTGCCCAGGTTTTTTCCCCAGACAGGAAGACAGATATTCAATTTAAAAAAATTTAAAAAACAACTGAAACTACAGAGAAACATGATATGACAGAATTCACACTACAAGGTGAATAATAATTTTACCTTAGACAAAACCCACATGCTACGTATTTTAATCAGATTCACTTTCACATATATTTCATTTTGTTCAAAACAAGTATCAGTAACTGGCAATGCAAAAACTTAGAGCAGTCATGCACAGAACATTATTTACTTACATTTTCTGGTTCCACTCCTATGTCTTCACAGAATTTCTCCATGCCTTCAGGGCCAATAAACTCTTCATCTGGTTCTGGAAATATATTGTACAAGATATAGATCAGAAAAATGACTTTTTTTCTTCTTTGTTTTTGTTGTTGTTGTTTTTCCTTTCCTCTCTTTTCGCCTATTGTATTCATTAACAAAATACCTTACACCTATATATATACAACTCATGTATGGCTTTATACCTTATTTTCCTCTGCTTGGTATTTTTTTTTGTTCAGGCCAGTCTTGTCTTTTTAGGTCTGATTGAGCTTTCAGTTGAGTGACCTTATCACAGCATAACAGTCTAAAATACTCCATTTTTAGGACCTCCAATAAAAACAAAAGCACTTGACTTCTTTGGAAATGCTCTTTTGTACAAATCTGGCTAAGGACACTGTATGTCAACACATGCTTAAAAATGCTTTGTACAAATGGGAAATGTGTCAGAAATGCTGATGTGCATATTGTGAAAAAACCTGTATTGTCATTCTGAAATCAGCACAGCAAAAATCATATTAAAAAAAAGAAGAAGAGACATTTAAAGGGGAGATGAGAAGAAAGGGTGGACAGGTGATAAGTTGCAAATATTCTAAAAACAAATTGACACAAACAAAACTTACTTGTGTATTCTCTGAACCAAGCAGTACAGACTTTGACACTGAACTCTGACTGTATTCCTCTTCTTGAACTGAAAACAAATGGTTAAAAACAAATGTTTCTAAAAACAAAAGACCATTATGACAATTGGTACATATTTTTGTGCATCAAATTTTACACCAAATGGATGTGGTTCGAAATGTTTCCCTAAAACAATCTTCTTCTTCTTCATCGAATGCTCAGACAGCAACTATTGTTGTCCGTTATACGAGCGAAAATGCGTCGCGCTGCGGTTAAGCACCTGAAAAGTCAAGCGCAGCACATCTGACTTCGGCACAAGAGAGAAGGAAAAAGGCAGGAGAATGGACCAAGAAGGCAGAAAATAGACAAGGAGGAGGTGACAGGAAGAAAAGGAACAAGGCAGAAACAAAGAGAGAGATAAAAAAGAGGAAATTTCTAGCACAAAATTTCAAGAATGTGGGGATGCTATTTATACCGATAGGCCCCCGGCATCCCCACAGGGGACTTAAAACAATCAACACGAAATGTAACAAAGCACATCAGTTACTTCTGTATTAAAACAAACAAAAAATCGTAACTGTTACTGTTGTTCTTTTAAACATGATAGCTTCACTATCCTCAAACAAAATGGTATTATAGCACTTTCAAAGCAAGCATTTCAACTGACTAGCATGACAGATACTGAAACTCTTGCAAACTTACGAGCTTCTAGCTTTTTTGCTTTTTTCATGTTCATGACCAGATGGAGATCCTTTGCGTCTTTTCGGCATTGTTCGCTGGTTACGTGGCAAATTTCGGCTTCCAGAAGATGAGTTGTTTGCAGCACTTGCGTTTCGGAAATTATCCCCTAAATTCTGTAAAATGAAAAGAAGCAAATACACAAAACAGACACTATTCAGAAGGGTAGCTAACAGCAGTTAATTCTCAAATGTTTATAAAATATCTGAAATACGAATAAAACATGTCACAGAACAATAGCTTGCTTAAGCTCATGTTGAAAATATGTTTGATACTGACAACATATCATTACATTTAGGTAAATTTCATTTTCTAATTTTGTATGAAATTAAAGTGCTCAAAAATTGCAAACAAGAAAGCACTGTACAAACGTACACAATAAGCACCCAAACTTTTTAAAAAATAACTTGTTGCTTGAATAATTACTATTTATAGTGTGTTGTGTGTGTGTGTGTGTGCGCGCGCGTGTGCATTGCATGCATGTGTGTATACTTGCATGTGATATCTTCAGTTTAACATCTATTCACATGTAGTGATTTTAGACAAAAAAGAAAAAGAAGAAGTGTGTGTGTGCACACAGGTGTGTATGTGTGTATGAATGTGTGCATCCACACATATAAGTACTGTGCATTCAGGCACTGTAATCACTACATGTGTGTTAAAAAAAGGCTGAAAATGACATAGCATAATATATATGATAACTGAAATTCTTAAGTGCTAAAAGATATCTTAGTAATATTGTCTACCTGGGTGGTTGTACTTGTAACTCTACACAGTAACCCTACTTGATGAAACAAACATTTTAACAAGGAAACTAACAATACATTTTTAATCATTCAACATATTCAATATTTCTGAATCGTGAATGACAGTAACATTGTTCACAAAATGCTGTTCAATTCAAGTTTTTATTTGTCTGAATTCAGTCCCATTCCAAATGTTTTCGGTTTTGTTTTGTAGTGACTACAGCCTGCGCCCAAGATTATTTAAACACAGATCCCTCTTTCTAACCACTATACTGTTCTGCCCGTATCTTCACTCCTCAGCTGCCATGCACATTTTACACTCACTGGCAGCTATTTAGTATTTGCCATTAGGACTTAGGTTCAAAATGGGTAATACACTAATGGGGCAATAATCAATGTTTGAAACATCCCAAACATTTTTTTCTTCTTCTTGGTTGAACACTCAGACAGCAATTATTGCTGTCTGCCATATGAGCAAAAATGTGTTGCATAGCCAAGAAGCACCTAACAAGTCAGGCCCAGAAAATCTGACTTTGGTGTAGGAAAGAATTGTTATCTTTTAAGTCTTTTGGGGGGAAAAGGCAGGAAAAATGACAAAAAAGGCCAAAAATAGACAAGGAGGAGACCAGAAGAAAAGGAATTTATTTATTTATTTATTTCATTTATACCACTTTAAGTCACGCAGATTTCTCTGTGTGAAATTCGGGCTGCTCTCCCCGGGGAGAGCACGTCGCCACAAGAGCAGCGCCACCCCTTTTTTTCTTTTTTTCCTGTCTGCAACAGTATTTGTTTCCCTATCAGAGTGGCTTTTTTCTACATAATTTTGCCAGGGATAACTCTCTTGTTGCCGTGGGTTCTTTTACGTGCGCTAAATAATTATGTGCAACACACGGGACCTCGGTTTATTGTCTCATCCGAAAGACTAGCGCCCAGACCACCACTCATGATCTAATGGATGGGGAAAAAGTTTCGGGTCCAAACGGGATACGAACCACCGCACACTTCCGACCTGGACTTTTTGCTTTCTAGAAAGGCGCGTTACCTCTAGACCACCGATCCACCTAGATACAAGATAGAAACAAAGAGAGGGATAGAAAAGAGGGAATTCCCAGCATATAATTTCCAGAAGGTGGGAATGCTATTTATTCTGAGACTACAGTGAGAGGCCCTCAGCATCTCCATGGGGCATAACCATTTTGAATGAGACTGAATTCTGCAGCTCATGAATATGCTATCACTGTATCAGACTATGCAGACAGGGCTAATTTACTTTATTAAACAATTTTGTTGTTGTTGTTGTTCCTTAGCTAGAGCTCTGAGGTTCACCAACTGCAAGATTGTGTGTATGTGTGACCAATATTACCCATCTATTTTAGACTTAGACTAAGTAAGATAAGAGAGGGGGGAGGGGTGATAGCCTAGTGGGTAGAGCATTCAGCTCACAACCTGATGGTACAAAATGTCAGGTTTACTGTTTAGACATCATTCCTGAAGTTGCAACATGGTTACCTTAATGGTGGGTATATAGTCACAGACACAAAATCTTACCATTAATGACCTTGGAGCTCTAGCCAAGGGGCAGAGGGGGGGAAATGAATGAACTAAAACTAGCTGGATACAAAAATTTGAAAGAAGTACTAGAGAAGGGGACGGGATAGCTAAGTGGTCGGAGCACTCGCTTTCCCCCAGCCAAGTTAAGCAGCGTCGAGCGTGGTCACCAGTTGGATGGGTGACCGTTTGCGCGCCTTGGCTTCAGTACAGTTCCCCCAGTTCACCCAGCTGTAAATGGGTACCTGCCCTCTTTAGGGTCAGGGAAGGTAAAGCAGCGAGGGAGAGGAGATGGGCGCCGCCCTCAATATGCTGGCCCTAGAGAAGTGAGGTCTCTGACGCCTCGCTCCCCTACGACCTTATAGGTTATGGGACTCCTTTACCTTTACCTTTTTACTAGAGAAGGCAGAGTGTGACTGACAAATAAAATGAAACAATTTAAACTTTAGAATAAAGTTTTTAAATTAAAGCACCATACCAGTGTGTCAAACACCGAATTTAGGTGATGCACGATGGGCTCTCGATGATCCAGAATGAGACCAGTTCAACTCTTGAGCATTGAGAGCTCACACCTGGAAGCATAATCATCAATCATAAATATTCCACAACTGATTACATAAATGATATATTTCATACAACTTACCCAGTCATAAAGCTGTACAAATTATGCTCAATCTTCTCAACAACAAAAAATTGGGCACACAAAATTCAATTTAACCCTTAAATTAATGTAACATATATGTATATGACTTCACACATTACAATTTACAATTAACATTCTTTTAGCATACACACCATGCCTATCTTATCTCAGTCATCTGTGTAGGACTTGGATACTCAACATTTCATAATCATAATGAAGTTTTTTTATGAACAGTATTTCTTTCATCAGACATAACAGCACTCTGTGTGTCATCTGTGACTTGGATGGTCAACATTCCATTTTCATAACCATATAATAATTATGAACAGTATTTCTTCCATCAGACATAAAGTAATACAGCATTCTATGTCACTGTACATGTGTCATCGGTGTCAGACTTGGAATTGGATGCTCAACTTTCCATAATGAACAATGTTTCTTCTAAGACTCCAGACATAAACAGCAAAAGCTGTGTGAGTGTGTGTGTGTGTGTATGTGTGTGTGTGCACATGCGCACAAGCACGCACGTGCATTTAGGACAAACCAATGATAATCACTTAACCTGAAACTAGAGAAATAATATATATTATATATATATATGGACATGCCTCTATAATGGCTATCAAGAATCATGAGTATAATTTTATTATTTTCCTTTATAAATGAAAGTGGCTTTTTTTTTTTAATTAGGAAGTTTGTTGGGGACAACTCTCTTGTTGCAGTAGACTCTTTACTTGTCAGATCTAACTGAATATTGTAGGCACGGCCTTGGATATTGTGTCATACAACATGGACTGGTGGTCTAAAGGTAACACACCTGCCTAGAGAGCGAGAAGTCCAGGTTCAATCCCTGTTTTTAACTGAAACTTTGCCCCTCCCCTTCACCAGTCGTGATGGTCTGGGTGCTACTGCTAGTCAATATAAGTCATTTGGATAAAATGTAAACTGAGATCTCATACAAATGTGCAATGTTCACATATTCAGGGCACATTAATTTTAAAGAATCCACAGCAACAAGACATGTCCCTGGCAAAATTTTGTAGAACCACTCTGGCAGGGAAACAAAAAGGCTACACATACTGTGACTTAGTTAAAGTGGTATACATCATATATGATATATATATATATATATATATATATACAAAAGGCTAGCAGCACGGCAGTCGTTTTCCCCCATTTTCTGCTGCACTTAGACGCTGGAACTTGACCCCTGATGTGCTTATTTTAGCTCTGGCACCGACCAGATGCACTGGTCCAGTTTGGCGCCATCAAGATAGCGTGGCGTTCTTTCCACTGTTTCAGCGGGGAAAAGTGGCCACACGGATTTTAATTTCTAACTTTTAAGTGCTTTTTGATATGTTTTTCATATTCTTCAGCGCTACATTCAGGTGTATTCAGTGCAGTGTTCTCTTGTTGTTGTGGAGATGTGAATTTGAACAAGTATAACACTTTTGTGTTGGTGTTATAAACAAAAATAACAGATAGATTGGATGTTCTCACCAGATAGCTCTTCTTTGTTTAGTATTGAGAGTGATAATTTCTGTGCTAGTGACGTAAATTGATCGCAATTTTCCTCCTGAAATGGTTTAAATTTCACTTTGGCAAAGTCAGGTATGTAGAGTTAATGTTTGATTTTTTAAGCTGAATCAACTTTTGTTGTATTTAGGATACGTGTTCATCAGTTTTGAAGGGCTCAAATTTGGGCAAAATCTTGTCTGTTTGCTGTCTCAATCTAGCCTAGGCTTAGTGCCTGTGTGTGTTAACCACTAGACTGCCTTACCCCGGAAATTTTCCGGGGCTAAACCTGCACACTATACGCCTACAACCCGGAAAATTTCCGGGTTGTCAAACCGAAGTAAACAAGCCTACTTCCTTGACTACAGTTAAAGGGAAAGAACTCCAAAATTAATGGAGATCACTCTCCTGTTGCTTGGCAACATCCAGCTGCAAAAACCGTGGCAAAAACGATCATTTTTTAGTTCATATTTTGTGTTTTTATGCATGACTGCTTGGGAAGTTCTTGTTCAAAATGGTTGACACTTCTTGTTGAAGGCATCAATAACTTTACACAGCTGTAAAAGTGGCAAATAAAACTGTAGATCGCGTATGATTTAGGAGATCGTGTATTTAAAAAACAATGAATGAGATTTGGCCTAGACTTATGTTTGACGTTATTGAGATGGGGGGTACTCAGAATGACAGTAGTGATGAAATAATCGTATTTTTGGTCGAGTTTTTACATTTTAAATATATTTTCGCAGTTAAATATCATGCTAACTAATTTGAGCCTGCCTTGAAGTATTCTACATATATATACTGTCATTGGGTAGACTGTCAGGAATATTCATGTAGTAGTTTCGGAGTAAGAGGGATATGAACATAGCAGTGGTACATAAGAATTTGATTCCCCGGCATATAGGGTGCACTTGCACTGGGCAGTTAAGAGGTTAAGAAGATAGGCAGGCCACACGCACGCACGCAGTGGGCTTGTCTTAGGTAATGTAAGCTTTGCAATCCTTTCCAGCCTAAACTAATTTCTGATTCTCTGTGTGTGTGTGTGTGTGTGTGTGTGTGTGTGTGTGTGTGTGTGTGTGTGTGTTCACAGGGACAGATTGTAAGACTAGGTTTAGACTAAAATCTTCATCTTTGTGTATCAAAGATTCTCTCTCTCTCTTTCTCTCTCTCTCTCACACACACACACTAAACTGCGTACGTTCATTGTTAAAACTGAAGGTGGTTTTTTTTTTACTAGTGTAACGCTCTCTACCTATTCGGTATACCCATTCCTCTCCTGTAGGCCTAGCCTAGCCCAGATCTGTAGCCTTAGGCTTAGGCCTGCCGCGCAAGCATGTGTACATGCTCTAGGCTTGAGATGCTGTGAGGAGGGAGAAGGGGAGGGGTGAAGAAATGGGAGGGGTGTGGGGGTAAAAAGGTTGGGGCGCGCTAATTTTAGCACTCTGCCTGAACCTTTGACTGAGCACTGCTGTATAGGCGCACTGTGAGCAGTAATACTCAATGACTCAGACTACCCTTGCTTCATCAAGGGGGACGGGATAGCCTAGTGGTCAGAACATTGCACTTGCAATCGGACGACCCAGGTTCGATTCCTGTTCAAGGGGGATATTTTCCCCTGGAGTTAACATCAGTGCTGACTCCACTCTCCCCAAAGTCCTTTGGATGAGACTGCAAACCGAGGCCCCATGTGCATCTTGTGCACATGTTAAATCCTGTTCCACTTTTCGTAAGAGTAGGCTATTGTGTGCTGGTGGGAACAGATGACAATTTACAAAACTGCATACACATGGGAACTGGATGTAAAAAAGCACATAAGTACTTATTCCATTATCCTCAATATAAAAGAATAAAATAAATAAAAAATAAAGTTCATGGTTTACAGAATCATGAGAATGGCCAATGGGCAAAAGTTCGAGTTCAGATTGGGATCCAACCCCAATCTTTAGCTTTCAAGATGAACACATTATCTCTAGACTACCAATCCACTGGCTGAGGTATGGAATACTCAATATGTTTTCAGCATTTAATGAAGCCTTGTTGGAAAAATTGTTTACAACATTGACAATGTTCAATGCCATTGTCAACACAAGTTCAATCAGCACACTGGGTTGTTTAGTAGGCCTATACAAAGCGATTTTGCAGATTTGTTGCATAATCTTATGCTTGCTGTAACACTTCCTTAAAATGTACATTAATAAAATAACAATCAAATTAATACTATCAAAGTTTCGTCTTTTGATGTTCGTAGGACTCCTTATTGTGCACTCATTTAGTGATTTACTGATTCTCACGGACTGCCCGGACTGTTGGAGCCGTTACTGAACTTTGTTTTATCATTCAACAAACATTTCACTTCACGAATCATTCAGTAATGAAACAAATAAATAAATAAACAAACCTTATTATTATTATTATTAGTTTTTGTGTTAGTTACAGTAGGACGACGTCTAGTTCTTCGTTCGGAGACAACAGATCAATTCAAGTTTGATCACTCGGTCGGGAAACGTGAGCTGACAGGAAAAAGGATGTTGTCATGCGTGAGAGGAAGTCGGTGATCTTTAAAACAAAATCTCTCATTGGCCAAAACATTTTCGCCAATGATATCGCTTCTATTTTCATGTTGTTGCTGACATTCCTGTAATGCGTTGTTAGAGAAGCTTACAAATCGCTATGTACTTCTATTAGTGCTGGTAAGCTAGCATTAAATGTATTCGATTGCAAGTTACGCGATTATAAATATTGTCTGTTGATTAGGTAGTGTCTGCATCTAAGTGTCGATTGGACGATTTGGCTTAAAACAAAAAGTGTAGGATAGTATTCAACTCTGGGTAGATCTACGTTATGGTGCAGCGGCTGTTGTTGCTTGCCGGTTGCCACAGACGCCGTTCAATAAACGTAGCTTTTTACACTGTTACACTTTTGATGAGAGAAAAATATTTGTGATGATTCGTAACTAGATATGGTGGATCAGTGAATACACAATATTCAAAGTGACTTCTGTTTAGTGTTCATTGTTTTTATGTTAGAGACAGCTGAATTTCACAAGCATCTCTAGTTGCCATAACTGTTTACAATATGTTTACATGTGCGAGTTCCTCTGGCCTTGTCTTTTGCAGAGAAGCAAGATACTTGCATACAGAGAGATAGTCGGGAAGCGAACCATTCACCAGAGTCATCATGCCTGGTGACTCAAGAAAAGACTTCATTTTGGTGACTGTCGCCAATTACTTTGGCTTTCCTATCAATGACCAGGCCATCACCAATTTGTTCAATGCTCCAACCCTCAACTCTTTTCTTGATGATGGAAACATTTCCATCCTGGCTGGAAAAGTGGATGAAAAGAGTGGAAGGAGAATTGAGTTTCTAAACAGGGTATGTTTTATGATATCTACATATTCATCACTTCATCTTCTGTTTGTCTGTATATCTGTCTCTATCTCTGTCTGTCTCTGTCAGTCTGTCTGTCTCTTTCTCTCTCTCAGTGTTCCAGAGTTTCTTTTCATGTCTTTTTCAGAATGTGTATGTTTGTGTGTGCGCGTGCACGCATGCGTGTGTGCGTGTGTGTGCACGTGCACAGGCACACACATGTGTGTTTGTGTGCATGCATGCTCATGTGTCTGTGTAAAAGAGAACAATAAAAGCAAGATAGGGAAGGGGAGGGAGAGAGAAAAACAGAAAAATATTAAACAAAGACAGTGTTAAAGCCAATTCTCATGTGTGTGCACATGCATGGATTTAAAAAAAAATTATTTGTTCATATTATTCAGTCGAACATCTGCAGTCAAAACCATCAAGCAAAACAAACCCACCACTGAGGAAGCTGGGTACATGTATGTATTCATGAATTTACGACAGTAGACAATTTATGACTAGAAATTAAAATTATTAGAGCCCAAACTCTTCCCAACCAGAAAAAAAAAACATTTGCTGTCATTTCATGGTGCAAAGTGGTTGAAAAAACTCTTATTTAAATTTAGTACAGTGGTGAAGTTGACCTCAGCAGACTCCACTTGAGACAACATTTCCATTCATTTTTGATAGATAGAACATAGAAGTTATTTTGATCCTTTTGATTATTATTGTTCATAATTATATTGTCATCATCATCATGTGTCAATGATATTATCACTGTTTCTATGACAGATTGAACCTGGAGACAACAAGGAAAGAGTGATTGTCTTCTTCAAGATCCGACCCGATGTGATTACCCCAGACAACACCCAGTCAAACATCATCGTGTCTTCAATGATTGACTCTCCCCTCAACACTCTATACCATGCTGTTCAGAAGGTATTCAGTACTGCCTGGGGGGTATAGGTGTTGTCATTTGTCATTTTGTGGCTATGTTATTCCAGGACAAACTCCTGTTTCAGCATTTTTGTTGTTGTTTTAAAAGGTATCACTGTATTTATATAATTTTCATATTTCCAATAAGTGTGTCTGAATTCAGACTTGTGTATATAAATCTTACATGCACATGCACACAAACACACACACACACACACATACACACACTCACTCACACACACGCACATACACAGACACACACACACACACACACACATGCACACGTGTAATCCTTTTCAGTCAAGCATTTTTTGAGTCCCATGACATGATATTTCTATCTTGTTTTGGTCTAGATTTATCGATTATCCCATGATGGAATTGCAGGAATTTTCACAACTCTTGATTAGAATTTTCTTAGGTATAAGGTATGCATTTCTTTTCAAACTATTTGCAAATGGAGAAGGGGAGGGGGGGTCATTTTTGTTCCGGGGGGGGGGGGGGGGGGGGGGGGGGGGGGGGGGGGGGTTGATTGTTGTTGATGGTTTGGGTTTTTTTGTTGTCTTTTTTATTGTTCTTTTTGATCAAATGTACCTGCCAAAAAACTATCACTGATTAAAAGCGGTTGTGCTAGTGAAGGAGTCAGAATAGGTTTAAGTTTCCTATCTGACTGGCTACAAGAGCTTAGACAAAGAGTTAAGTTGTGACCAAAAAAAAGAGAACAAAACAGAATCTGTACTGCATAGCACTGTCTTTTTAAAAAAAAACTGTTTGAATTGGCAATGTCAGTCACTATGTATGCAGTTTAGTAGTGATGACGGTGTGTTGGATGAACTGTTCAGGTGTATGCTCCACTGCTGCTGGAGGACAACAAATGGAGCAAAAACATTGACCCCAAGCTGCAGAGCCTGCTCAGTGAACTGGAGGCAGGACTCAGCTCTGCCATCCGCAAGAGGGATCCCTCCTTCAGAGGCAGATCTGATGGTGATGAAAACATTGGAGGTGAGTGACAGGTTTGGGATTTTTTTTCATGATTTCTTTTCGGAGGGGTGGGGGTGGAAGGCAGTACTTTTTGCTTTGTGTGTGTGTGTGTGTGTGTGCGTGCGTGCACATGTGTGCATGTGCATGCATGCATATATGTATGTGTGTGTACAATTGTGTGTATGTGATGTGAGTATGAGTGTATGTATGTTACCTGTATGTCTGTATGATTAATTTGCCACCTTTTATAGAATATAGATTTGTGTATAAACCAAAAATAGCATAAGCAGACTATGAAAGATCCATTCCTTACATCTGGATGTGATTTTGCAGGTATTCTGACTCCCATGGATGAATTCCAGTACTGGATGGATATATCACGCTCAGCTGCCAGAGCTGAACTGAAAGAAGCTGCGGAGTGCTATGTTGACCTCTTCAAGCCAATTTCCAAAGTAATTTCTCAGTTTATTTTCTGTACATTTCCTGGTTAATCGTTATGTGGTGAGAAGGCGAGAAAGCATTCCATATGTATAGCATGTTTATACACATGTGAATATTACAATGCTCATCCACCCACTCAAACATATCAGCCAGAAATATTTTTAAAAGGGGAGTGTTTAGTTTTGTATGGTGGTTTGATTTGTTGCATTTTTTTATATTTTGTTTTTGTTTTCTCAAACTTTGTTTTGGGACTTGATTTAAGTATAGATCCTAGCAGAGTGTTACAAATGAGAAGACTACACTCACAGAGCATATCAGATGTATGAAAACTACCTCATCAAAGTTCTTTATAAAGCATCTAGGGCACATTTAATTCTATATCTATGTGTTGACATACTGTGTGCATGTAAGGAGAGAGGGTTGAAGTGATTTAAGACCTGGTTGTAGCGAAGTGTCCCTGTGTGTTCTGTCAGGATTACGGAGGTCTGGACTCCTTGGCTCTGGGTGATGCCATGGAGCTGCTGGAGCTGACCCAAGACACCCTGGATGATCTGTGGAAGCAGAGCGAGCCACCGTACCCTGAAGCCAGAATGAGGCATCTCCTGGACGTCATCGGTTAGTTCTGTTCCGTCCTGTTTGTTGCCTTTTCTAGTTGATAGGAAAAGAAATTTAAGACACAGAGAGAGAGAGAGCGAGCGACAAATATGCAAACATTCATGCTTGTATGTACACACATAAAGGTTAGCTTGAAAACTTTTTAGTTAGAGTCACATGCATCACACATGCATGCACATACACACGCACTCACGTACACACACACACACACACACTCACAGAAGATTAATAAGATGTTTCAAAATAAAGAGTTCTGAAGACACATGAATTCACAGATGTGACTCTGTTCATATCCAATACCATTTCAGCATGAAAAAGTCATGACATTTTGTCACTGTGTAAACCCTGCTGAAATGATACTGACATTCTGTCAATGCTTCAGTTATGCTGATCATGGCTGGTGTGTGTAGCTGGCTCCTTTGGGCGATACGTGCAACGCAAGCTGGCTGATCAAGATTTGTGGCATGGAAACTACAGCACAGTGAGAGAGGCGCTGAGGATGGGAGTGGCCATTTGTGAGAGGTGGTCCACAGTCTGTGAGACTCTCACCATGCAGTTCTGGAAACGCTTTGCCCCACACCCATGGAAGGGGGACAAGTTCTTCCCTGACACACTGAAGAAGTTGTCGGAGCGTCTTGAAGAGGTAGCTTTCAAAAATTCGGTCTGATGTGTCATGAAATCTTGTCAGAATTCTTTTCTTGTACATCTTCCAGAAGAAAAAGTATTTGAGTAAGTTGGGGAAGATGGGAACGTTTGCTTGTCTTGAAGCCTGAAATAATAAACAAAAAGTCTCTGCCCACAATTTGCAGAGAAGGTGTTGATAGTGCATTTGAATGTACCTTGTTCACTTTGTAGATCATTTTTCCTTGATAAAATGCAGTGATATTTATTAAGCTGAGGATCAACTTTCATGTACCCCTCTAAAAAGAAAAATAAATAAAAAGAATAATAACAGGAAAAGAAGGTGAAAATGAAGTGCAGTGATAATTGTTATTGGCTTGGTGGGGGGGGGGGGATATTTGTTTTTGTATCTGGTGTTTGTTACTGACAAAAATTGGCTTCACATGGGTAGAGACTTTTCTGACTTCTGTATCAATGCATGTTCACATTTTCTGATGCTGTAAGCTCTCTCATCTCATGGCTTCAGACAAGCATATCATATGAATGTTAAAAATCCTGCAATCCATGTCACTGTCCAACCTAAGGTAGGAGCATAAAAGGTACCTCATGTGCTGCTTCGAAACTTGAGTAAAACAAACTTGATGATGCGGTAAACAGCCAGAAATGCTTTCTCAAAACAAAACGAACATCATGGTAGCAGCCCCTGACCACAACAGACAAAAGCTTAGTAATTTTATAATCTTCCTTTCCAGATTCTGTCTCTGCGCACTGTTCATGAACAGCTGCTTCGTCTGCTGACATCAGCTGAGCAGAAAGAGTTGGGGGCTGGGGATGCCTTCACCCCCTTCCTAGGTCTGAACCCCCTGCAGTACAACCCCTACACCCAGCCTCTGTGGGCAGCGGCTGTGGCACAGTACGAGAGAGCCATGGAACCCTCCCAGCAGAAGATTTCAGGAAAACTCAAGGCTCAGTTCCGCATGCTGGACGGAAACCCTCAACAGGTAAATTCTCTCTCTCTCTTTTCTGTGTGTGTGTGTGTGTGTGTGTGTGTGTGTGTGTGTTTGTGTGTGTGTGTGTCACTCTCTCTCTCTCTCTCTCTCTCTCTCTCTCTCTCTCTCTCTCTCCTCTCTCTCTCTCTCTTTCTGTTTAATTTTTTTTTTCTCTGAGTGATGTGGGGTTTTTTATACACTTGTTTTGATCTCCACTCTTTTCCTTTCTCTGCTTTTATCTCTCTTTAATTGACACAGAACATCTTGCGCACATGGTAAAACCCGTTCCACTTTTCAAAAGAGTAGGCCATTGTGTGCCTGTAGGAATGGATGACAAAATGTACAAAACTGCATACACATGGGGACTGGATGGGAAAAAAAGCACATGGGTGCTTATTCCATTATCCTCGAAATAAAAGAATAAAATAAAAACACCAAAAAACCGACCTCTCACTACTTCACTTTTTTTTTTATCTGTCTCCTCACATTTTTATATGTCTCCTCTTCTATTTTTGTTTTGAGTTTCTTATGTTTCATCTATCTTTGTTATAGTATCACATCATCATCATCACTATCATCAGCATCAACAACATCTTGTTGGACCCATTCATTGTCTATTAGCCTTTTTTGCATTTTTTAAAAATCATTCTCACTCCCTTTATCCCTGTTGTTGTTTTGGTTTGTTTGGTTGTTTTGTTTTGGGGGGTTTTGGGGTTGTTGTTGTTTTTTTGAGGGGGTTGCTTTTTGTTGTTGTTTGGTTGTGTTGTTGTTGTTGTTGTGGGTTGTTGGTTTTTTTTGGGGGGTCTTATTCTTTGATTTGCCACTTCTCCCATGCTGTCTCACTTTCTGTAGTTGCTTTCCTCAGTAATGTTACTTGTTGTATTTACTCATGTATTGGTCTGTTTTTTTGACAGCTGCTCAGGGAGTTCCAGAGGTACAAAGAACTGATCAAGAGGCCAGCCATCAGCAAGCAGATGGTGTCAGAAAGGTAATCTGTCATATTCCTTATACTGTCATTCATGTTTCATTTGTTGTAATAATAATGTCGATATTCCAAGATTAATCACCTACCTAAGAGAATTGTTAAACAATAGAATAGAGGAAGTATTTTTTTCCCCCCATGTTTAGGATGGTATTTTAACTATTCATAGTGTGATTTGAATAACGCCTATTAACAAAATCAAAGAATTGCAAAGTTTTGTGGAATTAAAAAAGAAAACTAAAGTGAGAAGTTACTGGTTGCATTGTGTAAAGTTAAGTGGACGGGATAGCTCAGTGGTTGGAGCACTCGCTTTCCCCCAGCCAAGTTAAGCAGCGTCGAGCGTGGTTACCACTTGGATGGGTGACTGTCTGCCCGATGGGTGACCGTTGTGCCATGGCTTCAGTACTGTCCCCCAGTTCACCCATCTGTAAATGAGTACCTCCCTCTTTAGGGTCAGGGAAGGTAAAGCAGCGAGGGAGAGGAGATGGGTGCCGCCCTCAATATGCTGTCCCCTGGAGAAGCTGAGGTCTCTGTCACGTTGCTCCCCTACAACCTTATAAGTTATGGGACACCTTTACCTTTACCTTTTTACATACCTCATGACCAGTTTTCAGACCTCATCTCAACTGCTGAAAGAAGGTGTTGCTTAATGATGACAGGGAGACACTGCTGGGCCAGCTGACGGTACACATACGTCAGATCAACGAGGATTTTTCTCAGCGCACAGGACACCGCGGAGGCAAGGGAGTGCCAAAGGGAAAGAACCTCCCTGAAGTGGTCAACAACATCGTCTACGTCAGACAGCTGGAGGCTAAAGTAAGTACTGTCATAAAGATGCTAAAATGAGTACTGCTATAAAACTGCTGCAGTTGTCGTAAAGTAGTTCGTACAGTATGCTGACTGGAGGAAATTGTTCAGGGTTTTATTTTAAGTGTTTAATATTTTTACTATGATCAACATAATTGTCAGGACAAAAATAAAGATCAAATGACAAGGTGGTGTATTCATATTTACCTTATTGCAGTGGGTTCTGTTTTGTTTTGCTGTGGTTGGATCATTTGCATGTATTTAGTTGATAACAAAAGTCTTGATTAAAGTTAAAAATCTATTTAGCACTCAAGAGTTATCAAGAAATTAGTATTTTCTATCTTGTTAATCATATGAAAACTTTTTTCTTTCAAAGATGTGGGCAGGTTATTGCAACAGGTGAACTCATTAAAAAAAAAGCCCTGAGCATATCAGACTAAAATATTATATTGTGTTATTTGGAGTGCTCAAAACTAGGGAGCATCTGAGACTGTGTAAAATACCTAATAATTTGAATGATCTCTAAGAACTTGCTAAAGCTAGACTAAATGCTGAGAGAAGAATTTCACCTGCAAATGTTGGCTATGTGTTCGCATGAACAAGCTTTCAGGCTTATTGTTTTGTTCACAATGTATGTATATGATTTGACATCGAACAGTTATGTTATTACAACTGTCCAGTAAATGTTTAGGGACCCATATCCTGTTTCTTTATTGAAAGATGAATATTTTCTTTCTTTCAAGTCATCTCTATCACATTGCTGTGAAAAGATATGAGCAGAAATTCACCGAGTCAAATGCATGTCAACATCTGCATATGAGATTCAAAATGCAGTTTCAGGAAACAACCTGTGTTCATACAGAAGTAGTTCTGGCTTATAATTCACTTGAAGTGCTTATTAAGTTTCACATATTCATTGTTCTCTCAGATCGAAGAGACCCTGGTGATTGCGGAAGCATTGCTGGGAGACCTGTCAGGGTTTGACAAGTTCCAGAGGGATGCTGCTGACCTGAAAGATGAGCTGCAGAATTATCGTCGTGAGCAGTTTGACGAGTGGTCTCGTGAAATTCAGTCCCTCATTGAGGACACCAGGCAACCTCTCAGGTGAGCACGGGAGGATCTGTTTTCAGTTGTTTTTAGGATTGTCATGTTTATTCTATGAAACAGATGGTGTCATCATTTGTCTGGATGAAAAGAATTGTGAAGAATCCTATATATTTGCTTTAAGGGTGGGGGGGGGGGGGGGGGGGGGGGGTTGTGGTTTTTTGTGTGTTTTATCTGGTTTTTTGTTTTGGGGAGATGCACTGTAGTTATTACTGTGTGTTAGGGTCATCTGGATTAATGTAGTTATGAAAAGTAACTTTCAAAATGAGATTGATGACGCAGAAGTGAAGAGGATAAAACCAGACCCCCAAAAAAGTTAAACAGACAAATAATAACTTGATAAATATGTAAATAAACAATTGAATAAGTATCGTGAAAGAAAAAAAAAATCCAATTACCAATTTGCAAATATAGATGAAAAAAAAATTAACCAAGAAGAAAAACAAATGAACACAAATAAGCAATAAACCAACAGACAAACAAACCAAAACCCCCCCCAAAAAAAAAGAAACCACAACCAGCACAACTATGTCCTAAACTTCAAACTACAAACGCACACACACACACTGAAAACTCACCTGTACACGCCCCCCCCCCCCCCCCCCCCCTCCTTAACCAGCCTGGAGACCAACGGGCGTCTGATGGAGCTGAACCACAAGGACGGCAAGATGAAGGTGAACTACGGCGAGCGGCTGGTCACTCTGCTGAGGGAGGTGCGGCAGCTAGGGGCCCTGGGCTTTGCTATCCCTCCAAGATCCAGAACGTGGCCAACACCGCGCAAAAGTTCTACCGCCACGGAGTCATTCTCAAGCAGGTGGGCTTTTGTTGTTGTTGTTGTTGTTTTTTTGTGGGTTGGGGGGGGTGGTTGCGGGGGGGTGGGGGGGGGGGGGGGGGGGTTCATGGTCATGCTTTTAGTTTGGAATGTCTTTTTGAGGGTTTTTTTTGTTTTTTTTGTTGGATTGGAGTGAATGACGGAGTAAGTGTGTGTTGGGGAGCAGAGGAAGCATTTAGTATAACTTTACATGACAGGCTATGGTTTGTGTGTATGCATGTGTGTGTGATGTGTGTCTGTGTGTGTGTTTGTATGTGTGTGTTGGGGAGGGGAGGAGGCATTTAGTATAACTTTTCATGACAGGCCATGGTTTGTGTGCATGTGCATGCATGTGTGTGTGATGTGTGTCTGTGTGTGTGTTTGTATGTGTGTGTGTTTGTCTGTCTGTCCATCCATCTGTCTCTGTGTGTCTGTCTGTCTGTCTGTCTGACACCAACACTCTTATAGTAATGTTACGATACCTCCCTGTATTCACCTTGCTCAGTGTCATCTGCACTGTCATCAGGTGGCCCATTTCTACAACACCATTGACCGTCAGATGATCCCCAGTCAGCAGGCCATCATGTTGGAGTCTGCCATGGCCTTTGAGAGGCTGGTCAAGAACCCCAAGTCAGGTGAGAGTGTGAGGCCAGGCAATACAATACCTGTAAATACACAGGGGTTTCAGATATCACTGAATAGAACAAAGATTCACAATCTCAGTGATTTCCACTACTACTTCAAGCACTCAAGTTCAATGCTATGAGGAAATATGGTAGATCAATGAATAAACAGTGATTTCATGTTCTACTTCATGAGCCAGAGACTCACAAGTTCAGTGAGTTTTAGGTACTACTTAATGGAAATATCATCACATATTCAGACTGATGGTAATGCTCTCTAGCTTGGTCATTGCTTTATATATAGAACCAAGTGGACTCAGTAGTACAGTGCATATTGCCCTGATTGACATGTCCAGCATCAAAAAGTTTATCCAGTCTAGAGTAATGAATTCATTTGTAAGTTGGTTGGGTTTTTTTCATTTCTGTCACATTTCTTGCTATGTGTATATAGCAGTAGAAGAGGTATAGGTGTAGGTTAGAGATTTTTTTTTTCACTAAGGAGGTTTCTGAGATTCATTTTTAGGTGTTATTTTATTTTGAGGATAATGGAATAAGCACTCATGTGCTTTTTTACATCTAGTCCCCATGTAACATTCCTTAAAGAAGCTTATTCCTTAAAAAATGGAAGTGAAAGTTAAGTTCCTACATGCAGTATTGACATATTGTGGTGTTTTCCTTTCAGGTTCAAAATCCAAAGGAGATGATGTCCAAGTGACGTGGGACAACCCCGAGCAGCTGGAAGCCTACATCAAGAAACTGCAGTCAGCAGCTGATCGCCTGACCACAGAAAACAGAAAGCTCCGCAAATCTCACTTTGTCGTTTCTGAAAAGGTAGGGCATTGATGTGTGCGTGTGTGTTCATATAAATTATGTGTGTGTGTGTTGGTGGTTTTTTTCTGAATGGGGTTGTTATACTGCTCCAGGGGTCACTGACTTCATGTAGACTATTACACAGTATGTAGATTGCCTGCTTGGCATGCCTGTTTCATTTAGACCACCAGCCATAACTGGCCTTTCCACCCCTAAAAGAGCAATAAGTTTTTAGCATTGTTCAAGATGTTATGCCAGCATTCACCCACTAGACCTCAGTGTTTACTTAGTGTGCATGTGTGTGTGTGTGATCAGGTGCAGCAGCTGATGAGCATTGACTTGCTGCGGCAACAGCAGCGATGGAAAGATGGGCTGATGGACATCAGACACCTGATGGCCAATCTTGTCCAGCAGGTAAGAGCTGTGTTTAATTTCATATTCACTTTTGTTAAAATAGACTGGAGGATATGTCCTCTGCTCTGTGTATGTGTACGTGCATGTGTGTGTGTGTGTGTGTGTGTGTGTGTGCATGTATGCTGTTTGGAGGCAGAGGTCTTTGGTAGCTGTTATTTTATTTGTAGTGGGGTTTGTTTTGGGGAGGCTATGGAAATGGAATAGGGTTGCTGTGTGAGTCCTGGCTGGCTATTTGGCAAAGATGTGTGCCAATAGTTTTGTTGAAGATTCCATTATGATTGAGTGAGATCTTTACATTTTGCCAACTCTGTGCCATATCTCAGTCAACTGTGTGATCAGAATAATGAACGGTCTTTGACTGTATCATGAAAGCTTTCAAAAACAATGCTTCAGCACATATCCAAGGCTGAATTAAGGGATGATGACTCAAAGCCACCACTTTGAGGAACATCACTGCACATGGCTTGTAAATATGCTCAAAAGAATGCTCTGATGCTGTTCAAAAGAACAAACAACTTAAGTTTCTCCCATTCCATCCACCTTACTAGTGCCCATAACTGTATCTAACACTGTGCACTTAGTTCAAATTCTCTGTTGATGGTGTGTGGTGCAGGGTTTTGTGTCGGAGAACATGAAGCCGTGGAGAGCGCACTGGGACCGACAGCTGTACAAAGCCCTGGAGCATCAGTACCAGATGGGACTGGAGGCCCTGAATGAGAACCTGCCAGAGATCAGGGTGGAGCTTACCTACAGGTAATAGACAACCTACAGGTAACACTACAGTCTAACTAACAACACCCACAGGTAGTATAATAAACACAACAGTCTAACTAACAACACCCACAGGTAATATAATAAACAAAACAGTCTAACTAACAACGCCCACTGGTAATATAAACACAACAGTCTAACTAACAACACCCACAGGTAATATAAGTACAGTCTGACAATTACTAGCCCAGCAAGGCACTAAACATGTTTGTTATTGGGTTTTTAAAAATAAGCTTTTCTGCTGTCAACTTCTTTTTAGAATTACTTGGCTTGAATCAGAGAATGAATCCAGAAAAGGGGAGATTTCTGTTGTTAAACATGTAAGAGAAAAAAGAGAATATACTATAATAGAATAAATAGAATCTGTATAACACACACACACACACACACACACACACACACACACACACACACACACACACACACACACACACACACACACACACACACACATACAGGAACAGCTATGTTAATTTCATTCGAGTTTCCATTTTTCTAATGGGCATCAGCTGTCTAAACATTTTGCAGACCACAAGAAGATGAGAGACTGTAAAGAAGGTGGGGGGGTTCACATATTGTGTCAAAACTAAAAGATTTTCTGCTTGTCACATACATTTCTGAAATTTTGTATTTTTATCCCAGGCAGCATAATGAAGGCCCATCTCTTTTTTAGTTTCATCGCTTTTCAAAGAACATTTCTTTTTTAAAATTTCAGACAACAAAGACTTCAGTTCCGGCCTCCCTTTGAGGAGATCAAGGCCAAGTACTTTCGGGAGATGAAGAAGTTCATCGGCATCCCCAACCACTTCAAGGGGGTGAGTGAGGGGGTGGAGAACCCTGTCTTCCCCTCCATCATCATCCGCAACGCCACAGGCTTTGGCGTCTGCTACAAGAAAGCCGCTGCCCTCTTCAAAAGACTGGCTGCTGTCTTGGAGAAGTTCAGGGTAGGTCAGTCTGGCTGCTGCAGTGAGTCGTGGTGAAAGAGAGAGAGGGTGGGAGAGCGTTGCAGAAACATGTAGTTTTATTGGGGGTGGGTTGGGGTGGTTGTTTTTTGTTGGGTTTTTTTGGGGGGTTCATTTTTTTAAAGCTGTAGTTGCATGCAGATCATAGAGCACTATCTTTTTTAGTTTTCTTTTCTTTATTTATTAGTGTGTGTGCGTGCGTGTGTGTGGGTGGATGCGTGCATGTGTGTGTGTGTGTGTGTGTGTGTGTGTGTGTGTGTGTGTGTGTGTGTGTGTGTGTGTGTGTGTGTGTGTGTGCTCCAGGGACTCTCTAGGCAGAAAAATGGTATTCCTTATTATCATTATTATATTTTTGTAGGAAGTTCCCAGTATGAGAGTCTCACTCAAGCAAGTACTCCCACTGTCTCCTACCCAGTGAACTGCAGATAAGTACCGTTCTAGGATGAGAAGAGTTACTGATAGTGAAGGCGTGTTGCTGACTGTGCAGGAATGGGTGGTGCTGGGCTCTCTGGACCTGGACCAGTTTGTGCAGGACAACCTGCTGGCCCTGTCTGACTGGGAACGCAACTTCAGGGCTCTCAAGGCCAGGGGCAGAGATGCTGAGAAACTGCCCAGGTGAAGGACAGGATTGATCGCGTGAAGAAGTGCGCTGGGGGGAAAAAGGGCAGTAGTACCTTTTGCTGTATTCTTAATGAATTTTTGTGTTTTTTTAATAATTTGAGGATGAACATTTTATTATGGTATCTGCACAGAAGTATATTCTAAAATGTGTGTGTGAATGAATATACATGTATATATTGAAGCATGCCCATAGTCACAAGGCACATACACTTTTTTGTTTGCATGCATGCATGAACATACACAAACAGACATGCATGCACACACTCACACTCTCACACACACATCCACATTGTCTTACATTCACATTATATAATCACCTACTCTTGTGACAGGAGGCTTAATGCAAAACTTCATCAGCTCACATACCCTCAGACAACTTTCAAGCTTTAGGCATAATTCTTTTTTAATTGTCCATAATTTTTTTCCCCAAAGCCCCACCCTTTTCCCACATGATCATCTCACCTTTTGTTCTTTTTTTTTTTTTTTTAAATAGCCAAGCTAAGGTGGACTGCATCACGGTGAACCTGATGCCAGTGAAAGCGGTGATTGACGATCACATCCAGCGTCTCTTCGATGCCTTGCTGAACTCCCTGCGCAAAGCCATCAACAACGACGTGAACAACATCGACACCTTTGTCAGCTCTGCCATGGACACCCTGTCTCAGAGGCCTCAGACTGTGGAGGAGATCGGTGAAGCTAACGCCAAACACACCGAGTTTGGCAGCAAGAAGAAGGAGGTGAGTAGCGAAAGTCTGTTTTAAACTAACATACTTAACCATGATTTTTTTTGGGTGTTCACTGGTTTAGTTGAGATTTTGTTTTCTAAAGGAGGATCCCCTGATAAATAGTTACTCGTTAGTTTGAGAACAACATCTTCTGGGTGCCAAACCACAGCTTCATGCTTCCCCTACTGTTTGTTTTGGACTGAATTTGAAATGTGACTGCCTGTAAATTATGGTAAAGTTGTTTTTTTAAACTGCTAAACACACAAAATTCCCATCTGGATCGCACTTACAGCTTCATAGTGATTCCAGGGTGCGATGAGAGAGACTAGGTTGTAAATTGTGGGTGATCCCCAATGGAATGCATTATTTTCTATATTTCAAAGGGCTGCATAGTTCTCTCTGTATCTCTCTTTCTCTCTCTCTGTCTCTCTGTCTCTTTCTCTCATTCTCTCACACAAAAACACACTTACACACACACACAAACACACACACACTTACACACAAGCACACACATACATACACATGCACACACACACGCACGCACACATGCACGCATGCACATGCACACACACGCGTATGCACACAAACACACACACGCACGCACAGAAGATAATCAAACAGTGTTCCATAACTGATTTGCCTTGATACAAATGAAACCACAGCAAACAGTAAAAACAGAAAATGTGCTGTGCAGATCAAGCCCTTGTTTGAGAAGGCAGAGGCCAAGAACAAGTTGCTGCGGTCAGTGGCCGGAGGTGGAGTGGACTCTCTGAGTCAGCTTCAGGGTCGATGGGACAAGTTTGAGCTGATGATGGAGAGCCATCAGCTGATGGTGAAGGAACAGGTACGATCACCGTCTGTCCTGTTGTCTGGTAGTGTGCTTCCAAGAACAGTCAAGAGTGGCTTACTGTGTTGAGTAGGCATTGAAAGTAAAGCAGATTTTCTTTTTTGGAGGGAGGTTATGATTGACTCCTTAACGTGCATATTTTTGTTTTCAAGAGGGTTTCGTCGTATGATGCATGTGTTGATAGGGGGGGGGGGGGGGGGGGGGGGGGGGGGGGGGGGTCTCTCATTTTTTTTATTATTGAGTTATGAATAAACGTAATCATTTTCATATGGTTTCTGTGTAATTTCTGTGTAATTTGTTTACCACTGACTTGATGACATTCGTGACATTTATCAAGATGGTTTTATCATGGTGGATTTTCTGAGAGTGCTAAATCACTGCAATCAACCAATGTAGGCATGTGAACTGACACAAATAATATGAGAACAGTTTTCATCTCACACCTTATTGATGTTAAGGACAAAACCTCGGAAACGACATGAACCTTTCACCCGTTCACAGGTGGATGTGATGAAGAGCAACGTGCAGGCCAGGGTGGCAGCGTTCACACAGGACGTGGAGAAGTTCACAGCCAGGTGGCACCAGCTGAAGCCCGGCAACGATGCCCTGGATGGAGACAAGGAGTCCTGTCTGAAGGCTGTGGCCATCATCAAGGAGAAACGACAGGAGTTTGCCGAACTGGATGAGGCCAGGAACAAACTGGTGTAAGTTAGGCCCACAGTTGATTGATGATTCTAGTAGCCTTTCTGTACTTTTTTGGCCTGGGGTTTGGGGGGGGGGGGGGAGATGATGTTTTGTGTGTTCAAGAAGTGTGGTGAGGGGAGGGGAAGTAGGATGCTTTACTTTTGCTTTTGTGTGTGTGCATGTGTGTGTGTCTGGGAGGGGGGCTGGGTTTTTTGTTCAAGAGGGGTGGGTAATGGGAAATAGTTTTTTTTTCTGCTTTTGCTTGTGTGTGTGTTTTTGGTTTTTTTAATTTTATTCTTTGATTTCGAGGATGATGGAATAATCACTCATGTGTTTTATTTCATCCAGCCCCTGTGTGTATGCATTTGTGTAAATTTTGTCATCCGTTCCCACTGGCACACAATGGCCTACTCTTATGAAAAGCAGAACAGGTTTTAACATGTGCGCAAGATGTTCTGTGTGTGTTCACACACAGGATCTTGGTTTATAGTCTCATCTGAAGGACTTTTGGGGAGAGTAGAGTTGGCACTGATGTTAATTCCAAAGGAAAAATCCTCTTGAGCGGGAATCGAACTCGGGTCAGCAGATCACGAGCGCATCACACTAACCACCAGGCTATCCCATCCCCCGTTTGTGTGTGTGTGTGTGTCTGTGTGTGTGTCTATGTGTGTGTGTGTGTGTGTGTGAGTATGTCCCAGAGGGGTGAGCTTTTGGGGTATTTTTGCAGTATTGTGCTTCAGATTTTGAAAAAGAGGGGGAGGGGTTAGTTTTTTATATGTGGATTTTTTATTCATTTTTTGTTGTTCTACCAGTTATTTGACTTCTTGCTTTGGGTTTTATTTGTTTTGATTTGTTTGATTGGTTGGTTGGTTGTTTCGTTGTTTTGATTTGTTTGTTTACTTGCTTGTTTGTTTTCTTGTGTTTTGTTTGCTTGTTTGTCTTATGCTTTTTGGATGCTATGTATTTTTTGTTTTTAATTTGTATTATCTGTTATGTTTTTTCCTTTGTTCTTTGATTTTGTTTCTTCTTGTTTATTGTTTTAGATCTGATGATCAACATAAAATATATCTAATCATTTTATAGTGAAGTCTTATGAGACATTACACTTTACTTAAGTCTTTAAAATTGACACATACTGCAGCTTTACTGGTCCATCACAGTATTTTCAGAATACCAGAGCTGCACTTTGTGGTCCTTAAACAAAGTTTTTTTCTGTGGAGATGTCACTATGAAGAACATTCCTTTCATGCTACCTCACATCTGCCAGGAACTACCAAGCATTGCCAAGCTTCAAACTTGCGGCTTGTCCCATCCAGACTACTATCAAGACTAGAATCCTGTGACCTTGTCCCCTTACCCTGTCACACTGACCAGCGGAGAAGTGACCTGTGTTGTGTGTGTGTGGTTGCAGGTCAGACTGTCAGCACTTTGACATGCCAGAGCCTGACTTTGTGTTTGTGGAGGAGCTGAAGCTGGACCTGGAGCAGTACGAGAGCATGTGGTCCCTCTTTGAGGAGTTCCACTCCGGCCTGCAGGCCCTGGCCAAGGAGGACTGGATCTCTTTCAGGTACACTGCCTGACTATAGCTATATATATAGTTATACCCTGTCACTCCCCCTGTGGGGATGCCAGGGGCCTATCAGTATAAATAGCATCCCCACATTCTGGAAATTCTGTGCTAGAAATTTCCTCTTATCTATCACTCTCTTTGTTTCTGCATTGTTCCTTTGCTTCCTGTCACCTCCTTCTTGTCTATTTTCTGCCTTCTTGGTCCATTCTCCTGCCTTTTTTCCAGAAAGAACTTAAAAGGTAACTATTCTCTCTTGTGCCGAAGTCGGATGCGCTGGGCCTGACTTGTCAGGCGCTTAACGGCAGCGTGACGCATTTTCGCTCATATAACAGACAACAATAGTTGCTGTCTGAGCGTTCGACAAAGAATACCCTGTCACAGGCCTCAGTTACATTCATACCTGTACATTCGTTTGTCAGCAGACATTCTTCTTTAGGATGAATGTAATGTTGGGAAGTTTGCTTAGTTTGTTGAAGTCAGAGGTTTGTGTTTTTTTAAGCTTTTTTTTCCCTTTCTTTTTCAATTTTCTCTCCAACCTTTCTCTGAATGTGAGTTTTTTCTGTTGAAGAAAATAGACTTAATGATGCTAGAAGATAGTCTGAAGAGGACTTGAGTTTTAATGTGATTTTAAGCAGCGAAGTGGTGAGAGTTTACTACAGCACATTAAAGTCCTATAATAAACCCTCACCATTTTGCAGCTTAAAACACAGAAGAAAAAAATTCAAAAATCAAGGAATGGTATTGTCATATTCTAAGTGGTTTCTTTTCTTTGAGGGAGGTGGCATGGCATCTTGGTGCACATGTTTTATTGTCATGTGTCACTTCTAATAATTGCAGTGTGTGGGAGAAGGTTTATGCAGAACTACTGAAATTATCCATTATTTTAATAACTTGTAGAAACATGGTAGAGCCTTAAACTTTTGATGCTGATAATGTTTGTGACTTACTTTCATTGTGTAGCTCTGTGGATGTGTGAGAAACTTCATGTCAATTTTTATCAATGACAATCTCTAAGATGGTGAAAAATAAAAGATTAGTTTTTAAGGAAGCGACCTTTTTCTCTTCTTCAAGTACCCCTACCAAGTTTTCTCCATTCTTTCGACATATCTCTGCAGATATTCTTTCATGCTCATTGTTAGATTTTCTCCTCTGCCTCCTCCCCAAGCATCTCTCTCATACTTCCCATCCCCCCCTTTTCACATGGTGCTCTTCCTGACAGACCTGAAAGTCGTAATGTTGCAGCAGTGATGCAGTGGAATGACCAGTGTGTCTGTCTCTGTTTGTCCAGATCAAAGGTGTACCTGTTTGAGGAGTTCCTTGGCAACTGGTACGAGAAACTGAAGCAACACGACACCACCACAATGACTGTCAGGCTGCAGAAGGACATCGACACCTACAAGGTCAGACATGGGGGGGTGGGGGTATTGTTGGGTGC